>CM075185.1:1306768-1626768 GCA_037577475.1 Chaunax sp. Z400 | reverse complement strand
ATCACAGACTGTTTTAGCTACTGATTAGCATGTTGCTAAGGAAGTTTAGATGGAGGCTGGCTGTGTGTTGAGGCTAATGCTAGTAAAAATGCTAAGCTAACCAAGACAGTGAAAAAAGTCCAGTTATCTCCAACAACAACGGATCCAACTAACAAATTAATTAATTACTTAATTAGATTTTTCAATAATTTTCTTTTACTGTTTTTACCATATTTACATGTTTTCCTGTTGTGTGTGTGTGTGTGTGTGTGTGTGTGTGTGTGTGTGTGTGTGTGTGTGTGTGTGTGTGTGTGTGTGTGTGTGTGTGTGTGTGTGTGAGAAAGCAGCAGCTGACTATCTCTCTATCCACACACTGACCTGTGGTCAGATAACAGATCCAGGATGCAGCACAAAACACACGTCAGTGGAGTCTGTCAGACTGACTGGAAGCTGTGGTGTCTACCGGTCTGACTGGTGGACGTGTGTCAGTGAGACGAGGATTTTAGAGGAGAAGCTTCAGAACAAACTGATCTCAGGTCAGCAGATCTCATGTTTATTAACTGTTCTCAGTGTCTTTATGGAACCTGAAGCTAAACTGGTTCCAGTTAGAGACGTTTTCTCTACGCCCACATCACTGTTTACTCACTAATATGACGTTTGTTGTTGGTGATCAGATGACTTGTGTAAAAACGTATCAATGATCACATGTCTGCTGTTTGGAGGACAGATGGGTTCAGATACAGGTCACTGGGATTATGGACCGTCAACAGGACCACATCTGATCTGAGATCAGAGGCTGGTGTGAACACAGCCTCAGTGGCTCCATGTTCTTTGGCTGCTGGATGACCTTAGGCTGGTCTCAGACCTGCTGGTGACGTTTTATTCCTGAATGATCTGAGATCTTTGTTAACAGGAGTGTCGTGAAGCAGAGGAACGATGGACTCCTAACATCAGCAGACGACATCATGGATGACGTAGACATCAGAGACGGCAGGAAAGGTGAGCAGGAGAGGATTTTATCTTCCGATTGATTGATGAGTTGTTGATCAGCAAACAACAGAGAACATAAAGATTTCTATGAAATGATATTTGAAGAGATACAACCATGCTAGCATCTGAGTCTGTTATTAAAGGATCGTTTATCTTATTGGTTCCGACCTGCAATCATCACCTAACCCTCCTGATGCTGCAAGAGTTTGAATATCCTGACGGATTTTAAAATCATGACTGATTTTAACATCCTGACTGATTTTAACACCATACATGATTTTAACATCCTGAACTATTTTAAAATCATGTATGATTTTAACATCCTCACTGATTTCAAACCCTGACTGATTTTAACAACTTCACTGATTTTAAAATCCTGTATGATTTTAACATCCTCGCTGATTTCGAAACCCTGGCTGATTTAAACCCTGACTGATTTTAACATCCTCACTGATTTCAAAACCCTGACTGATTTTAAACCCCAACTGATTTTAACATCCTGACTGATTTTAAATCTTGACTGGATTTAACATCCTGACTGATTTCAAATCCTCAGTGATTTTAAATTCTGATTGATTTTAAATCCTGACTGATTTCAAATCCTCGCTGATTTTAACATCCTTACTGATTTTAAACTCTGGTGCACACACATCAGAATCTTAACACATAATATTTTCTTTAGTATCAAACATGGACAAATATCTGAAAATAATATTTCATCATAGGACAGATTTGATCTCCTCCACCAGGACATCATGTTTTCACTGCCGTCTGTTTGGATGATGTAGAAACATCATGAAATGGGTTGGACTCATGTTACAGAAGAGACCATTGAATTCTGAATCCAGATCCAGTTTTGTCCTCCGACCTTTGATGGCAATGAGCTCCTGCAGTCTGAACCGACATTCACCATCAACATCAACATCATCAGCATGCTAGCATTCTCACAATCGTAGTGCCAACATGCTGATGATTAGCAACTTTACCATATTAGCTTAGCATGTTAGCATGCTAATATTTGCTAATCAGTACTAACCAAGATGATGTCATTAGCCTTGCTGGTCATAAACTCATTTGTCGTAAACTAAATGGAAACGTTGGACATGAGGGTGGAGTTACGTCTCTAAAAGTAATTTATATTTCAGAGGAGAAGGAGGCGGAGCTAACTGCATTAAAGGAACAGTTCACCTAAAAATAAAAATTCAGGCATCACCTCCTCCAAGCTAATGGAAGGTTTCTGAGTCCACAAATCGTTTTTGGAGCTTCACAGTAAAACAGCATTGCAGCGTTCTGCTGAAGAAGATTGAGACTAGTTTAGAATGACTCCATACAGCTCAACGGCGTGATCCAGGTCTGCAGAAGATCTCAGACTGATCTGTGAAGATGTTATTTAGATGATTTTTTAAGATGAAACCTTCACTGTAGCCTCTGAGCTAACTGTGTTAGCAAACTTGTTGCTGCTGCTTCAGACCTCACAGGTGAACTTTCTTCAGGTCTTCATCTGGTCTAGTGGAGCCCCTTCTCAGTGTTTTATCTCAGAGGCTACAGTGAAAGTTTCATCATTAAAGGGTGTAAGTAACGTCTTCTCAGATCAGTCTGGATCTCCTTCAGACCAGGATCATGAGCTGTATGGACTCATTCTAAACCAGTCTCCACCTTCTTCATGACTGAATTGATATTTTTGGGTGAACTGGTCTTTTAATCTGGTTTAGACCCGGAACTACCTGCCCTCCATGACACTTCCTGCTTATTTACTGTTTTCACAGTCTATCAATAATCTGACACCTGACCCTTGATAACCATCCCACGACCTCCTGTCGGGGTCGTGACCCTGAGGTTGAGAAACGCTGACAGGTGACTGATACTCGAACCTGTTGGACCGTTTGTCAGACGTACAACAACTCTAGATACTGCAGTATCTGTCAGTACTACTGAGAGTACTCTGTTGTACTGCAGTATTGTTTACCTTTATCTTCGTATGTGACTCATATCTGACATCACATCTGTTCCATGACATCACAGTTATCCTGGATGTGAACGGTCACCAGAACTGACCTGAGATCAGGGGCTGCTGAGAGCCTGAATAAATCTGAGCCTTTAAAACGATAGAATGAAGATCTTCTCTCATCTGTTTGTCCTTCTATCAAATAAAGTTGGAGGAGGTGTTGGAGGAGGTGCTGCTGTTGGAGGAACTTCTCGTCATGATGTCACATGATGATGGTGATCAGAGAGAATGTGATCCTCTGTCTGGTTTAAGGAGCCGGGGAAGGGGATGTAAACAGGTTTGATTGACAGGCTGGATTCTCACTTAGGTGACATCAGCTCAGACAAAGATGGAGACCACATGTCCCCCCAGAGGGGAGGAGGAACAGACGATGTGTGGGGGAGGTGGTGTGGGGGAGGCGGGCCGATAGCCTGCGGTCGGTTCTGTCGGTGGTTCTGAGGACATCTGGGGAAAAACAGTCAGCGTCTCTGAGCAGCGACAGATTGGAACCAGATGTGGACTCTGCTACTGTTTTACTGACCCACTTCCTGTATGACTGACTGACCTGGAGCCAGTTTCACACTGAGACCCTTCAGCCACGGTCCCACCCCACAAACTCCAGTCCCAGAACCTTTTTTAAAGAACTTAAGGTTCTTTGACCCACAAAAACAGTTTTTCAGACCAAACAGTTCTGGGACCACCGGGGTGGGGGGGTGGGGGGTGGGGGTGTCCTCCGAGGACTCAAAATCTTCAACATCCTTTTTTCTGTTCGCATTCTCCCCACCAATAGGAACGCTGAAGTGATGTCAGCATCCGGTGGTTGCTACAGCAACGTCACCTCTGTACGACATCTAAGGCTAACGTTCCAGCTGTTGGTGGTTTTTAAAGATGGAGGATGATGCGCTGCGTTGGCTCATGAGTTCAACCAATCAGAAAAGAATTACATCACTGAGGGTTCCTCCTATGATGAGAGAGAACCGCCTCTGAGGGAGGGACTAAAGAACAAAAGTTCTAAAACTACAACCGTTCCCAGTTCTTCACCTACGGATACGATAAAAACGGGGTAACAGAATACAGTGTAATGTAATTAGGATACAAATAAAAGGTAAATGTATTCCATTGACAATACAGAAAACATGTAATCAGATTACTGATACATTAATATAAATGGGGGTTCTTAGCAGGATTACAATCTTAAGAAGGATACTAGACCCTCTGACCTGCACAAACATCATGTGAGTAATGTGATTACTACAGTCCATCAGTAACAACCAATCAGGGCTGCAGTTTAATGTGAAACTATGAACTAACCCTCCTGGTGGAGCCCCCTACTGGACGTCCTGAGTGTAGACCACTGGTTTCAATGAAATAAGACTGATTGCTGATTGTTTACGTTTCTATGGTATGAAAGAGGCCTGGCCCCTGAATCTCTGAATACCTATGAATACCTATGAATACCTGAATACCAACGTGACCCACGTCACCTCACCTTTAAGCTGGTGTCAGAACGTCCAACAGTCACACATGGTGCATCAGATTCTGGTGTTGATCCAGATCATCTGGATGCAGAATGTTCTTAAAGGATTCTTTATTGTGGGAAAATTACTAGATTTTATCTTCTAACTTCCTGGATAATGTCTACAATGACTGGACAAAAATGACACAATGACATCATCATAAGATCTAGAACACATCAGAGTCTGATCTGGATCCAAGTCATATTCTGATCCAGAATGGGGAATGGTTTAAGATAAGCAAGACTGTTTTCTCATGAAACTCCAGACCAGTAAAAATCTGCACTAACCTTCTGCTGGGGTCCTACCAGTCTGATGTTTAACTGGTTTCCTGTTTGAGTCTGGATGCTGGTTTTACACCAGTGAGTCACCTCCAGCCAACCAGTGTGAACCCAGAGCATCACTGGTTTTAACTCCAGTCACTAACAGGAGATAAATGTTCTGATATTTTCACCAAACATATTTCTATTATCTCTGGTTTTATAGAAATGACATCATTATGTCACCTCGTTTTAAACATGTTTTTTTATATATATATATACATATACATATATATATATACATATATACATATATATATACGTATATATATACATATATACGTATATATATATACATATATATATACATATATACATATATATATACATATATATACATATATACATATACGTATATATATATACATATATACGTATATATATACATATATACATATATATGTATATATATACGTATATATATACATATATACGTATATATATATACATATATATATACATATATACATATATATATACATATATATACATATATACATATACGTATATATATATACATATATACGTATATATATACATATATACATATATATAAAAGCAAGTCATCTTTATTATTTGCCTACCACAGCAAACTCAATTCAAGATTAAACCTGTTTTCAGCAGACCATCTGAAGAACCGGTCTATGATCCAGATCAACCTGCTCACCGTCTCCAGCTATAGGGGGACTAAGAGGTTCTGGTTCTGATCCACCAAAAGTCCAGAATCCAAAGAAAATCAGATTAAAGATGGAAAAGTGACGTAATTATTTAAAAATGATTATCCAATCATGTCGGATCCGTTTGGTCTCTAATGAGAATCTGATGATCACTCTGGGTCAGGGTCTTTGTAAACCTTCATCTCGTCCTGACAGATACGTCGAACCAGACGGGTAACCCCTCCGCAGACACGGCTCTGTTAGACCCCCCCCCTCTGAACCTGGACCCGCTCAGCGCACTGACTCACCTGGGGACGCTCCTGGCCGGACACGACGCACCGAGGACCGTCGGTTGGGACAGGTAAGAACGCAGCTCAGCCTCGGGTCAAAACCGGTCCCGGTAGGCAGAGGTGGGGGTTATCCCAAACGTTAGTGGTTCAGAGGACTTACTGCAGCCAGGCACGAGCGCTCCGTGACGTCTCCTCGGTGAGAGTGCGGTGGAATGAACGGGTGGAGGAGGGTGTGCTGCTATGAAGATGTCAGGGGGAGACGTGACCCCACCCCCGCCTTTAAAACCCCGACAGCACCGTTTCTCCAGGCAGTCTGGGTCTCAGAGGTGAGGTGGCGCACGGAGCGCGTCCTGACGCACGAGTCCCGGCGGCATCACCGACGAACGGTTTTTTAATGAACTTTGTAAAACTAGTTAGGAACCGGAAGAACACCAGTGACGTTAAAATCACATCAATCATGTTACCACTGACATCTCTCCACAAGCGTCACATCAAGGAAACAAATGACGTCACTGGTTGATATTCACTATTTATGTTGGAATATTACCTCCACTGAGGAGGAGGGTGTTTAATCTGCATTTATCTTTAGTAGAATCAAAAAAACTGTCAAACTGATTCTGAATGAACAGAGATCAGCAGGAAGGACAGGTTTATACAATCCCTTAGTTTTAATCTTAATCTGTGATTTTATCCCTTAGTTTTAATCTTAATCTGTGATTTTCTGTGGTTTTTAAAGGTGCTGTATAAATAAAGATTATTATTATTATATTATTCATATATTACCTGCAGAGAGTCGTTGGACTCATACTGATACAGACGGAGCCTTCTCAGCAGTACCACCGGACATCATAGGGGGCAGTGCAGCCATAATTAAAACCAGACAAGATGTTTTGGGACATGAAGAAGGAAGAAGTGAAAAAACTCTCCTCCACATGTCACGATGTGTTTAATATCCTCACAGACCACCGTAGAGAACATCGCTGCCTCTGCTATTTATGAGGTAATCATCCAACCCCCTCTTCCGTCACGATTTTGGTAGCTGTGGAAAACTCTTGGCTGCCCCCTAGTGGACGTCTCCATGCCGTTGTAGAGGACAGGGACGTATGTGGTTGGTGACACACAGTTTGTAACATCCAGATTTCTTTTGAACGTAGATGGAGGATGAAGGTCCTCCAGTTTCCGATGGTTACGGTCATCATTTTCTCGTCCAGCGTCCTCAATGTTTAATTATCTAATGTTGTTGTGATTGTGTCATCCATCGACCAATGGGAGTGTAGGTGTTCAAAGAGGAGTGGTCAGGAGCATACAGTGGAGCTGTTTGACTTTAACTGGATCACTACATACTTTCTGTTTTTAGAAATGTTTGGTTCAGTGTGTAGCAAGAGATCCGATCAGAATGTGATCGGTTCTGGATCTAGTGACAGTAAAGATCATCCTGATTCTAATCGGGGACGACTTAAAGAACTCCTCTGTCTCTAAAGAGATGCAACGGATAGCGGGATCTTGACGTTTTCATGCCTGATGGTTCTGGTCTTGTAAAGCCACAAGAGTCCAGCTGGAAGCATCGTGGTTCTGGTTCCATACAACCATACGTATACGAGCCCCCAGCAGCCGGTCCATGTGAGGGGGGGTCTGAGCTGGATACTGGATGTTTTGTTCATGATGGGGATCCCAGTGACCCAGTACTCCTCCTCACAGTTCACAGTCCACTGGCTGTGTGTGAGCCGTCACCAGGGTGCCAGCAGTCATCTAAATTAGACCTCTTCAAAGGTCAAAGGTCAGTGTGTCAGCAGCTCAGACTCTCAGGCATTTCTCACCCAGTGGACGGGAGGAAGAGGGTGGAGAGGGGTGGAGAGGAATGTCCTTTCACCTCCACAAAGACTCCATGTTCTGGTCCAGAGGTGGTTCTGCTCGTAGAATGTTAGAGAGCTCGACTCAACAGGTCAGCGCTGTAACAACCAGAGTCACTTGAAGATGACATACCCCCCGGCCACCATGAGGCTCCTCCTCTACGCCGCCTTCATGTATTTGTACTGAACAAACCAAAGATGGTACACCAGCATCCTGTCCTACCGCCTCGCACATCAGAGTGCACGTCATCACTAGTGTGTAACCAGCAGAGTGCACGTCATCACTAGTGTGTAACCAGCAGAGTGCACGTCATCACTAGTGTTTAACCAGTGTTCTGTGTTGTGAAGCCTCCTATGTAGTTTCTATTTGATCTGATTCGTCCTTTAAATAACAGTAAAAATACTGCAGCTTTGACTTTAGAGGTTTTTGTTGTGATGGTGTTGTGATGGCGTTGTGTTGGTGTTCTGATGGCGTTGTGTTGGTGTTGTGGTGGTGTTCTGATGGTGTTCTGATGGTGTTGTAATGGCGTCGGCGGGTGGAGAAGGTTGTCTCTGCTGTTCCATGAGCTCTGTAAAAAAAAGCACCAATGAAAACTTTTGTCACAAGGTGTTTCCTTAGTAACTTCATTGTCCTGCCATGAAACAGGAAGTTGTTGTAACCCAAACAATCATGGTTCAATCTGCCCCAAACCTCAGGCCCCACCCTGAAGACACCCACCTGCCAGTGCAGTGCCATTGTCAGCGCGCCCCCTAGTGAGTAGGAGTAAACCTTGTGTGACAGTCATCATCTGACTCACATGAAATGTTCATCCTGTGGTCTCTGCTTCATATTCTGGAACATTCCATACATCAGTAGGTCTGCTCCAGCGCCACATAGTGGACGCTCACATGAGCTTGAGAAACATAGTGGTGGAGGAACGATGTCTCACTTTGACCATGGAGCCTGTAGGCAGCTATCAGATTAAATATATATCAATATGTACAACTGTACATGAACGCATCACTGTTAACATTTACTCCATCATGTATAAAGGTCAGTGAATGCATCACTGATCTTATTCACCTCCATACATATGACAGACAGTTCAGTACCCTATACTTCCTGGTAGTTTGTGACTGACATTGTTGTTGTCCAATCAGGAGACTGGACAAGGGGCTTTCGGGCTGTCTGGGATCAGAAGGACCAGGAGAAGTTCACGCCGACCAGAGTGTCACCATCCTGCACGCAAAGGTCGCCCAGAAGTCCTACGGCAATGAGAAAAGGTTAGAGCAACAGCATAACAACAGTAATAGTGTAGTAATACTGTAGTAATACTGTAGTAATACTGCAGTACTGAGTAAAGCAGTATCACTGAGGGGCATCAGTGAAACCTCTAGTAGTAGTAGTAGTAGTAATAGTAGTCATAGTAGTAGTAGTCTTAGTTGGAGTAGTCGTAGTCGTAGTAATCTGGTAGTAGTAGTAGTTGTAGTAGTAGTAGTAGTCAAAGTAGTAGTAGAAGTAGTAGTAGTCATGGTAGTAGTAGTAGTTGTAATAGTAGTAGTAGTAGTCATAGTAGTAGTAGTAGTCATAGTAGTAGTACTAGTAGTAGTGTGAGTAGTAGAAGTAGTAGTCATAGTAGTCGTAGTAGTAGTCGTAGTAGTAGTAGTAGTTGTAGTAGTCATAGTATTAGTAGTCATAGTAGTAGTAGTCGTAGTAGTAGTAGTAGTCGTAGTAGTCGTAGTAGTCGTAGTCATACTAGTAGTCATAGTAGTAGTAGTCATAGTAGTAGTAGTCGTAGTAGTAGTTGTAGTAGTCGTAGTAGTCATAGTAGTAGTAGTAGTTATAGTAGTAGTAGCAGTAATAGTGGTGGTAGTGGTAGTAGTAGTCATAGTAGTAGTAGTCGTAGTAGTAGTTGTAGTAGTCGTAGTAGTCATAGTAGTAGTAGTAGTTATAGTAGTAGTAGCAGTAATAGTGGTGGTAGTAGTAGTAGTAGTAGTCGTCATTGTAGTAGTAGTAGCAGTAATAGTGGTGGTAGTAGTAGTAGTAGTAGTAGTCATCGTAGTAGTAGTCATCGTAGTACTACTAGTAGTAGGTAGTAGTCGTAGTAGTAGTAGTCGTAGTAGTTTTAGTAGTAGTCGTAGTAGTAGTAGTAGCAGTAGTCGTAGTAGTAGTAGTAGTCGTAGTAGTAGTAGTAGTCGTAGTAGTAGTAGTAACAGTAGTAGTAACAGTAGTAGTAACAGTAGTAGTATAAGTAGTAGTAACAGTAGTAGTAGTAACAGTAGTAACAGTAGTAATAGTAGTAGTAACAGTAGTCGTAGTAGTAGTAGTAGTAGTAATAGTAGTAGTCATAGTTAGTCGTAGTAGTAGTAGTCGTAGTCATAGTAGTAGTAGTAGTAGTAGTAGTCGTAGTAGTAGTTGTAATAGAATCTGATCCAGTACAGTCCCGTCTGGTTTCTGGTTTAACTTCTGAACCAGGTTTGAGTTTTTGGTGATGTGTCCGAGGTCTGGAGGAAGAATCCATCATGTCTGCTCCAGAAAACGTTTCCACCATAAAGCCCATAGGAGACTGTGATTCCTTCTGCTGGCCCTTTTCCAGGTTCTTCTGCCCTCCTCCTTGTGTTTACATCAGTGGTCATGGATGGAGACTCATGCAGGATCACCTGAAAGGTGAAGAAACACCCTCCTCTTCCTCCCCTGTTCCTCTCCTCTCTCTGCATCTTCATCCCTCCTTTTTTCTCCCGTCTCCCTGTCGTCTTCCTCCAGGGGCGGGCTATGGAGACTCTGTGTACCGGGTTTGTGGTTACATGTGTCTGGACAGCCCCAGTCAGTCCCAGACCGACACCTTCAAACTGACCTTCGATCAGCAGCCCAACTCCAGGGTGAGAGAACTGAGTGTGATGGATCAGATCGGATCTGATCGGATCCCATGTGTGTCTTTCTACCTAGAACTGTTGAGCTGGTGATATTTGAGGTTTGGGTTTGAGGGCTGACGGAGACGAGCTGGACCACGTCTGATCCAGACTCAGTCAGCAGATGGTTCACTAGGCGGTTCCTCTGAGAACTCAAACCTTCACCAAACCTTTTTCTGTTTACACTCTCACCACCAATAGGAACGGTGATGTGATGTAAGATAGCCGGTGGTTGCTATAGCAACGATATCGGTTACAGCTGTTGGTTCCACGAGGTTTTTGAAAATGGAAGATGATGATGCTGCTTTGGCTCGTGTTCAACCAATCAGAGCTCACTCACATCACTCAGGGTTGCTGCTCTACTGGGAGAGAACCGACTTTAAAGGAGGAGCTAAAGTCGTCCTATCAACTCCAACCGTTCTCCGTTCTTGTGGTGTGGGAATAGTAAAATGAGGGTTCTTAGAGCGATTAACAGGTTCCTCCGGTTTGACAGTGTGATGTGTGAAGAGAGGCCTTCAGACTGAACATGTTTGATCTTTGTGAGTGATGTCATAGACTGATGATGAGTGAACCTGTAAATAAACGCTTCCGTGGAGGTTAGTCCTCCTGCGGTTCCTCCTGAAGGCTCTGCGGTCCTCTCCCTCCTCCTCCAGCCGACAAACAGTCCGAGCTGCCGTCCATGTTTGTTCAGTCATCTCCCACCAGATCTCTGCTGGTCCAGTTCCTCCTGGCTCCCTTCCTGATCGTCGTAGACTAAAAGTCTTCATATGTAGTTCGTCCAGACTTCAGGTCAGTCCTTTATTTTAACTTTGGTTCAAAGACCAGCTGCAGATGACCCCGACCAACAGCTTAGTGTTCCAGACGACAGATGACTGGACAAACACACCGGCTGTAAACTCTCTGACACAAGAAATAAACCTCAGCTTTACTGTGAACGTCCTCCATCTGGACTTCCGTCTGTAGTGCTGTATTTAAACCGGTCGTCTCACTGAGATCTGGATCCGTTTGTCTACAGATAAAACATTTACAGGTGTGATGCAGATATTCAGGAACTGATCCAGTGGAAGAAGAGAACCTCTTGAAGCTTTTTCTGTTTGTATGCAGCAGTTTGTGAACCAACGTCAGTGTGAACAGGAGCTCCAGCTGGTGTTAAAGGGTCCTTTGAGCTGAACTGTTAAAACCACCAGAGAGCTCATAGTCATAGACAAACATGACCATCCACCATACTGGGAACACTGCTGAGGGAGGAAGGTATCAGCTGTGATGAAGAGCTGATACATAAATAAATGTAGAGGAGAAGCATCATATAAACAGTCTGGATACAAGTAGTAATCTGAGTACTCTGTGGTAATCTGGAGAATATCAGACATGTAGTTTTAGCAGAATTTAAAACAAGCTTTTGGTCCAGCAGAGATCTGAAATCTGTCAAGTAAAGAGGAGCCAGTGGAACAGAAAAGGGTCATCTGCATAAAAATGTACAGCAGAGATGATATTAATATATAGGGAGAGAAGAAGAGAGGACAGAGAATGGAGCCCTGAGGTTCGCCTGTAGTCACAGTAAGGGAACCACTGATTGTTCATCTGATCCAGTTGATTAGGGTTTATTTAACAGGATTCTGAGATCGACTGAATCAGATGCTTTAGACAGAGAGTAGAATGGATGGAGAACCTTCAAGTGGAGGAGGTGAACTGTGTCATAAATGTTTGATTCATTTGATTTTCAGAGCAGATTCTGGGAACATGGATAAATATTCTCCATCGCTGTGTCTCCATCAGATGTTTGCCTGTGCCAAGTCCCTGTTCATCTCCAACCAGGACAAGAGGAAACATTTCTGCCTGCTGCTGAGACTCCTCCTGGGTAATAAACAGGAAGTGGGCTCGTTCCAGAGCCGGATGATAAAGGTCATCTCCAAACCGTCTCAGAAGAGACAGTCCATGAAGAACGCCGACCGTAAGTCACCGTCCGGATCATCAGTTATCTTTTAGAACTGGTCTCCATCCGTCCGTCCCAACTTCAAACCTGTTTAATAGTTTGTGCTTGTTGTTATTTTGCAATTTATTGAATTTCAATTATTTTCTTCAATTTTAAAACTTTAACTCTAAAACTTTTTCTCAGATATGCAGTTAACAAGAATCCAACATCCAACACTTCTGATTGGTTTAACTGGATGGATGGATGAATGATGGATGGATGGATGATGGATGGATGGATGGATGAATGATTGATGGATGATGGATGGATGATGGATGGATGGATGGATGAATGATTGATGGATGATGGATGGATGATGGATGGATTTACCAATCCGACCACCAATATGACAGACTGATGACTGGTTGTGATGAGTCATCACTTCCTGTGTCAACTTCCTGTGTCACTGCAGGTCACATGGTCAGTCACCTGTGTGTGTGTGTTTGTGTGCGTGTCTCTATCTGTGTGTGTGTTTATGTGTGTGTCTCTATCTGTGTGTGTGTGTCTCTATCTGTGTGTGTGTGTCTGTGTGTCTATCTGTGTGTGTGTGTGTGTGTGTGTGTGTGTGTCTCTATCTGTGTGTGTGTGTGTGTGTGTCTATCTGTGTATGTGTGTGTGTGTGTCTATCTGTGTGTATGTGTGTGTGTGTCTCTATCTGTGTGTGTGTGTGTGTCTATCTGTGTGTGTGTGTGTGTGTGTCTATCTGTGTGTGTGTGTGTGTGTCTATCTGTGTGTGTGTGTGTGTGTGTCTATCTGTGTGTGTGTGTGTGTGTGTCTCTATCTGTGTGTGTGTGTGTGTCTATCTGTGTGTGTGTGTGTGTGTCTATCTGTGTATGTGTGTGTGTGTGTCTATCTGTGTATGTGTGTGTGTGTGTCTATCTGTGTGTGTGTGTCTATCTGTGTGTGTGTGTCTATCTGTGTGTGTGTGTGTGTCTGTGTGTCTATCTGTGTGTGTGTGTCTCTATCTGTGTGTGTGTGTGTGTCTGTGTGTCTATCTGTGTGTGTGTGTGTCTGTGTGTCTATCTGTGTGTGTGTGTGTGTGTGTGTCTGTGTGTCTATCTGTGTGTGTCTGTGTGTCTATCTGTGTGTGTGTGTGTGTGTGTCTCTATCTGTGTGTGTGTGTGTGTGTGTGTGTGTGTCTGTGTGTCTATCTGTGTGTGTCTGTGTGTCTATCTGTGTGTGTGTGTGTGTGTCTCTATCTGTGTGTGTGTGTGTGTCTGTGTGTCTATCTGTGTGTGTGTGTCTGTGTGTCTATCTGTGTGTGTGTGTCTGTGTGTCTATCTGTGTGTGTGTGTCTGTGTGTCTATCTGTGTGTGTGTGTGTGTGTCTCTATCTGTGTGTGTGTGTCTCTATCTGTGTGTGTGTGTCTGTGTGTCTATCTGTGTGTGTGTGTCTGTGTGTCTATCTGTGTGTGTGTGTGTCTGTGTGCATGTTCAGTGTGTATCTCCTCGTGCTCTAGAGTGGCGTTGTTCAACCGTTTACGCTCTCAGACCGTCAGCACTCGTTACCTGTCGGTTGACAGAGGAGCCTTCATCGCCAGCGCTCGACACTGGACGGCCTTCACCATCATCATCGGTAATGAACAAACAATCACAGACTGATGCTGTTGTTTATCACACAGAGAACAAACCAGGATCCTAGGAGACATTATCACCAACTCATTATTACCAGCTGACACCCAGCAGACGGGTTGGGCCGGACCAGGAGGAACCCAGTACGTCTGTTGATCCAGATCAGCAGATCAATGTACTGACTTAGGTTCAGGTTTCACTGGATCAGAGGGGACTGTTGGGTGGAGGTCTACTAGAGTCTCTTTATAAACAGTTACAGTTTCACTGACAGGAATACTTCCTCTGATGTCCTGCTGTCATTAGCTCCTCCCCCACGCTGATGGAACATCATGTTTGGTGGAGTCAGAAACCTGAGGAGAGGAGGAGTGAATATTTATTCTATGGTTGGTGATGTCATAGATCTGTAGATCAGCAGACGCCTTCAGTAGATTCAGTGTGTGTGGTTCCTCCTAAACAAACCTTCAGGTTGTTTATTTACCTGGAGGACAGACCTCCCACCTCCAGACCCTCATCATCACCCATCTGTTCTCTCCTCCAGTGGACGACCAGCGGCCCGACCACAGAGACTCAGTCCTGAACCAAGGCTTCATCTGTTACGGCTGTGTGGTCCAGTTAGTGTGTACCGACACCGGGGCCGCTCTGCCAGCCATGGTAACACACACACAGAGACACACACACACACACAGATAGAGACACACACACACACACAGATAGAGACACACACACACACACACACACAGAGACACACACACACACACAGATAGAGACACACACACACAGATAGAGACACAAACACACACACACACAGATAGAGACACACACACACAGATAGAGACACACACACACACACACACAGATAGAGACACACACACACACACAGATAGAGACACACACACACACACACACACAGAGACACACACACACACACAGATAGAGACACACACACACACACAGATAGAGACACACACACACACACACACACAGAGACACACACACACACACAGATAGAGACACACACACACAGATAGAGACACAAACACACACACACACACACACAGATAGAGACACACACACACACACAGATAGAGACACACACACACACACAGATAGAGACACACACACACACAGAGACACACACACACACACAGATAGAGACACACACACACACACACAGAGACACACACACACACACAGATAGAGACACAAACACACACACAGAGACACACACACACACACAGAGACACACACAAACACACACACACAGAGACACACACACACACACAGATAGAGACACAAACACACACACACAGAGACACAAACACACACACACAGAGACACAAACACACACACACAGATAGAGACACAAACACACACACACAGAGACACAAACACACACACACAGAGACACACACACACACAGAGACACACACACACACACAGATAGAGACACAAACACACACACACAGATAGAGACACAAACACACACACACACACACACAGATAGAGACACACACACACACACAGATAGAGACACACACACACACAGAGACACACACACACACACAGATAGAGACACACACACACACACACAGAGACACACACACACACACACAGATAGAGACACAAACACACACACAGAGACACACACACACACACAGAGACACACACACACACAGAGACACACACAAACACACACACACAGAGACACACACACACACACAGATAGAGACACAAACACACACACACAGAGACACAAACACACACACACAGAGACACACACACACACACAGATAGAGACACAAACACACACACACAGAGACACAAACACACACACACAGATAGAGACACACACACACACACACAGAGACACACACACACACACAGATAGAGACACAAAAACACACACAGATAGAGACACAAAAACACACACAGATAGAGACACAAAAACACACACAGATAGAGACACAAAAACACACACAGATAGAGACACAAAAACACACACAGATAGAGACACAAACACACACACAGATAGAGACACAAACACACACACAGATAGAGACACACACACACACAGATAGAGACACACACACACACAGATAGAGACACACACACACACACAGATAGAGACACACACACACACAGATAGAGACACACACACACACACAGATAGAGACACAAACACACACACAGATAGAGACACACACACACAGATAGAGACACACACACACAGATAGAGACACAAAAACACACACAGATAGAGACACACACACACACACAGATAGAGACACACACACACAGATAGAGACACACACACACACAGATAGAGACACAAACACACACACAGATAGAGACACAAAAACACACACAGATAGAGACACAAAAACACACACAGATAGAGACACACACACACACACAGATAGAGACACAAACACACACACAGATAGAGACACACATCGTCCTGCGGCCACATTCCCCTCCTCCTCTGGATGATGGTTTACCTTTCGTGTGACATCATCGACATTAATGACATTACTCATCAGTGTCAGCATGTTCATGTTGTGATGAAAACATGCTTAATCAGCAAACGTTTTCATCACAACTCCACTGACCCTCTGATTTGATGTTTGTTCGTTTTTGATTGTTTAGTGTTGTTTTTTTGTTGTTGTTGTTTAGTGTTGTTGTCTTTATTATTATTTATTAGCAGTGAGACAGTGGACAGGAGACACAGACCAGTTAGCTTAGCAGCTTCACAGCGCTGCTAGCCTGGCACTGACTCCTGTGAAGCGTCCTCAGGAGGAGGCAGTGGGCTCCAGTCTCCACTGTGAATGTTGCTGCTCTACCTTTAAAGAGTTCAACACTGGGCTCCAGATCTGGAAGCTTTGGACGGTTAAATACCTGGTTCGTTGTCCCAAACATGGCTACAAAATGTCCACTGGTCGCCAAAATGAGCTGATTGCTCGGTTGAGGTGACCCCTCCTCCTTTCAGAGTTCTATCAATGATGATGTCATATTAATGAAAACTAACCTGTGTTTGCAGTAACATCAGTGATACATTTTTATTTCTAAAGTCTGAATGTGATCTCTGCTGTTTTCTACACTTTAATATTGATCAGTTAATATCTTCATTGATCAGCTGATCAGGAGCCTGTTCTTCTGTTTAAACCCTGTGAAGGACACCAAACACCTTCATTTCAGGATTAGTCTGGTTAATCCTCAGGTTCAGGTCCTCCTCTGGGTCAACCACAGTCAGGTATTTTAGTCCTGTCTGGGTTACAGATGTGCTGCCGTCGTCCTCTTAGACCACAAACCTCTCAGCAGAATCCGTCTCAGTCCGCTGAGCTCATCCTCCTTCACAGCCTGGCTGCCGGCAGTGGGAGGTGAAGGTGGAGGTTCAGCTGGAGAGGCTCAGGCAGAAGGGTCCAGTTATTATTTGTGAGGTGAACTAAAGGTGTGATTGATGTGTTCAGACCTCAAGGTCTGGAGACAGGAAGTATGTCACCCACACCTCCTGGTTTTATACAGGACACTGAACCGTCAGACTGATGCAGGCAGCTCTGGTGTCACTAAGACCCGCCGCCTTGTTTACACTGAACAAACCAATGATGTCATCACACTACTCCAGTGTGTGATGTCAGACAGCATGCTGGATTCCTCAGGCATAATAATAATAATAATAATAATGTGGGGACCCTGATCGAGAAACTCTGGCCACCTTTGGTCCTCAGTCTGGAGGAGGGTCAGGAGCTCCTGGACCTCAGGTTGTCTCCACAATCTGCAGACATTTCAATCTTCTTTGAGTTAGCAGCTCTGCTACTAGCTGCTAACTGCTACTAGCTGCTTTTTGTGGGTCGCACACAAAATAATGATCAAAACACCCTTTTATATTCCTGAGATTTTGTTGGTTTCTTCCTCGTCTTGTTTTCAGGTGATCCGTAAGGTCAACAAGCAGCACGCCATCTTAGATGTGGACGAACCGGTTTCCCAGCTCCACAAGTGTGCCTTCCAGTTCAGAGACAATCCACAGGCGTACCTGTGTTTGGCCAATGACTCCATCATACAGTACCAGGTGAGACTCCTCCTCTCCTCTGTTGGCCCCTCCTTCCATCCTTCCTCTTTCATTTCATTTTTGTTCTGGTAGAACAATCCGGTCGTACGTCATCAGCCTGTATCCAGGGTTACTTTGGACATACACGGTCAGCACCACAGAGCATCAGGTGAGAAACACTTGATGTCCACATGAGTTCCAGGATGTCCACCAGGCAGCTTAAGGGAAAACAGGTGAAAACCAGGTGAACAAATGATGGAGAGAAAAGAAGCAGGAAAGAATCACGAATGTGTGACCAGCAGAATAAATCCACAGGGCCACGCCCTTCTCGTGATTCTACTAGTGTTCATGTTCATGTGTCTGGTTTCTGGTGGATGTTGGTCCTTCTACATCCTCATTACTTTAATATTTCTGTCAGATTGATGCCAAAGTTCTCTGTCCTCCAGGCCCCGTCCAGCATCAGAGACCCCAGCAGAGTGGTGCTGAACGACGGATCCTGTTGGACCATCATTGGAGTGGAGGCAGTGGAGTTCACCTTTAATCAGGGTCTGAGCTGCATCCAGAGTCCAGTTACTCCTTTTCCTGTTATAACTGAGCTGGAGGTGAGTAACAGACCCTCAGCGAGGTTCTGGTCCAAAGAAGCAAAACATGTCCAAATGAGACGGATGGAGGTCACCATTAAAGAGGCTGCTGGTCAATAGTCAGACGTGACTCATGAGATAATGAGAAAATAAAATATTGATCCGTACATCTCCAACCTCTGATGGGTCGTTGTTACAAAGGACAGAGGGCAGCTAAACATTTTCTAGGCTACAAGAGGCACAGCTGTGTTGATTTATTGATTTTATCAGTTATTGATTCTGCCCAAAGTGACACCATGAGGTTCCATCAGTCATTACAGTTAGTAAACTCACTGAAGCCTCTTTCAAACGTAGTTCCCAGCAGGGACTAAATCAGGCGAGTCTGTCGGGACAGGAGGAAACAACAGGCGTCATCACCCCCCATAATGCTGCACCATCATTAAAAAGCAAACCTCACCATCACTGGTGAGTACATGTACTACAAAGATAGGACTTTAGGATAGTGCTTTCAAGTGCATCTCGTGAACACAGAAATCCAAATCTAAACACGAAGGAAGATTTTAGACACATTTTTCAGCTCTCCTCCACTCTAACGATGATGTCACCCACTGTAACGATGATGTCACCCACTCTGATGATGATGTCACACACCGTAATGATGATGTCACCCATACTAACGATGATGTCACCCACTCCAGTGATGATGTCACCCACTCTAATGATGATGTCACCCATGCTAACGATGATGTCACCCACTCCAGTGATGATGTCACCACTCTAACTGTCAACATTCCTGTATTACACGCCCATAATAAAATCTGAAACCAGCCAAAATGACCCAAAACCTTAACTGGGATTTCATGAAAACCAGTCTGCATATGAAAATGTCCATTTAGCCCAGTAAAGTCCAGAGTCTGGAGACCAGTTTAAACTTTTAATCATGTTTCTGCAGGTCTGACCTCTGTTCGCGTCGCTTTAACATTAATCTTATGGGATCTTATTGTGACTCATACGTAGGGCAGCATTCCCCATCAGTCTGTTCTAGTCGAGCTGCAAACAGAGCACAAATAGGAATAAAGTTCATGGTATTTTATTGATAGTGGTCACTTCGCTGGCTCCACATTAAAATGTCCATACCTCAGCGTTACTCATCAGTGCACAGATGTCTGTCTCTGCTCTCATTCACACAGAATGCTGTGTAGGAAATATTCCTGCACATTTCAGGGACAGACTGCCAATGTGAAAAGGAAAAGGTACCCTGATATGTGGATTACTCTCTATGACTGTGACATCACAGCCTTCTAAAGCACCTCATCAGTCCAGGTAGATGTGTACAGAGTAGGCCGTTAGCACATGACCATCATCCCTGTTCCTGATTGGTTAAACGTACGTCCCCGTTGTGTGTGAACTGGAGCAGTACGACTACCGCTGATGATGTGTGTGTGTTGCTGCAGGTGAACGGAGGAGGACACGTTGCCATGCTGGAGATCAATGGAGAAAACTTCAGCCCTCACCTCAAAGTCTGGTTTGGAAACAGCGAGACTGAGACGATGTTCAGGTGAGTTTTAAAGATGGCGGGGGTGGGGGTGCAGACGGTAAGACGTTCAGAGACTGCAAACCTCCGCCAAGTCTGGTCATTCCCTCCAAAGGTCCCCATCTGTATTCAGGTTCTCTCATCGTGAGAACACCTAGAACCGGAATCCATTGCAACACCTAGAACCTGGATCCATTAGAACACCTAGAACCTGGATCCATGAGAACAACTAGAACTGGCTGCTGTCTGGGTTCTCACAATGTTAAAGGAAGTAGAAAATTCCTGACTCCACCCCTTTATCCAGATGTACTTCCTGCCAAGTGTCATCAGAATCCTCCAGGTGTTTTCAGGTGATCCTGGTGACTGACAGACCGAATCACTGAGGCTATGCTCACGTCACCAGCTGAAGACACATGACTGATCTGATGCTCTGATGTCACATGACCACAAATCAGAAAGAGACTCAGACTGTTGGTGGACCTGAGGCCCAGTCCTCTGGATCTGGTCCCTCTTTGCTGCTTCTTCTGGAGGAACTGACCCTGAAACCAAGTAGGAAGGAAGAACCCAGACACTCTGTCTACCTGCAGACTCCGACAGGTGTCATTAGAATTTACTGCTGTGGTGTGTGTCTGCCTTAATGGCTGCTGGAACATGTGGTTGAATGTTCCTCCAGAGGACAGATGTTGATGAAGAAACTCGTTGGTCTCCTGCAGCAGACAAACTTTACAGTCTGCTAACGATCGGTTCGTGATGCTGTTCCAGGTGTAGTTCTGGGAGCAAATAAAAGACTGTTCATACTCGTTGGTTTTATGGTGGAACCTTCACCCACAGCTATGAACCCAAACTCCTTTCATTTGACTCACAGGAGCTTTTTTTCTGTTAGTTGAGGAATTTCAATAAAGATCAGCAGATTTTCAGTCCTGCTGAACATTGTGTTGGAGGAAAGATTTTCAGGTTGTTGTGGGGCATCTAGTAACTCTTAGCTCGCCTGGATAAACCTGTGGATACAGGTAGAAACATGGCTGATGGTAGGAGAGCCTGATTTCACAGGTCCTGGTCTAAAGTTAATTTAGGACATGTCCAACAGGTATGTGGTCCTGGTGGACCCTCTACCTCCACCATCTCCCAATCCTCTGTCCCATCAACAACTCCATCTGACTGCATATGAGCAAAATCAGCCATATTTAACTGAGGAGGAGGAGGAGGAGGGCTGCTGCTCCTCCCTGTGTTTGTAACAGGTCTAGTGATGCAGCCGATCACTGTCTGCAGATCCATCAGAAAATGGTCATTCTGATTAACAGCTGATGGGATGCAGGTGATGAAATAATCCATCATTAATGAGGAAAATATTGATGACATCACCTGCAGCAGAAACCAGAAGTGTGTCTCTGTTGTCTGTGACATTTACCCACAATGCACAGCAGCTTAACTTCATTAATCATTTAAATCTCCGACAGGACCTGATGTTAATGAATGTTCTGTGTTCTTCTACCCATCCTAAAGGTCCCACACAGTCCAGATTCACACAGTGAAACAGTCCAGGTTCATGAAACATGAAAAGTGAAACAGTTTGGAGTAGAACAAACGTCCTCCTGATAAATCCTGAGGCACCACTAGAGGTGACGTCAAATGTTCATGAGGGAGGAGTCGCTAAATCAGAGACAATCATTGGTTCAAGTGGAAATGTGATGATGTCAGAGCTGATCTGTGCATCACTAGTGTGTAACCAGCAGAGTGTATGTGCGTTGTGTGTGGTCAGCAGTATTGTTGGAGTTGAACTTAAACTACATCTGATAGCTAAACTACGTCTGGTACTTAGACTACATGGACTCTGGGTGTTAAAATGATGACGTCATCAGTCGGACCCTACCAATAGCGCCGCCTCCTACTGACAGGTATTCTATGTAGAGATACAGTACCAGTCAATAGTTTGGACACAGTTACCTATCCACTTGAATGGGAAACTGTGTCCAAATTTTTGACTGGTAGGGTATATGAGTCTGTCCTAAGCAGGAACAGAAGGATAAACAGAAGCAGATGATTTGAGGATTGTGTCACATGTCCACATCATTCTGTGGTTGATATAAATAACGGTGAGCAATAGGAACCTTGAATGGCCTTTTATTTCATTCAGACTTTAGACCCGTCCCGTCCGGCAGCGGCGGCTCAGGTTCCTAATTGGCTGCAGCTTCTGGTACAAACAGCACATTGTGGATGACGGTCTTATATAAATACTGCTTTCCTCCACGCTGCTGCTGATTGGAGGAGTATTTTCAGATGCTGACGGCGAGCAACTCTCAGCCAGAGACCCTGACTTATGATGCTTCAGCACTTGAGGTGTGGTTCTGAGGTGGACTCTGACATCAGAGAGGTGGTTTTGATTCAGGATTGTTCCCTGAAGCCCAGCTGGGCTCCTGCTGGTGATGTCTGAGGACCACATTAGACCCTTATTGTCCACAGGTCCAGTCTCAGCATAGACTCAAATACACAAGATGAAAGTGAATCAAAGCAGGAATAATTCATGATAATCATCATCATCATCATCATCATTAATATTTTAAGTCAAAATTGTTTCAGAACATTCCTACAGCTGGAAGTAAAATGATCAAACCTCCATCATCTATCAGGTTTATTGGTAAAATCTACTTTAGATCAACAGTTAATAATCAATCAGAACAGTTTAAATAGATCAATACCACAGATATTACCAGACTTTCCTAAAACTATTCCTTCTAAAGAACAACTGAGAATAATACATTTATATTTCTGCTTTCAGATGTTGCTTCATTTCAATTTTTCAAGATTTACTTGTTTTGTGTGGAAAAACATTTTTAACATGTTTTTGTCTCAATCCTGTTTTTAGTCCAGTTTTAAAACATTTTCGTCTGATTGTATCAAAGAAAACTGTCAGTATTTTAGTCTAGTTTAATAAAAGTGTTGACATTTGAGTCATTTCTAAGACATCAGGTTATTATTAACATTTCAGACCAAACCAATATTTTTATCATTTTCCTCTGATTTCACTGATTCCACATCAGATTTATCTGATCATGATCTGATAAAAACAGGTTGAATGATTCAGAATCGTGATGTCATGACTGCTTAACGGTTTAACCTTCACCTGGTTCATCCTGTCTTTGTTTTCTTTCTCAGGTCTCCCAAATCTCTGTTCTGCGTCGTTCCCGATGTCTCCATGTTTTCAGACGGTCGCCGCTGCCTGCGACGCATCATCAGCGTCCCTTTGTCTCTCGTCCGATTGGATGGCCTGATTTATCGCACGTCTTTCAGTTTCACCTACACGCCCGAGCTCCTGCCGCCTCCATCTGTGCGACCAGCAGCAGCAGGAGGAGGAGGACGAGGGAGGAAAGAGGGAGGACAGGAGGATGACTTCCTGTTAGAGACCATCCATCAGGAGTTCACCAGAGCCAACTTCCACCTGTTCATGCAGAGTTAGCTCACCTGTTGATGCGTCCTCAGGTGAACGTCTACAGCAGAGAAGCTCTGGACTTCCATATTGTTTATGATTATCTATCAGAGATAACATGTAAACAAAACTAAACAGTAAACAACATAATTATTCAAATTAAATTAATTAAATTATGTTAAAAATACCTGTTTGTCCACTGAAGTGAGACCATTTTAAATCCAGTTCACAGACTGTGACATCATTACATGAGTCAACAAAACAACAAAACAAAACAACACATCAAAAAATCAACATATCAATAAAACAGCATTTCAACAAATTAACATATCAACAAATCAACAAAACAGCATATCAATATATCAATAAATCAACATATCAACAAATCTAGATAACAGATCAACATATCAATAAATCAACAAAACAACATATCAATAAATCAACGTATCAACATATCAATAAATTAACATATTAACAAATCTACATAAATAAACATAACATATCAACAAATCAACATATCATCAAATCAACAAAACATATCAATAAATCAACATATCAACAAATCTACATAACAAATCAACTTGAATAAATCAACAAATCTATATAACAAATAAACATATCAATAAATCAACAAAACAACAAATCAACATATCAATAAATCAACAAATCTACATAACAAATAAACATAGCAATAAATCAACAAATCTACATAACAAATCAACATATCAATTCATCAACAAATCTACATAACAAACTGACATATTGACAAAACAACATATCAATAAGTCAATATACACTACCAGTCAAAAATTTGGACACAGTTTCCCATTCAAGTGGATGGGTAACTGTGTCCAAACTATTGACTGGTACTGTATCTAAATCAATATATCAATCAACATATCCATAAATTAACAAAACAACAGATTCCCGTTGTTTGTGATGAAACATGATTTAATAATCCCTTACCCTCCAACCAGAGGATGAGATCCACCACCATGTAACAGGGAAGCTACATGATTGTTGTTGTCATGTGATTGTGTTGGTTTGTTATGTGTAAACAAATACAGGCGGTGCAGAGAAGCATCTACATTGCGGCGCTGTCATGTGATCTGCGGGTGAAAAAGGCTGAGATGAAAACAACAGGGCGAAGGGAGGATGTTTGCTCTGCAGCAGTGAAACACTTTGCTTCCCGTTGGATCCTCTGAGAGACGACTTTAAGTCAATACTCTGTGAAAAGATGGAGGACTGAGTGTAATCTGAGCGTGTGCATGAATGGCGCTTTGTTGGTTGACTGTAACTGTAATAACTGACATGGGTGGATGACTGAGGATGTTTCTTCTACCCTCAGAGCTGAGGGACGACGGAATTTATGGGTTTTACTTAGAAATGAATGAAACTAAACTAATAGTCAAGGAAATATTCATGAAACTGCTTGATTGATTATTGATTCTTTCTTCTACGTTGCACTGGAATGACTTCATGTTTAGACTTTACAGACATCCTGCCCCTAAAATCTGGATCACATTGGTATCATTATTAGTCTGATAGTTACTCTAGAAAAACTAGTTTTCACTGATGGTGGTTTTCTTCAGGATCTAGATCAGGAACTGTTGAAGATAATTTGACCCCTAACTGAATCAGATTCAGCTACAATCTGATCTCAGGTCAGTCTGGATCATTATTATTATCTGTTATCTCACAGTAGTGAATTTTCTGTCAGCTCTATAAATTTAAACATTCAGGATCACCAGATCCAGAATATGACTTGGATCCAGATCAGACTCTGATGTGTTCTAGATCTTATGATGATGTCATCGTGTCATTTTTGTCCAATCATTGTAGACATTATCCAGGAAGTCAGAAGATAAAATCTGGTAATTGTCCCAAAATAAAGAATCCTTAAAGAACATTCTGATCCAGATGATGATCCGGATCAACACCAGAATTTGATGGACTGATCCTGGACCGTACCCTACTTCTACAGAACATTTATCTGAATCAAGACAGACAAACAAACCAACAGCAGTAAAAACATCACCTCCTTGGTGGAGGTCATCACGCTGCTGATCAAATCTAAATAAAGCACCAACGTCTTCATGAATACTGAGCAGATTACGTGAATAGTAGCGAGAACCGGATAACGTTAAACTGATCAGGGCCAAATGTTGGTACCTGACAGAGAGACTCTCCTGTTAGTGTGGCTACACTTTTCAACATTCACTGTGAAATCTGTAACGAATCAAATCGTCAGGACGGCACGTCTCACCTGAGGAAACACCTGGTCAAACACTGTAGCTAACACTGCAGCCAATACCGTTACAGTATTCAATCACTGTGGTAGTGACAACAACAACATAACAGCTGATGGAACTGTTTCTTCTTCTTCTCTGGATAAGACAGACTAGATGATACTATGTTGTATTACTGCCCTCTACTGGTTGTTATTAAGTATCCTTTACTGAGCTGATATTCATCAGTTTATTTTAGTCCAGTTATCAGGTTAAAGAGTTCAGAGTAAAAACTGTTCCTCCAGCTGATCCCAGATCTGTAACCGATTCCTCCTCTGCTAGTGTAAACACTTGTTTGGTGATTCTACATTTTAGTTACTACAGTGAGAGTAGAGTACCGATAAAGGTACTGTTTGGCACTGGTATCGGTTCCAGAGTGAACTTGGGCTATGTGCAGGTGAATTTGGTGAACCAGACGTTCAGCCTGAGGTTGATAAGATAAGATAAGATAAGATAAGATAAGATATCCCTTTATTGGTCCCACAGTGGGGAAATGTGAATAGTGAGTGAATATGTTTTGTCGGCTCCGGATCAGGAGGCTGAACCTTCAGCTCTGTTTTGTGTTCCAGGAAACGTTAGTGTGTGTTCAGGATGAGGGGCTTCATTGTGTTTGGAGGTCCTACTGTACCACACGTCTGATGAACACGAAGCTGAGCAAAGTGATGAATCCTTCAGATCTCATCCATAATCCTGCTCACATCGTGTCCCTGAAAGATCTCGTCCTAATCCACAGAGTCAAAGCGTCTCAATAAACCAGCAGAGGGCCAGCAGCTGGTCTCTGATCTGTTGGGACTCACTGGTGGACTCACTGGTGATTGGTGCAACCAGAAAGAGTTTTTGTTCCAACCAAGTGGAGCAGCAGATAATCAGCGCAGCATGACGGGACCTCCCATATGGCTCCATCACAAACCCAACATTCTTCTCATTCCTGACATGAGAGAAGCTCTTTTTATGTGTGGCTGCAGGTCGGAGAATATTTTACCGACACATTCAAACATTTCAGACTTTTTAAATGAACAGTATCACCTCATGTACAGAGATGGTTGGTGTGACGTCTCTATGAGAAGTGATTAAACGCTGGAAACACATTTCATCCATCTAATGGTCTATGGTGAGTTTAGGGTAAATTTCGGGTGTGTATTTTCCTGGTGAAACGCTGCATCATCTGGGCACAAAGTAAGGCTCAGACACAAAGAGGTTTGCTTTAGTCTGGTAATTATTCATAGGTGTGTTTGACAAGAATTCAACCAATCAGAGTTCATCTCTTTAACAGCCAGGTGTGTCTCACCAGGAGCATTGATATTTGACCAGCATCATTTATTCTACTGTTTTATTCCTTCAGACTTTGAACCCTGTAAGAACCACAGCTATTGGTCCTCAGGAGGACAGGTGAGTCTGGGTCACATGACCTGTTTCCTCGTTGCTGTTGGACAGATGGAGCCTCGTCTTCATGAAGCTGACATAGTCGTTACCTTCATGTTGCTCTTATGTCGATAGAAGCACCTGAAAAAGGTGGAGGTGTGTAAAGGGTGGTCAAAGTTTGTGGTCAAAGGTTTGAACCAATCAAAACGCTTTAATTACAGAGGATTAAAACAAGATGGAGGCCAGATGTTAAGCATCAAACATTTCCAGGATCTCCATCAGCCTGCCTCCACCCTGCTGGCGGCCTGAGGAGGCCTCCACCTCTACACCTCACATGTCAAATACTCTGAGGGGAACCCTACGCCATGTGTTTCTCTCTCCCTCCCTTCCTCTCCTCCTCCTCCTCCTCTTCCTCATCATTAACAAGACAAACATGTGTGAAAGAGGAGGAAGGAGACGGCAGGAACTCCAGACCATGTGGTGTCCGGGCTCCTAATCTCTATCATGTGGGCCAAACTTCAAACTGAGAGTCGCGTGCCCAAAACACTGAAGACCGCCATGTTTTCCCTCCATCCCTCCATCATCCTGATGAATGAAAGGAGCCATTCTTAGGTTCTCCTCTTCAGGAACATACCTTCATTCTTCTCTCAGACCGTCTACCTCCGTCACTCTGATGAGAAGAGTTCAGCTGTCTGTGGTGGAGGCTGGTTCCTGCTGCTAACGGTTCAGTTCTGGGCCAAACCCGAACCCTGAGGAGCCTCGATAAATACTGTCAGACCTTTAAGGGTTAACGTTGGCTCAGGGCTGAGGAGGAAGAAGAAGAAGAAGCTCTGTGTTGAGAATAAAGTGTTGAATCCTCAGTCTACAGCTGTATGTGATACGGGGGCCCTCCTCCCTCCAGGACCACATTGAGGTTTCATATCCGTCAGAGTGCTGGAGGGGCCCTCGTCTCTCTGGGGCCTCTTTGTGTATTACAGTGGGATAAAAGAGCTACTGTGGAACGCTGCTCTGCTTCACCGCGTCCTCCTCCTGCATGTCATCACCTCAGCATCAGACTGATGGATAGAAGGAAAGGAAAGAGAGAAGGAGGGAGACTAAACCCGAAAAGAAATGTGTCGTCCAGAAGAAATAGGATTATATGAGAGACACAGATGATGCCATGATGATGTCATGATGTCAAGCCGTAACACAGTTAAGAGATGCTTCAGTCAAACGTAACAAAGCAAAAACAGCAAAATCAATGTGAACATAAATCTAATCAGAAAATCCAGAAAATATCATCAAAAACTCAGAATAAGTTTTTAAGAACACAAAGAGACAGACGTGAGTGATCACATGACCTCCACTCAACTGCTTTGACGGCGGTGATAAAAGAGAAAAATTTGTCGGGACACGTCCCAAGAAAACACGCAGAAGGTGGAGATAACAGACGAGTGGAAATGACAAAGAGTCGTCCTGTCCTCAGAGAAGAAGACGAGGCTCAGTAGACATCTCAGCTGTTTGCTGCCGGTGGAGACGGGAGCTGTCAGTGAGCTAACTGTCAAAGCTAACGGCACATAGCAAATGGAATGGGAGGAATGCTAATGATGGTTAATAGAGATTATAGCCAGGTGGAAGAAAGGCCTTGGACACAGCAGGATGAGGGGAGGGTGAGGGGAAGGCTGTGTGAGGACAAACCACTCTCTCCCTCTTAGAAAAGGAGTTTCAGATTATTGAGATCCAGATTAATGAGGTCCAGATTAATGAGATCCAGATTATTGAGATCCAGATTAATGAGACCCAGATTATTGAGTTTCAGATTAATGAGATTCAGATTATTGAGACTCGGATTAATGAGATTCAGATTAATGAGATCCAGATTATTGAGTTTCAGATTTATGAGATTCAGATTTATGAGTTTCAGATTAATGACATTCAGATTGATGAGTTTCAGATTAATGAGATCCACATTAATGAGATCCAGATTATTGAGATCCACATTAATGAGGTCCAGATTAATGGGTTCCAGATGAATGAGGTTCATATTATTGAGACTCAGATTAATGAGATCCAGATTATTCTCAGTAATTCCCTGCAGCATGAATCTGGTGTGAATCATGTTTTGTGTATTTCTTTGTGTTTGAGGCTCCGACATAGAACCAGGAACAAACGTTCCTCTGTGGGCGTGGCTCTTACATAACGTGGTTCTTATATAATGAGCCATCTGTTTGCCTTTGGAGGATGCTCTCCACCTCGGGATCTCATGTGTCTGTGGATTTTAGTGTGTGTGTTGCAGCAGTGTTGGAGGCCATCTGAGGAAGTTACCCCAGATACCCCGGGTCATATGTGGAGCTGGGTGGCGCACAGAAGGAATTTATGAGCCTCTGCAGACATGAAATGCCTCGTGTCGTGGTGTGAGACATGTTTTACAAGCTAACAGTGAAAATCATCCATCATTAAAACAGTGAGCAGCTCTGGATGTGGAAACACTGCTGATTATGGGATGTTATCATTGTGTAACGTCTGTTTTTAGGAGAGCAGGAGTGCTGCAATGTGCTCTAGACTGCTCTTATTCTGAAACAGTGGCTCTAGACTGCTCTTATTCTGAAACAGTGTGATCTAGACTGTTATTCTGAAAAAAATTTATTGATTGAAGAATTCATAATTATTGATGATTTAAATCCACGTCATGTTTTCATTGGTTGAAATGGTTCCTGCTGAGGCTCCAGTGGCTGGATAATAGATGACATCAATCAGCAGCTCAGAGCTTTTTGATACTGGTTCATACCGACTGTATACTGGGTACACTGGTACTGCATACTGTATACTAGTACTGGATACCAGTGTTGTGTACTGGGTATACTAGTACTGCATACTGTATACTGGTACTGTGTGTGACGTGTCCTAACGACTGTTGACCTGCAGCCGAGTTCATTGACCTTCACATCCTCCCATCAACCTGTGACCTGGATGTACACACACACACAGCAGTAACAGATCTCAGGTCAGTGAAGAGCAGAAACTGATGTGATCATTGTGACCAACCTCCATCAGGTCCTCCATACATGAGTCATGTGACCTGAATCATCCAACACCAAAACCACCAGAGGAGGTGATCAGCTGATCACATGTTTGTGTATAAATTCATTAATGTGTGTAAATATATATATTAAATGTATAAAATGTATAAATGTATATATATATATAAATTTACTGTGAGCTCAGTCACAGGGACAGACCAGTGCCTTGATTGGGCTGGAGGAGGAGGAGGAGGTGAGGGCTGACTGGTGTGGGACAGGAGGGGAGGAGTTAAAGGGGAGGGAGGGGGTGAGGTGGTCCTGAGCAGTGGGGGAGGGTTGAGGCCTGCCAGGAGGTGCCTGTGCGGAGGGTACGACCAGCAGTGTGGGACCAGATGAAGACATTTCCTTGTGTCTTATTATTAAACACTTCATCATTAAATAATGCTGATGATGTCATCATGGGGGGGGCGACCACTCTGTACGTCTGTAAACACTTTTTGTTGGGTCATAACTCAAAATATTGATATTTTTTCATGAAACTTTATTGACACATCAAAATGCTGGACTGATGCCTTTTGATATGTAGAAATGTTTACAAGTTTTGATTTATTGCGTTTCCATGGCAACAACACATGTCTATTCTTAAGAGCAGGTGGATCCCACCTGTGTTCATCAGAGAAGGTGTCATCCTCCGGCATCATGACATCATGTGATTCTCTCTGTCTCATTGGCTGTCAGAGAGGCTTTAGGTGGTCTGGTGATTTTCATGTGTAAACACCACTGAGTGAAGTCATTAAACTCCTGGAGGAGTCCTTTTACTTTAGCCCACAATGGTTTGAGGTGGTCTGTGGTGTGATGGAGTCCAGGCTGCCTCAGATATTTAAACTGGCTCAGTGGGGCCTGATTTATGGGGAAGAAAGATAAACCAGTCAGAGTCAGATGAGAACCGATTCACAGAGTAGATCAGGTTACAGGCTGCAAGCAAGATCTGGATCCACTCATTAATCTGGATCCACTCATTTATCCAGGTCCACTTGTTTATCTGGATGCACTGGTTTATCTGGATCCACTTCTTTATCTGGGTCCACTGGATTATCTGGATCCAACTGTTTATTGGATTGATCCTCAATCAACTGTTCAGTGCCACCTGCTCAGGTAACTTCTCACTGAGCGGAGAGAGGAAGTTCCCTGATACCTTCACAATAAAGGTGTTTACTCTTTCTTCTGGGTGTGAACTGTTTCCCAGCTGTGTCGTGAACCTCAACTGTCACATGACCCTCCTTAGACAACTGAGACCAGAACTGTGTCCCAAATGTCATACTTCCATATTTAACCTGTCCGGTCTGAGTGTATCAGTATGTTCACACCATAAACGACGAGTACTATGAGTACCCAGTGTACTATGAGTACCCAGTGTACTATGAGTACCTGGATGACATACTAAGAAAACGTTGAGAGTGGAATGATGGACACTTCTCACCCTCAATGGTCGCCATCTTGGCTACATAACAGGAAGGGGAGGGGCTTACGAGACTTAAGCATGAGGCGGAGGAGGTGACGGTTTCGCAGAACAACAGCAACATATAAATAAAAGTACAAATGAAATACCACTTCAGATGAAACCTGGAGCATTAAACCGTTTATTTTAGTCGACTGTAGCGGTCAAATGTTGCTGCTGTCTAACATGTAGAATACTAACATGTAGAATACTCACATGTAGTATACTCACATGTAGAATACTAACATGTAGAATACTCACATGTAGTATACTCACATGTAGAATACTAACATGTAGAATACTCACATGTAGAATACTCACATGTAGTATACTCACATGTAGAATACTCACATGTAGAATACTCACATGTAGAATACTCACATGTAGAATACTCACATGTAGAATACTAACATGTAGAATACTCACATGTAGAATACTCACATGTAGTATACTCACATGTAGAATACTAACATGCAGTATACTAACATGTAGTATACTCACATGTAGTATACTCACATGTAGAATACTCACATGTAGAACACTCACATGTAGTATACTCACATGTATAATACTCACATGTAGAATACTCACATGTAGAACACTCACATGTAGTATACTCACATGTAGTATACTCACATGTAGAATACTAACATGCAGTATACTAACATGTAGTATACTCACATGTAGTATACTCACATGTAGAATACTCACATGTAGAACACTCACATGTATAATACTCACATGTAGTATACTCACATGTAGAACACTCACATGTAGTATACTCACATGTAGAATACTCACATGTAGTATACTCACATGTAGTATACTCACATGTAGTATACTCACATGTAGAATACTAACATGTAGTATACTCACATGTAGAATATAACTATAAGTATGTGATTTGGGACACAGCAGAGGTCTCCTATGAGCTGAACCCTGATCCTGAATCCACCTCCCTGAGTAGCTGCTCATGTTTTGTTCTGTAACACCAGGAGCAGCTCGTTGTATTTTCACCTTCATGATAAATCAGATCATTTGAATATTTTGTGATTCGAAGACATTAAAACTCAGTTCAGATGTTTCACCTCAAATTCAAGGTTCAGAGTTTTAGGCTAAAGATGAAATGTGGCGCTACTCACATATACATGTGTACATGTACACATATATGTATACATATGTGTACATATGTGCACATATATATACACACACACAGACACAAATATATATGTATGTATATATGTGTATGTATGTATAATAATTATAATAATAATAATAATACATTTTATTTATAAAGCGCTTTTCAGAATACTCAAAGACGCTTGTATATATATATATATATATATATATATATATATATATATATATATATATATATATATATACACACACACACACATACAGGACCTCATTCATCTCAACCTCAGAACATTCCAGGAATCAGCTGCTGTTGGTTTTTGTACAGTAAGCCAGAGATTTTATTTTACTGGACTTTCTGGTACTTTCCTAGATAAACACTCATGTTGTCCCAGTTCACCGTGTTCGAACCATCAATACATAATATCATATATAAGGTGTCAGACGTTAAGGAGCTGCCCCCCTCCTCATCTCTGCAGCTCAGTCTGTTTTCTTTGGCGCTGCAGCTGCTCTCCATGCAGATACGTCTCCAGGCTCTGCTGACAATGCAGCGAGTGTCTCTGACGGACGGCCACGACCACAGAATGGAATGGAGGCCTCACACTGCATACCCACACAGAAACTGGCCCTGGAGACTTAAATAATCTGGTAACCTGCCAGAGAAGCTAAAGCTAACTCTTCAGATTAAAGTTTGATCCACTGTAAACTGATAGAAGATTCAGACGATTAAAAACGAAGCTATTGGCCTGATTGTCATTGACTCCACTAGAGCCGATACAGCTAATGTTAGCACGTGTTAAGCCAGCACTGCTGCTAATGTTAGCATGTCCTGTAGCCAGCGCTGAAGCTAATGTTAGCATGTCTGTAGCCAGTGCTCACTGACAACCTCCTCCATTAAACCCGCCTCCTTTAAGTGAGGCATCAACTTCATGACATCATCATGTAATTAATGTTTTAACTGTAAAACGTAAAAAGTGGAAGAAACACAGTTAAAGACAAGTTAAAAAATAAATAAAAACTGTTAAAAACAACTGAAAACCAGGGGGGGGGAAATGTGATTTATTAGCTGGTTAGATAAATTGTTGGAGATAACTGACTTTTTTCACTGTCCTAAGGATGTTAACTTAGCATTTTTACTAGTATTAGCCTACACTATATACAATATATGATAGTGTGTGAATTGTGTACTATTTAGAGGAAATATTACAGTATTCAATCACTGTGGTAGTGACAACAACAACATAACAGACAGGTGATGGAGCTGTTTCTTCTTCTTCTATGGATAAGACAGACTAGATGCTACTATGATATATTACTGCCCTCTACATGGGTGTCACTCTGTGGTCCAATCTGGTTGTTTTCAGGCCTCAACATGGTGATCGGTGTCCATAACTGGTTCTGGGTCATTGCCAGAAACCTTTCAGCCTTTATTCTTGATGACGTGTCGCCCTCTTCTGTCCTCAGTCCTGAACAGCAGTAGAGGCTCCAGACATCTGAGGTTTGAAGCTGCTTCATATGTTCATGCACACACTCAGTGGCCACTTTATTAGGGACACATGTCATCATTTCTAATATTCTGCTCTCTTTGTCAGGCTTTGACTCCGCCTTTAACTGTGACCTCAGTAATAAACAATCAGACACAGAGAGAAAGGGAGAGGGGGGGGGGGTCGATATATATATATATGTATATATGTATATATATCGTATCGTCATATAACATCACCAGCAACAACTGCCACGCGTCTCCCATCCTTCAGTTCCATCAGACGTCCAGAAGGTGGCGAAAATTTGAATAGTTTTTCCCTGCACAGTATGATGTGGAAACTTCCCGCCCTTCTCTCCCTCTGATTGGCTGGGACTCGAGTTGATTTCTTTGATTGGTTTACGCACGATGAGTGACGATATGATTAACCAATCAGAGATAGAGTAGGGCGGGAGATTACTTCGTAAACTGGAAATACGTCACTCTCACTTCCTGTTTCCGTTAACACACGTGCACGAGAAAACGGCAGAGAACCAGTCCAGAATCAGTGTAAAACTGGTCGTGGTTTCGCAGCGCACTCCACCATGTTGGAGCAACTGGGTCTGATAGGGACGATCCGGGACGAGGACCAGAGTCCGGAGGAACCCGACACGGAGTACGAGCAGGAGGTGAGTCTGCCCGCCTCCACCGCTGGACGTGAACCGGAGCTCGGCTGGAAAACAGCCGATGAACCGTGGATCGAAGCACACGGATCGATCAGGTTCTATAGGGAACATCTCGTTCTGAGAGAACCTTCTGTGAAAACCACGAAGAAGAAATTTTACCTGTAATTAAAAAAAAAAAATATTATAAACTTTATTTTCAATTATAACGTCAAATACAAAAGCGACATGAAATAAGATAAAACAAGGGAGTAACCTGTAATTTTTAATGACGTCTAGTCAGACATTAATTTAACGTAAGGTATGGTCATTAGGAGGGATCAATACTATTATTGATTAAATGTTATTACGTCATCATGTCGTAAATGTTTCTCTTCTGGTTCCTGATGTGTTTGTCTGCCGACAGAGAACTGAACTGAGATCTGTGATGATGTCATGTTGTGCAGCTGTAAAACACATCAACAGTTATCAATAGACTGAACTTATAATGATGGTCTATTTATTTTAATGATGATTTTAGTTATTTTAATGATGATTTTAATAATTTTAATGATGAGTTTATTTATTTTAATAAGTTTGTGTTAATGCTCATCACTCAGATGTTGATGTTCTATGTGTCGTCTGTCTAATTCTATAGTTAAAACCCTTCAGCAGGACTTCATGAAACTCTGTTTTCTAGGACGAGCCCATCATCCTGAACAGGAAGAAGAAGTTTGGGAGTCGTGGGGCGAGAGAGTTCAACGCTAACTTTGAGTTTGGAGAGAGAGATGTCCTGAACGATGACGAAGACTGGTTCATGTCTGACGTGATGAAGCAGCTTAAGAACAAGGTAGAACCTCCAGAGGACGTTGGCTCTGGTTGTCCAGAGACCATTAGGTCCGGTTCTCCAGAGTTGGACCAGGTTCTGATTCTTGGATCCTTGGTTCCACCTCGTGAACCAGCACGTATTCCATAAGTTTTTGAGAACCGTTGAAGATCCATGGACGTTTTCTACGTCTACATAGAGATGATTTAGTAAAATGCATTTAGAGCCTTTATTATTTAAGACGGCTGCAGAGATCCATTACGTTAGTGAGTAATCAGATTACAACTGCCTTTACTTAGGATCATGAGTAAATATTTGGAGTAGAAAGTATGAAGTGTTGAAATGAATTATGCTCCTATGGGGGGGGGGGGGGCGGGGGGGGCGCATATCTGACAAACTATACATTCAGGCTTCTCCAAACATTTTGACTGACTGACTGACTGACTGACCTGCTGACTGACTGACTGACTGACTGACCTGCTGACTGACTGACCTGCTGACTGACTGACCTGCTGACTGACTGACTGACTTACTTGCTGACTGACTGACTGACCTGCTGACTGACTGACTGACCTGCTGACTGACTGACTGACCTGCTGACTGATTGACCTGCTGGCTGACTGACTGACTGACCTGCTGACTGACTGACTGACCTGCTGACTGACTGACTGACTGACCTGCTGACTGACTGGCTTACTTGCTGACTGACTGGCTGACCTGCTGACTGACTGACCTGCTGACTGACTGACTGACTGACCTGCTGACTGACTGACTGACCTGCTGACTGACTGACTGACCTGCTGACTGACTGACTGACTGACCTGCTTACTGACTGACCTGCTTACTGACTGACCTGCTGACTGACTGACTGACTGACTTACTTGCTGACTGACTGACTGACCTGCTGACTGACTGACTGACCTGCTGACTGACTGACCTACCTACGATTGATAATTGTCCAAAACATTTCTTATGTTTCAATGTGCTACATGTTCAGGTAGGTAGGTGTTATCATATCTTCTAGTTGTCCAAAGTATACCTCTCAGTAAAACAAATGACAAATTATCATTTCTTTTGTCACTTTCAAGCTTCTTATGGCCTTTTTACTCTCAAATTTCCACTTATTTTAAGCTTAATTCGTATTTTCTTGTCCTACATCCCAATACCTCTCCTCCCAATCTTAAAAAAGTAAGGCAATTGCTGTATCTCCATTCAAGCCACTTTACATATTACCAAAATGCATATCATAAATGGGTTTTACTTGTCACATATAATGTTTTATGATCCTGTCTTACCATCATGCTATGCAGTGTTTAAGTGGTGTGTCAGTAACTTGTTACAGAAGCATACTTTTATACAAAATGTATATTGGAAACACAGGAGAAAAAAAATTATGTGAAATAAGTCTAATCAGTTTCCCATATAATGATATAACAAAAATAAACATAGCATATAGTCCAGAGCATACAATATTTGCAGCATCCATGTAACAAACTTGTGAGTGTTACCTCATTGGACATAGAGCTACATAGAATGGTACTGACAAAAACAAATGAATGTATGTAATACAAATTTAAAATAAACTACATCTAAAAGCCAGTCTCTGCAATGTGGAATCAATGGTTTTAGTGAAGTCAGGTTATGATAATTAACAGTGGAATCATTCATTAACAGAAGACCACAGATCTTTTATTCGAACATTAGGTACAACAGAGCCCTTGAGTAAAGAGAGTTGTGTGTCATCACTGTTCTCTCAACTTTAGTCTAGGTGATAAGTACCAGAGTGACACAGAAACTGGTTTTCTACAGGGTATTGATTAAAATGGAGATGGTTCTGATTGCAGCTGAGGTGGGGGATTCCTGTCATGTAATGACAGGTATGTCCACAGAGATCACTGGTTTACATAGAACATGAACTTCCAATCGCTACTGAACACTGTTTTAAAATGCATTTTTATCTTTGTCTCAGGGACTAGACAAGCAATGCCCAAGTCCCCATGGTGACCAGTCCCCATTTTTGAACATTACCCATCAAATGAGGGCTGCCCTGGTTCAAGTATCCCATGTTATGATGAATTTAGGTGAATCCTCTGCTTCCATATCTTAGCTCAGCCTTTGTGTGGCTGAATCCTCTGCTGTATAATGAGGGACTGCCGGTGTGCCAGAGTTGCTTGATGAATGAAATGAAACATTTCTGCATAATAGAATGTTCTGTGTGCTCATGGTAGAATTTGGTAGAACGGTCTCAACTTATCCGACTGACTGACCTGCTGGCTGACTGACTGACCTACCTGCTGACTGACCTGCTGACTGACTGACCTGCTGACTGATTGACTGACCTGCTGACTGACTGACCTGCTGACTGACTGACCTGCTGGCTGACTGACTGACCTGCTGACTGACTGACCTGCTGACTGACTGACCTGCTGACTGACTGACCTGCTGACTGACTGACCTGCTGGCTGACTGGCTGACCTGCTGGCTGACTGACTGACCTGCTGACTGACTGACCTGCTAACTGACTGACTGACCTGCTGACTGACTGACTGACCTGCTGACTGACTGACTGACCTGCTGACTGACTGACTGACCTGCTGACTGACTGACTGACCTGCTGACTGATTGACCTGCTGACTGACTGACTGACCTGCTGACTGACTGACTGACCTGCTGACTGACTGACCTGCTGACTGACTGACTGACCTGCTGACTGATTGACTGACCTGCTGACTGACTGACCTGCTGACTGACTGACCTGCTGACTGACTGACCTGCTGGCTGACTGACCTACCTGCTGACTGACCTGCTGACTGACTGACCTGCTGACTGACTGACCTGCTGACTGACTGACCTGCTGACTGACTGACCTGCTGGCTGACTGGCTGACCTGCTGGCTGACTGACTAACCTGCTAACTGACTGACTGACCTGCTGACTGACTGACCTGCTGACTGACTGACTGACCTGCTGACTGACTGACCTGCTGACTGACTGACTGACTGACCTGCTGACTGACCTGCTGACTGACTGACTTACCTACCTGCTGACTGACTGACCTACCTGCTGACTGACTGACCTACCTGTTGACTGACTGACCTACCTGCTGACTGACTGACCTACCTGCTGACTGACCTGCTGACTGACTGACCTGCTGGCTGATTGACTGACCTACCTGCTGACTGACTGACTGACCTGCTGACTGACTGACTGACTGACTGACTGACCTACCTGCTGACTGACTGACTGACTGACCTACCTGCTGACTGACTGACTGACTGACCTACCTGCTGACTGACTGACCTGCTGACTGACTGACCCGCTGGCTGACTGACTGACTGACCTACCTGCTGACTGACCTACCTGCTGACTGACCTACCTGCTGACTGACTGACTGACCTGCTGGCTGAATGACTGACCTACCTGCTGACGGACTGACTGACTGACTGACTGACCTGCTGACTGACTGACTGACCGACCTGCTGACTGACCGACCTGCTGACTGACTGACTGACTGACTGACTGACCTACCTGCTGACTGACTGACTGACCTACCTGCTGACTGACTGACTGACCTACCTGCTGACTGACTGACTGACCTGCTGGCTGAATGACTGACTGACTTACCTGCTGACTGACTGACTGACTGACTTACCTGCTGACTGACTGACTGACTGACTGACTGACCTGCTGACTGACTGACTGACCTGCTGACTGACCTGCTGACTGACTGACTGACCTGCTGGCTGAATGACTGACTGACTGACCTACCTGCTGACTGACCTGCTGGCTGAATGACTGACTGACTGACTTACCTGCTGACTGACTGACTGACTGACCTGCTGACTGACTGACTGACTGACCTACCTGCTGACTGACTGACTGACCTGCTGACTGACTGACTGACTGACCTACCTGCTGACTGACTGACTGACTGACTGACCTACCTGCTGACTGACTGACTGACCTGCTGGCTGAATGACTGACCTACCTGCTGACTGACTGACTGACTGACCTGCTGACTGACCTGCTGACTGACTGACTGACTGACCTGCTGACTGACTGACTGACTGACTGACCTACCTGCTGACTGACTGACTGGCTGACCATGATCAGTAGTTGTGCCTCTTAATATTTAGTTTTCCAGACTTTGCTACGCTACAGATGAATAAATAGTACCTACTTATCTACAGTAAACCACTAATAACGGGTCCAGTGCAGTTCTCGAAGCAGCTACATGGATCAGGACTGTTTCTGTTTCCTGTATCCTTAATGTGGACTTTAAGAGCGTGTTCTGACAGGTTCAGGTTTAATGGATCCGATGTGGAAACATTACAGAAGATTCCTCTAAGCTTTACTGAAGAATGTGAGGTTTGAATAGTTGAACTGAAGAATTAAGGTCATGGTAGTTAACGAGTTCATCAGAATCTAATCAATGAACATGATGTCACTGGTAATTAATCAGTACTTAGTCTGGCTGTGGTTCTGAACTGGATTGTGTGTTTGCAGAGACCTGCAACCACTTTGGATCAGAAAATAGAGAAAATCAGGAAGAAGAGGAAAGCTGAGGTGAGTCTACCATTATGTTCTACTTCCTCCTGGTCAGGTTCTGTTTCCTTCCTGGTCAGGTTCTGTTTCCTTCCTGGTCAGGTTCTTCTTCCTCCTGGTCAGGTTGTTTTCCTTCCTGGTCAGGTTCTTGTTCCTTCCTGGTCAGGTTCTTCTTCCTCCTGGTCAGGTTCTGTTTCCTTCCTGGTCAGGTTCTGTTTCCTTCCTGGTCAGGTTCTTCTTCCTCCTGGTCAGGTTGTTGTTCCTTCCTGGTCAGGTTCTTCTTCCTCCTGGTCAGGTTCTGTTTCCTTCCTTGTCAGGTTCTGTTTCCTTCCTGGTCAGGTTCTACTTCCTGTGTTATCTGATTGTTTTGATTTTCAGGAGAAATCAGCTGACAGTGAAGCTGCTGGAGTTTCTGCAGGGAAGAACCAGGAGAACGATGATGATGATGATGATGATTACAATGACGATGAAGAAGAGGAGGATTTTAAGCCGCCTGATGGAGGTGATGAGGAGGATGAAGATGAGTTTGACTCGAGTGATGAGGAGATTCTGACCAAATCAGGTGAGTCCAGCAGATGCTTTTATTTTGATTTATGCTAGGATATCAAAATAAAAGTAGCAACAACTTGTGGATAGAGTTTCATTTTTTATTTTTGGCTTCCTGTGGACTGACGTCCTGTTTCCTGTCAGACACACTGAGAGACAAAGAACGTCGGGGGAGAAAGAGGAAGACCCGAGAGGAGGTGAGGAAGAGGAGCTGATGTTGTCACAAGTTAATGGGAAGGTCCTGGTGGGTTACCATGGTAACAGTTGTGTGTTTCCAGGCACTGGACTCCTTCTATGAAGACGCGTCTCAGTACAACGATCGGCTGACCTTTGATGACATGAACCTGTCCCGACCCATCCTGAAGGTAACCAGGGATCAGTGTCGCCTGTGTTCAGATCCTGTCCTCTCTATGGAGGAAGAGTCGGAGACGTTCCTCTGACCACAACCTGACACCTCCGCCGCCTCCATGCAGGCTTTGAACCACTTCATGTCCCCAATCCTCCATCAGCCTCCCAGATATCCCAGTTCACATTTTGTACCTAATTGGGTTTGTTTAATCACAGTCAGTCTGTCCCTGTCCCACTCTGGACTCGGTCTGACTCTGGAATCTGGACTCAGTCTAACTCCGGAATCTGGACTCAGTCTGACTCTGGAATCTGGACTCAGTCTGGTTCTGGAATCTGGACTCAGTCTGGTTCTGGAATCTGGACTCAGTCTGGTTCTGGAATCTGGACTCAGGTTGACTTTAGAATCTGGACTCAGTCTGACTCTGGAATCTGGACTCAGTCTGGTTCTGGAATCTGGACTCAGTCTGACTCTGGAATCTGGACTCAGTCTGACTCTGGAATCTGGACTCAGTCTGACTCTGGAATCTGGACTCAGTCTGACTCTGGAATCTGGACTCAGTCTAACTCTGAAATCTTGACTTCGCCTGACTCTGGAATCTGGACTCAGTCCCAGAGGAAGAGGAGGGTTCTCATTGAAGATTCATCACATCTTTCCTGTCGTGTCCCTGCAGGCCATCACAGCTCTGGGCTTCAAGCAGCCAACTCCCATCCAGAAGGCCTGTGTCCCTGTTGGTCTGCTGGGCAGAGACCTGTGTGCCTGTGCTGCTACTGGGACAGGTAAAACTGATATACTGGGACCAGTTGATCATACTTGGACCAGTTATTTCTATTGGAACCAGATTAATGAAGTTATTCCTCTTCTCAGGGAAAACAGCAGCCTTCATGTTGCCAGTGTTGGAGCGTTTAGTGTATAAGCCCAGGACATCCCAGGTGACCCGGGTATTGGTTCTGGTTCCTACCAGAGAATTGGGGATCCAGGTTCATTCTGTGGCCCGTCAGCTCGCCCAGTTCACTTCCATCACCACCTGCATCGCTGTCGGTACGACTGTTTACTGACCGACTCTGATGCAGCTTCAGATTAAAGTTTATAAGAGCTGACTCTGGAACCTTGACCCGGTCTGACTCTGGACCATAACCCCTGGACTTCTGAGCCAGTCTGATTTTTATGTAACCTGTCCCGGTGTGTGTCCAGGTGGGTTGGACCTGAAGTCTCAGGAAGCAGCATTGAGGGCGGGGCCAGATGTTTTGGTAGCTACACCAGGGCGTCTGATCGATCACCTTCACAACACGCCGAGCTTTGAGCTGACTCACATTGAAATCCTTGTCCTGGATGAGGCCGACAGGTAAGCACGACATCTGTAGTCATTCGATCCATAAACAGTTGGGGAGCAGAGTCTCACCTGTGCGGTTCTGTTCTGGTTCTCAGGATGCTGGACGAGTACTTCGAGGAACAGATGAAGGAGATCATCAGACAGTGTTCCTACAACCGACAGACCATGTTGTTCTCCGCAACCATGACAGAGGAGGTACACACCTGTGTCATGTGACCTGTGTCTCCCTGTGGTTCACTGTGTCCCCACATGTTCCACTGTGTGTAATTTGACTTGTGTTTCTAGGTGAAGGACCTGGCTGCGGTCTCATTGAAGCAGCCAATCAGAATCTTCGTTAACAGCAACACTGACGTGGCTCCATTTCTGCGCCAGGAGTTTGTCCGAATCCGAGCCAACAGAGAGGGCGACAGAGAGGCCGTGGTGGCTGGTAGATACTGCTGACAGAGTTCTGCAGTACTAATGACAGATTACTGCAGTACAACTGACATATTACTGCAGTACCACTGACAGAATACTGCTGTACTAACCCTGACTGTGGTTTCAGCCCTGCTGACCCGGACGTTCCAGGATCACGTGATGTGTTTTACTCAGACCAGGAAACAGGCTCATAGACTCCACATCTTACTGGGACTGATGGGACTGAAGGTCGGAGAACTGCATGGAGAACTGAGCCAGAACCAGAGACTGGAGAACCTCAGGTACAGTTGGGAACAAGGTCTATTGGTAAAATCTACTATTTATCAACTGTTAATAACCAGATCAAACTGTTTAGAATGGATCCATATAACAGATATTAAAGTGTTTTTTTCCTGACTCCTCAGTCTCTAAATGATCCGACCTGAGTCTCATCATTTACAGATCAGATGTATTAAAACACTGAGACCTTCATAGATTTACTTTATCAGTAGAGTCTAAAGGTTTTTCTGTTCAGGTCTAAATTTACATCAGGGCTCCATGAACTCCAAGACCTTCACCACTGCTGACCCAGAAGCTCCAGAAAAGTGGGCTCCAGTAGCTCAGAACCATCTAGATCAGACCCAGAAGGTTTGGGATGTTGTTCTGTGGAGCCATGAAACCAAACTGGAACTTTTGGGGTGGATCAGCGGTATGTCTGGAGGAGGAAGAATGAAGCAGATGCTGAAAAGAACACCCTACCTACAGTGAAGCATGGCGGTGGATCAGTGAGGCTCTGGGGCTGCTTTGCTTCCTGGACCACTGGAAACCTGCAGCCTGTAGAGGGTCAGATGGATTCCATCAAGGATCAGGAAATCCTAGAAGAAAACGTCTCCATCCGTGAGGAAGATGAAGCTTGGCCATCATTGGACGTTCCAAAAGGACAACGATCCCAAGCAGACCTCAGAGTCCACCAAGGCTTGGTTTCAGAAGAAGTCCTGGATCATTCTAGAGGCCGTCACAGTTGCCTGAAATCTCTGGTGGGATCTGAAGAAGGTGGTTGCAGCAGGTAAACCAGGAATATTCCAGAACTGGAGGCCTTTGTCCATGAAGAATGGCTAAGATTCCTCAGGAACGCTGCCAGAAGCTGGTGTCTGGATATGCATCAGGTTTGCAGCAGGTCAGAGCAGCTAAAGGGTCTACAAAGAACTAGAGATGCTGGTCATTAAGGGTTGGATCATTATAGACTGAGGAGTCAAGAAAAAAAACTGTTCTGATTGAAAAAACTGATCAATAAACCTGATCTATGATAGGGTTGAATCATTTTGCTGCCAACTATATTTGGTGAACTATTGTAGTCTGCAGAAACACAGACATGGTCTCCGGTCTAAATGTTCTAGTGGTGAACTAAGAAGTCAGTGTCTGTCTTTTTTATGTTCTGCAGACGTTTCAAAGATGAACAGATCGATGTGTTGGTGGCGACAGATGTAGCAGCCAGAGGTCTGGACATCGATGGAGTCAAAACGGTCAGTAGTGGACCCGTCTGTCTCTCTGACCCGTCTCTCTCTGTCTGACCCATCTCTCTGTCTGTCTCAGGTGATAAACTTCACCATGCCGTCCACGGTGAAGCACTATGTTCATCGTGTTGGTCGCACGGCGAGAGCGGGTCGTTCAGGACGTTCTGTGTCTCTGGTTGGGGAGTCTGAGAGGAAGATCCTGAAGGAGGTCGTGAAGTCAGCCAAGAGCAGCGTGAAGGCTCGAGTCCTGCCACCAGGTACTGAGAGACAGACAGGTGCAGACAGAGAGCAGTCCTGTGTCCAGTAAATAGACAGATCCATGGTAGATAAGGTAGAGTTGGTGGGAAAAATGCATCCTGTGTTTACTTTGTTTACTATTTGATTTAAATGAACTCAACAGGAACTATTGAACATATTTATTTGAACATGTTTCATCATACAGAAGTTACTTCAGAGAATTTTTTCCCGATGGTGTTACGTATTTGTTGCGTTACGTATATGATGGCGACACGTATTTTTTGGTGTTACATATTTGATGGAGTCGTGTTTGTTGTGTTACGTATTTTCTGGCGACACGTATTTGTTGTCGTTACGTTTTTGATGGTGTTACATATTACATGGCATTTCGTATTTCATGGTGTTACGTATTTGCTGGCGACACGTATTTTTTAGTGTTACATGTTCGTTGGCGTTACATATTTGATGGCATCATGTATTTGTTGGAGTTACATATTTGATGGTGTTACGTATTTGATGGCGTTACATATTTGATGGCGTCATGTATTTGATGGCATCATGTATTTGTTGGCGTCACGCATTTGATGGCGTTACGTATTTGATGGCGTTACATATTTGATGGCATCACGTATTTGTTGGCGTCACGTGTTTGATGGCGTTACATATTTGATGGCGTCACGTATTTGATGGCGTCGCGTATTTGATGGCGTCGCATATTTGATGGCGTCACATATTTGATGGCGTTACATATTTGATGGCGTCACGTATTTGTTGGCGTCACGTGTTTGTTGGCATCACGTGTTTGATGGCGTTACGAATTTGATGGTGTTACATATTACATGGCATTTCGTATTTCATGGTGTTACGTATTTGCTGGCGACACGTATTTTTTAGTGTTACATGTTCGTTGGCGTTACATATTTGATGGCATGTATTTGTTGGAGTTACATATTTGATGGCGTTACATATTTGATGGCATCATGTATTTGTTGGCGTCACGTATTTGATGGCATCATGTATTTGTTGGCGTCACGTATTTGATGGCGTCACGTATTTGTTGGCGTCACGTGTTTGTTGGCGTCACGTGTTTGATGGCGTTACGAATTTGATGGTGTTACATATTTGATGGAGTCGTGTTTGTTGTGTTACGTATTTTATGGCGACACGTATTTGTTGTCGTTACGTTTTTGATGGTGTTACATATTACATGGCATTTCGTATTTCATGGTGTTATGTATTTGTTAGCGTTATGTGTTTGATGGCATTACGTATTTTCTGGCGACACGTATTTTTTAGTGTTACATGTTCGTTGGCGTTACATATTGATGGCATCATGTATTTGTTGGAGTTACATATTTGATGGTGTTACGTATTTGATGGTGTTACGTATTTGATGGCGTTACATATTTGATGGCGTTACATATTTGATGGCGTCATGTATTTGATGGCATCATGTATTTGTTGGCGTCACGTATTTGATGGCGTCACGTATTTGATGGCATCACGTATTTGTTGGCGTCACGTGTTTGATGGCGTTACGAATTTGATGGTGGCACGTATTTGTTGGCGTTACACGCTAGTTGGCATTATGCTTTTGCTGGCGTTAAGTATTTGATGGTGTTATGTATTTGATGGCGTTATGTATTTGATGGCGTTACGTATTTGATGGTGGCAAGTATTTGTTGCCGTTACACACTTGTTGACGTAAGGCTTTTGTTGGTGTTACGTGTTCGATGGTCTCCAGATTCACCAGAGTTGATGATCCTATGAGTCTGAACATCTTTAATTATAAACCTGTACCTTTGTTGGTCCAGGTCTGAGTCCGTAGTGAGTTAGGTTTGTATTTTCCTCCGTCAGCATCGCCATTTTTGACCCTCAACTTGTTACTGTGTGTTACTCTCAATTGATAATGACTGATAAAGTTTTTTAGGAGAGTTAGACCACCACCACATCGACTGGGACACCTGAACCTCTGACACAAACAGGATGATGTCGCCACTAAGGAGGCGTCAGATCTGATGTTCCATAGAGAATTTCCTTCTTTCAGCTTTTACAAGCCATGTTTTTATCGGCTGTGCCATCCTTAGTGAACATCTTCAAACCAACATGTTTACTCACTATTTTCCTCGTGTGTTGGTGAAGTCTCTAGTCACCATTTTGATGCACTATTGTATGACTTCCATGGCAGATTGTTTTCAAAATGTTTGTGTAGATTCTCAGTCATCCAAGTCATGGTAATCCTTGAAGGTTGATTCAGAAGCAACTGGACTTCTTTCTTGTTTTTCAAGCTAAGAAAAGAAGTCCAGTTGCTTCTGAATCAACCTTCAAGGATAGTTTGCAAAGTTTTTCAATGTACTGGTTTTCCTCTGGTGAGTAATGATGTCACTGTCTGTCGGTTTGTTCAGAGGTCATCCTGAAGTTCAGAGATCTGATCTTGAGGCTGGAGAAAGACGTCGAAGCCGTGATGAAGCTGGAGAGAGAGGAGAGAGAGCTGGCTGCGTCTGAAGCTAAGGTACACCTGAGCAACATCTGTACAGGTTGATCATCAGTGTCCTCAGGTGTCTGCCAGCCAATCACAATCAAGAATCCACACATTCACACACAGCAGAACCTCTGACTTCTGAGATCACCTGAGAACATCCTGTACCTGTTTCTTCGTCTACGTTTCACCTTTGTGTTTGTTTACGTGCAGTTGAGTGTGGCTCAGAAGCGTCTCGATGGCTCCGCCTCCTGTCAATCACAGAGAGTTTGGTTTCAGACACAACAGGAGAGAAAACAGAGCCGCAGTGAGTACTAATACACACTCTACTGCAGAATTACACACTGTACTACACTGTATTCAGACTGGTCTTCCTCCTCCTCAGTGTCGAAGGCTCTGCAGGACTTCGATGTCGCTCTCAGATCGAAGAAGAAGAGACAGAAGTTCCTGAAGGAGGGAAGGAAGAAGGAGCTGACGGTATCAATAACACCACCCAATCTGATCAATCAGTGATCAGTTACCTGTGACTCTCATCCACGTATCAGCAAATCATATTTCGCAAACTATGATCTAATTTAAAATAATTTTAAGGAAGTTAAATCTGATGATGTCACTGGTTCATGTGTAAAAGATAAAATCCTGCTCATCTGTCAGTTCAGAGGCACCTCTAACCATCCAGTTTGTGTTTGCTAAAATATTTTTAGACATTTTTAAATTTCAGGTGCGACCAATGTAAATTTTTAGTTGCAGCTCACGAATATTTGTCTGCAGCCTGGAGGTCAGGCCGGTTTGTCCTCCTGGGGTCAAACTGGACATTAACAGATGATCAGTTTCTGAACAGGTGATAAAACCTGCAGGCCTCAAACACCAGAAGTCTGATTCTGTCTGTAGCGTCCTCCTCTCCTGTTGTACATGAATGCAGCACAGGATGAAACCTCATTGCTGTCGACAGAGTTGAGTTTTCATGTCAGAGTGAGAGGTCTGACTGTCCTATCTTTGCTGTCTGTCAGTCGGAGGAGCGCGCTCAGTTTGAGATCCTGAAGGCTCAGATGTTTGCTGAGCGGGCGGCCAAGAGAGAGAGGCGACCGAAGAGAGCGAGAGCGATGGTGGAGGACGAGATGCCAACAGCAGGTCAGAAATACTGCATCAGTACTCAAAATACTAAATGGTACTCAGAAATGTTGCATCAGTACACAGAAATACTGCATCAGTACACAGAAATACTGCATCAGTACACAGAAATACTGCATCAGTACACAGAAATACTGCATCAGTACTCAAAATGGTACATAGTACTCAGAAATGTTGCATCAGTACACAGAAATACTGCATCAGTACTCAGAAATACTACATCAGTACACAGAAATACTGCATCAGTACTCAAAATACTACACAGTACTCAGAAATGTTGCATCAGTATTCAGAAATACTGCATCAGTACACAGAAATACTACATCAGTACAGAAATACTGCATCAGTACTCATAAATACTGCATCAGTACACAGAAATACTGCATCAGTACACAGAAATACTGCATCAGTACACAGAAATACTGCGTACACAGAAATACTGCATCAGTACACAGAAATACTACATCAGTACACAGTCTGACTGAGCCTGTGTCTCTGTGCAGCAGCCAATCAAAAAGCAGGAAAAGGAGGCAGGAAGTCTGTGTTCGATAAAGAGCTGACCAACACGAGCAGCAAGGCTCTCAAACACTACAGAGCTGGGTAAGACCAGTTACCTGTCTGTCTGCACACCTGTCTCACCTGTCAGCATACCTGTCTGTCTGCACACCTGTCTCACCTGTCTGTCTCTATACCTGTCTGATTATAGACCATCCTTCGCAGACAGGAAGCGTCTCGGCTTGGACAGGAAGCGTCCCGGCGGCTCCAGGTAAGTTTTACCTTCTCTCTCTCTCTGGGCGTCCAACATAGAGTTAAAATGGCCGATGGTTTGTTCTGTTCATCAGGTTCAAGAAGAAGTGAGAGCCAAGATGGCCGCCATGCACTGCAGTTTCCTCCTCCATTAATGTTGTCTTTGTGACCGCTGTGTAAAACGTCAAGATGTTTTAAATAAAGTTTCATTCTCTATAAAAACATGTAGTTGGTTCTGAACGTGAAGCTGTTTCTGTTGATGTGAGAACACAAAGAACCGACCATTTCTGTTGACGTGGACCACCAGACCTCTGAAGGTGTGCTGTGGTATCTGGCACCAAGATGTTCGCAGCAGATCCTTTAAGGTCCTGTAAGTTGTGAGGTGGGGGCTCCATGGATCAGATGTATTTCTCCAGCACCACAGATGCTGGATTGGATTGAGACCCGAGGACTTTGGAGGTCAAGTCAACACCTTGAACTTGTGTTCCTCAAACCTTTTCATTGATCCAGGGTTCAGTTTTGATTCTCATGTGCCCATTGTAGATGCTTTCAGTGATGGACAGGTCAACATGCCCCATACGCCGCGAGCTCTGATGCTGGGTGTGTTCTGACACCTTTCTATCAGAACCAGCTTTAACTTTTTCAGCAATTTCTGCTGCAGTAGCTCTTCTGTGGGATCAGACAACACAGCTAGTCTTCGCACCCCACATGATGCATGTCACCAGCTCACCAGTTGTCCTTTCTTACACGACTTTTTTTAGATGACGAGACCTGCAGTTTTGGAGACGCTCTGAGTCATCTAGCATCACAATTTGGACCTTGTCAAAGTGTCTCAGATCCTTAGGGTTGAACATTTTTCCCGACTTTTCCCAACTTTTTTTGGGTGTTATTCCTTAAAATTTAGTTTTTATGTGTATACAACTGATGGAAACTGTGCTAGCTAACCATGTGCTAACTAGCATCTTTGAGATAAGCTCAAAATGATCTAAAATTGTCACTACCGAGACAGTCAACCGTGACATTTGGTGTGTCAGTTTCGGTTGTGACATGATTGTTTCAGTAGTGACAAAAGGGATCACTTATTCCTTTATTTGGCGCGGGGGGGGGGGTTTAGAATTTTTTTTTTTAAGATATGCATATGTGCCCTACATGTGAGTTCTGAGTTATTTTTAGTAACATAAAATGTCAGTCTGATCCAGTTGTGGCAAACAAATTATTGTGATCACTACCGAGACATGACTGTCACTACCAAAATTCAGTCACAACCAAAACATGGGTTGTTTTCTTGGGTTGTTTTGTCAAAAATAAAGTATATTGAATTATCAACTAAAATGTTATATTGTTTGGTTCAATGTATGTTAAAACTAATGAATCCTAAAATTTGAAATCAGAACGATCAACTTCAGGCAATTTTTAAATAAAAAATTGTTATTGGTTTACCTGTGATTTAAAAAAATAAAATTTCCAAAAAATATATTTACAAGGTAGATTTAAAATAAAAACAAAAAAAGGTTAATAGTTTGAATATAATGTGTTTCGGTGGGGACAAATTTTGTACCTTGAAATACAAGGTAATGATCAAAGTACTACATTTCTATCCAAATATGTTACTTCAGGCCAGAAGTAACAAAAATTGCTCTTTTTTCAGTCCGAAAGTAACAAAAATTGCTTTTTTTCAGACTGGAAGTAACAATAATTGCACATTGTAAACGATAAAATGAAATAAAATATCAATTAGTGTAGCAAATCAGATGACAATATATCACTCCATTTTTCACTTCACATCTACTTTTACCTCTGCGTTTTCATCACCTCCAGTTTTATCATTTAATTTTTGTTACTTCCACCCTGGAGGGATCCAGTACGAGGATCATCTGAGGCTGCTAGAGATCGCGCAGGTCCCAAAGGCCCACGTCGATGAGTTCAAGTCTGTCACCAACATCCCCATTTATTATTTAAGGGATGTAGCCCTTAAATAATAAATGGCAATTTTGTGTTGTGACCGATGAATGAATCAAATCAGCTTTAGATTAATCAAATCACTTGATAATTTATCACTCATTTTTTCAATTCACATCCACTTTTACCACTATGTTTTTTAATTCACGTGCATTTTCATCACCTCCAGTCTTATCATTTAATTTTCGTTACTTCTACCCCTCATAAAAAGTGTACTAGATTCTACATACTTGATAGTACATACTAAACATTTCACTCCAAGGCACAAGTCCCATGATGCAACGCCACAACAGGTAATTGACACTTGTAACACTTTAAGTTGTTACAAAGCCACACACACAGGCAGGAGAACAGGAAGTATATTAAAATGGAGTAATGTTTTGTTGAAATTCATAAGCTGTTTTATGGACATGAATCAATTAGATACATTTGTCAGGACCGGAGATACTTTACATTACAAGTGTACATGTGGCAGTTTAATGCTATAATAAATTTTAAAAAACGTTTTAAAAATTCCTGGATCCAGATCTAATCTAATCTAATCAATTCTTTCTTGGGCCAAACAGTATAAACAGTAGATGTTATATACATGATCATACATACTAGATAATGTATACTAGATGGTGTAACACATGAACATCTTGTCACAGCTCTGCAGGAAGAATGGCATGTCATCCTACAAATCCAGATTAACATCTGATCCATTCAGGAGGTGTAAAGTAGTGATAAATGCTGGAGGTAGACACGCACAGTAGTGACTATTGTTGTTCTCTGTCTCACCATCCACACTTTCTGACTTGTAAACACTAAGACAAAAACCACTAATCTGCACAAAAATGATTTTATAAAATGGTGAATAAAGAGGTGAACCATAATTTACCTTTGATGTTTAATATGAAAAGGATGGCATGACATTAAAAAAATGCATTTCTACTGTTGGTCAGTATATGTAAGGAAGAGAGTAATCAGTGCAACTCAAAATACCTGTTATAATTAACTCTCTTGACACTGAGCTGAAACCAAATAGTACCACAAATATACTAAATAGTATATACTAGGTATTATATGCTGTTGCTACTATAAAATAGATTGTATAGACTACAAAGTATACACTTGATAGTATATATTTGATAACATATACTAGATGAAATACTTGATCGTATAAGCTAGATAGTGTACATGGCTTGCAGAACAGGCTTCAACTATAAATTCTATATATACAATATTACAAAGTATATATATACTAGATTGTGAGATAGATAGTATGTACTCTCTATAGTGTATACTAGATAGTCAATACTAGACAGTATATACTAAATAGAAAGATGGATAGATGATATACTCTAAGCGTAAACCTAACCCTATCCCTCTTAATGTCCATGTCTCACCTGTCTGTCTTTTCACCTGTCTGATTACAGGTGTACAGACAGGAAGCGTCCCGGCAGCTCCAGGTAAATTTTACCTTCTCTCTCTCTCTGGGCGTCCCACATAGAGTTAAAATGGCTGACGGTTTGTTCTGTTCATCAGGTTCAAAAAGTGAGAGCCAAGATGGCCACCTGGCGCTGCAGTTTCCTCCTCCATTAATTTTGTCTTTGTGACCCCTGTGTAAAACATCAAGATGTTTTAAATAAAGTTTCATTCTCTATATAAAAAAAACATGTAGTTGGTTCTGAACGTGAACCAATGTTTTTTCTCCCTCTAACCATGTATTGCTGCAGAAAAAGATCAGTCTCAGGAATATAAATAAAAACAGATGGTGAACAACATGCGTTTATTTTTGGTGAATTATAATCAAGTAATTTAAAGGTACATTACACAGAATTTGTGATTTGCTGTTTGTAAATAAATCATTGAAAGCTGCAAAGTCGTCCCAAACGCAGCAAAATAAAAAAAAATACAAACATGGTGTTAGAAGTCTCTGCCAACCCCATGTGTCGTCTCAGTGGTCTGTACCGTTACAGAGCAGCCAAATGTCACCACCTCCTCCCCATGAACCCATAACCTCAGGCCATCTGAATTACTGAATTTAATTCATGCATAACTTTTGGTTGCCAAGTGACGGCAGGTGCAGCTGGAGGGAAACTTTCAAGCAAAACAAGAACAAAGGATCAATATGTTTCCAGTCTGAGCCACAAACTCACCTTTAAACTTGGTTTTCTGGGGACAGAGCTTAGCTTAGCATTAATGTCTCTACTTAGACATTAATTAATAGTTTGGTGATTACATCATATATACATACATACTACCGTTTCTATGAGATCACGGTGTAAAGATGCTGTGTTCATGTCATACTGTAAATATGACTTTCTGAACCAATACCGTACGAGTCCTGGTTTACTGGAGCACTCCAATGATTAGCCAATCACTAATTAGCAACAGTAACCAGCAGCAGGGCTATGTAACAGTGGGTTTTGGAAGGTCTAGTCTTTTTTATCATCTTTACAAAATCGCTAAATGAAAATGAATGGTGCATTTATCTGTTGTAGCACAAGCTGCTAACATTTACATTGCATGCTAACTATTCAAAATAATAACCCGATGTTAATTCCAAACCCTCGAGCTAAGCTAACCACATTATCATCATTCACTATTAATTAATGTAATTACATTTTCAGTATTATTGTGGGGTTACTTTGAGAACTCACTCAGGACAGAAATCCACTGTTTTAGAGCTAGCAGAGTTTCAGCTAATGCTAGCTGCTCTGTCTTTATCTATATTTCTCAGGTTTGGTGATTTTAACTTAGAAATACTTTTTACCAAAACTTTTCCCTTCTATGTTTTATATGAAATAAGCACCAAAATAAAGTATTTATTTAACTAGGACTAACTAGCCTTAAAATGTTACCGTGGGCTCATGAGCTGAAATATACTAGCTTTAGCCTCAGTCTGTTAGCATGTCACAACCTGGGCCATGCAAGCTTTATCCTGAGTCAGTTTCACACATTTTGGGTTTATGACAGTGGTGATTTTTTTTCTGTAAAATAATCACATTAAAAGTAAAATAAAAACAATGTTTTGTGTGTCTGTTTGTGTAGTTTGAGTTTGTTACTGTCGATCCCTCATGACATCACAGCAAAATTTAACAGTTACCTGCAGAAGAAGTTCAGGTTTCAGCTGAAAGCTCAAGATGATCCTGTGCAGGAAACATAGGCAATAACTCTGGACTCCGGTTATATTTTTTTAAACATGGAATCAAACAACCAATCAAGTGTAAGCATGTCCCAGTAGTAAACCAATCAGGAAGGAGCATGTGACACCAGTGAACCAATCAGATGTGAGCATGTCCAGTGACAGTGAGAACAAACAAATCATTCACATAAGACAGCCAGTTCTTTCACAGTTCCCATGATGCATCACTCCAGCTGGTGTTTAAAGCCTTCGGTTCCGTCGTTAACTGGTTCCACTTCAGTTTCCTCGGTACTGTCAATTCATTTTCATTCATATATTTGTATTTTTATTGTATTTATATTTTAAGTTCTGCTGGTTTATGCTTCAGTTTACCTCCGATTCTGTTTGGTTCCAGTCTAGGTGTGATCCAAGTGTGGCAAGGGGGCACAGAGCTCTGAGTCGGAGTCCGACTCCCCCTCTGCGATGTAAGGCCGGACTGTGGCGCAGCGGGTGGTGCCTCCTCCACCTCCTTTTTCTTGGCGGTCTCCCAGGTTTGCGGAAGTTGGGAAGAAGCCGCTGTTGAGGAAATCAAAGTTCTCTCTGGACTGGGAGATGGAGAAGCCGCTGAAGGAGCGCTCCAGCTCCTCGTGGTCCACAGATGGGATTGAGATGGAGGTGTCGCTGTCTGGCTTCACCTCCTCCTCCCCTCCTCCTCCTCCAGTCCTTTTGGCCCTCTCTCTTCCCCTCTCTGATCTGTCAACCCCTCCTCGATCTCCAGTGCTATGGCGGTTCGATCGATTTCCACCATGTCTCTCTCCGGCCGGAGGAGGAGGAAGTCGAACCAGAGACCCATCCCCCACTGGACTTGGAGTGTTGCAGTGGCTACGCTGTGGAGGGGGCTGGGCCTGCTGGTGGAGCTGGGAGCTGATTGGCTGCCAGGAGGTGGAGGGTGGACAGGTAGGGGCGTTGTAGTTCCTGTGTCCAGTGGAACTGCTGGAGCGGACCATCTTTGGAACATAACGACTCTTCTCAACTTGGTCACCCGGTAACACCCTGGACAAAATGTAAACAACACGTCAAGAGCAACATGTACAGTTCTAATACTGGTTCTATGGTCTGATACTGGTTCTATAATTCCCCACTAAGAGTAGACACTGACTGCAGGATCTTGGAAATGGACTGGCTCTTCTCCAGCTGATCCACCGGACTGTGGTAGGGCGGTGCCGGCTCTGGCTCCGGCTCTGGCTCCTTGGATACAAAGTAGGCATCGGTTTCAGCCTGAGGGATTCCCATTCGCTGGATGTAGATGTTAACCAGGAAGTCCAACTTTCTCTCCATGGACAGTACCTGAGGGACACAATGACGACCAATCAGATTCAAGATTGAGGCTGCGAGATTCAGATTCAGAGATTACCACTGTTCTGCAGTAGACTTGTGGTTACCTGCTTCTCCACCTTCCCCAACCGTCCCATCATGCTCGGATCCTCAGGAATCTCTTCATTGGCTGCTTTGGGACGGTCCTTGTCTGCGATTGGTGTCCCTCTGCCTACTATCTGATCCACCCTGCCAATCAGAAGACAGCCCACGCCAAACGCTAACTAACCTATTACTTGCAGGTTGATGCCAATCATATAACGTCTCAGTTTTCATTGGGACCAGAGTCTGGGGTCCAACCAACAAGGTCAATATTTTTGACATCCTCAAAAAACTTAAATAAACGTGAGGGGTCAAACGTCTCACCTTGACTGCAGGTTCTTAATGCGGGCGAGCATGTCCAGGTGTCCAGCTGAATACTGTTCAATCACATCCATGACATCATAGGGGCGGAGACTCTCCTTAAACTTCCTCTTTGACACCATGAAACGCATGATACTGAGAGAGAGAGAGAGGAGACAGGACGTCATCTGATACCCACTGACCAATGAGAGGAGCCCTAACAGCACTGATGTACTGTTTCCAAGTGACCCAGACTAGAACAGACCCTGTTCATCTGAACAGAGCTGATCTAACTTAACTAGACTGGAACAGACCTGGTCCATGCAACCCAGACTGGAAAGATTCTAACAGTTGTCAGAAATCAGATTCATCATCAGACAGTCCTAATGGGTGGTTGGGCATTAGTTGGGTATTTTGTAGTCACTTATCCTGGACCAGAACCAGCACCCAACATCCAGTGCCCAAACCAGGACCCACATGTAATGTATGTGCTGGGGATTACTGGTCAGCTGATCCCGAATTACGGGTGTATGATAAACTGGTTTACATCGGTACAGCATATTAATGAATATGTATTGCATTAAATTTCACAAAAACTGGTACATTTGGAAAACTCCCCCTCTTTGCCCTGGAGGTCAAGCATTAGAGCAGAGTTTCTCAACCCTTTTCATGGCGACACTGACAAAGAGGAAAATACAAACCTAACTAACAACGGAAACAAGAAAAGGACCAACAGGTGATACTGTCTGGTCTGACAGGATCGTTGACTCTGATGAAGTGTGGGAATGCCCTGGACCACAAATACATAACGCCATCAAAAACATAACGCCATCAAATACGTAACACCATCAAATACGTAACGCCATCAAAAACGTACCGCCATCAAATAACGTAACACCATCAAATACGTAACGCCAACAAATACGTAACACCGTCAAATACGTACCATCAAATACTTTAACGCCTACCAATACTTAACGCCAACAAATAAGTAACACCATCAAAAACGTAACGCCAACAAAAACATAACACCATCAAGTACGTCATGCCAACAAATATGTAACACCGTCAAATACGTAAAATACTACAAATACTTAACGCCAACAAATACGTAATGCTATCAAAAACTAACGCAATCAAATACGTAACACCATGAAATATGTAACACCATCAAATACTTAACGCCAACAAATACGTAACACTGTCAAATACACAATGACAACAAATATGTAACAACAAATATGTAACACCAACAAATACGTAACAACAAATATGTAACGGCATCAAATACGTAACAGCATCAAATAGATAGCGTCATCAAATATGTGACACCATCAGGAAATGATTCTCTGAAGTAAAAACACCACTTATGTACGATGAGACCAAGTTAGAAGTTATCACAAGTCTCAGATCCGCAGAACTATTCAAATATCAGACCCTAAACATGTTTACATAAACACGTCTGATGTCATCCTCAGACATACAAGATTAGAAGAAAACTAGAGAAGCAATTTCTGAAGAAATTGCGGGTGTGAATGTTTCATGCTGAAGAGCTGCGCTAAACTGCAATGCTTCCTGAAGAAGGTGAATCAGAATAATGAAGTCTGAAAAATATTAAAATTAATGAAGCATGAAGATTATGGAAAGTTAATGAAATGAGTAATGGTGAAAATTGACATATCACCATGCTAGTTAACATGTCAACATGAATTACCATTATAATTTTAGCTTACGTTAGCATGTTAGCCAGCATGCTAACATGTCAGTATGCTATCTAACATGGCAACATTTATTATCATTATCATTTTAGCTTAATTTAGCATACTAGCTAACATGTTAGCATGCTATGTGTGTGGAGGTGTGTGTGTTTGAGACACAGCTGCTCTCAGTCAGACACAGGAGTCAAGTTTAAAACAGAGCTCAGTGAGAAAGTGCTGAATTTAAATCCACCAATCACCATGAACAACACATTTATATGAACAATGAGAAATATCTTAGTTTGTTGAAATACTCTGAATAAGTGGAAAAGTGAGGCAGGGTCTAAATTGTATGAATTAACTGTCAGTCAGACACAGAGGAGTCAAGTTTAAAACAGCTCAGAACATAAGGAAGTGCTGAATTTAAATCCACCAATCAGCATGAACTGTGTCAACTGCCTGCATGCTAATTACCTGCAGCTGCGTGAGACTTGCTGACTCACTGAGAGACAGAAACTGTCAAAAAGCAGCCCTGCGAAAGGTGCTGCGAATGCCAAACCATAGGTCCTATCGGTGAAATGACCAGACCGTGAGCATCCTCAGACCCAGCTGAACGCATTGATGTGCTTTTTGTGTGGATTAAGTGAAAATATGACAGTTATCACAGTTTACGTTTTTGATCATCTCAGAGTTTTGGCAGACTGTGAGACAAGATTTAATATGGGAGCAGATGGAGCAGTTGGAGGTTACTCTTGGTGTTTGGATCGTCATTAAGCCCAAACCGTAGGTGCTACACTTATGTAGGTACATTTAATCAAAGTACGACAATTTTTCCTACCTTTTTTTCCATGTTTCATGGCTGTAGAGTCAAAATTGTGGCCGAATGGGCGATTTTGGTAGTCCATTTCTGTTTTATTTTCTCTCCTCTCTTCACTCTAGCAGACCCCAGCTCTCACTCTAGGAATGGCTGAAATCCAGAAACTTCATGAAGTTTGAGGAAGTTTTTAGTGAAAACTATGAATGATACTGAATTAGTTCAATTGTTTTTGAAAAGTTTAAACTTGTCTGAACATCTGGAACTTTGAATTTTCTTTGTAGCTGAAAGTATGAAGGATTAGTGAATTTTTGAAAAGTATGAAGATTTTGAACTTTTTCCCATAGAGAATGAATGGGGAATTTTTCTCCTAAAAGTGGGATCTTGGAATTTATGAAAGATATGAAAAATCTGAATAGATCTGCACCATTCCAGAATTTTCTGAATCTAATGAAGTTTGAATGATGTGAATACGTTGTAGTATGTGGAAGTAGTTACGATGTGAAATGTTTGACAGAAGAATAAGAATAATAAAAATAAAGAATTTTTTTGTAGAAGAACATGTGGTTGTGCATGCTTTGCATTCACACCCAATAACTCCTTGCAGAACAATAGGGTCCTCCCACGCTTAGTGCTTGGGCCCTAATTACTGGAAGTAAATTCAAATCAACAATATTTGATTTTCATTTTATGCATTTCCTAGAATTTTCCTTTAAACTGAGAAGTATATAAAAAAAATACATACTTGATGCATTTCCTCCATTTTATGTGCATGTAATGTCATAAGAGAAATTTTGCAATATATTGCAATACATATCGAAATACAACATAAAGTAACAGAATATGAAAATTCACTGCAACTGACCCTATCTAGAATCTGGTTCTGACACTGGAATGTAGAACTGAACAGAAGAGGAGACCAGCAGGAATGAAACCACAGATGTGAACTTCTCCTAACCAACAGCTACTTGAGGACAGACACCACCACCAAGGATGATGATGATAATAATAATAATGATAATAATAATAATGATAATGATAATAATAATGATAATAATAATAATAATAATGTCTTACCAATGACAGCAGCGTAACAGAAACTAGTGAAATGAGAAACAATGAAGCTAACGAGGTCACACTGACTCGTCTTACCCGCCAGCCGATGGCGACCTTTGACCCTGGGGTGAGCACAAATAAATAAAAACAAACATAAATACGGTGAATAAAAGCAGAATGAGATCAGTGCTTCATAACGGCAAAAGAACAGAGTAAAGTGATGAATGATGAGCAGACGGTTTCTGGATGTAGACCGGTCCGTACCAGATGGCTCTGATGGTGACCTTTAACCCCGGCGTCAGGTCCTGAGGGACGAACTCACAGTGGCAGCTCTTGTTGTCGTCGGCCATGTCTTCTCCTGGCAGGCTGGCTTCTGAAACAACATCATCATGGGGTCATTCGGCGCAGCACCCCCTACCTGCAGCAGGTGGCACTGGAGCAGGATTACCAGCTATGATCATCAGGACCTGATTAACAAGTGAAGGGGCCCCGGGCAAAAATGTTCTGTGGGCCCCCACCAACCTACCGCCCCCTGAATATTTACCCTGTCTAATTCTCGTTCCCAGTAAGACCAGTGCAACCATCAAACATGCCTTTGAGTGTGTGTGTGTGTGTGTGTGTGTGTGTGTGTGTGTGTGTGTGTGTGCTGACCTGGCGAGCTCTTCTGTCTGAACTCTTCATCCTGCATCTCTATCAGCACTACAGGAGGAGGAAGAGGAGGACACACCCTCATCAGCGGAAGATTACATGCTACTCATCATCACAATGTCCTTCAACATCAACCGGTTAGCTTAGCTTAGCTCAAAGCCTGGAAGCGGGGGAAATAGTTAGCCTAGCTTAGCACAAAGACTGGAAGCAGGGGGGACTATTAGCCTAGCTTGTAAAGACAAATGGAAACATAAGAAAACTGTTAGCTTAGCACAAAGACTGGAAGCATGAGGAAACTGTTAGGTTAGCATAGCACAAAGACTGGAAGCAGGGGGAGACTGTTAGCATAGCTTAGCACAAAGACTGGAAGCAGGGGGAACTGTTAGCTTAGCACAGAGACTGGAAGCAGACCATGAAGACATTCAACAATGTGGCTAAGAATCATGGGAGATGTAGTTGCAGAATGTGGGACAAAAGCTTTCAGAACCAGTAAAATAGCAAGAGGCTAAAATCAGTTAAAAACGTGTGAGAGCTCCCTCCCTTCCTTTCCTTTTATCCTTCTCTCTCTCTGTGTTTTTCAAATGTGTTACATTATAATATAAAATAAGATTTGCTGATTGACAGTTTGGACTATTGTCCTCTCCTGCACACCGTAGAACTGAGTTAGCTTCAGGCAGCACTTCAGTCAGCAGCATCAGAAAACCTGACTGTCATCTCCTCATTAAATGTTTTCGGACACATCACCTCCAGTGAGCAGGTTTTGGTGCGGCTGTGGTTCAGGAGGTAGAGCGGTTGTCCACTTATTGGAGGTTTGGTCCCTGTCCCCTGTAGTCTACACGTGTCCTTTAGCAAGATACTGAACCGGGGCGTCGTCAGGGCCACCCAGCTCTCCTCAGGGAGGGGTCACATGTAGAGAACATTTTTCTACATTGTACTGTGTGTTATTATATGTGACAACATAAAGATGCTTCTTCTTTTAAGGTTTTGCTTTGAGTCTCCAATTAGTACTCACCCAGCCTGGCATGGGCGGAGATCCCAGGGGGGACAGAGGGGACATGGCCCCCCGAATAAATAATTTCAAAATAAATGATGTAAATGACAATGTGTATTGAATAGAAGCAGACTCAACTTTAGAAACGGTTCCAACACAAACACATCACAGGTTTATGTCCCCCGTATCTATCCTGTCAGTGGTCTGCCCCATTACGGAGCAGCCACACATCACCACCACGCCACCTCTAGGATGAACATGTGATGTAAAAGTGTAAAAACTGGCGACACCAGGACTATAAACTGTGTCAAACAATAAAAAAACACAGATTTTTTTCACTTCCCCGCAGAGTGAAGGACAGTAGAAGAGACCTGTGATGTCAGAGAGGATGAAGATGGTAAACTCTGGGACCACCAGGTTAATTAATGATATCACTGACAAAAGCTGATTGAGCCTGTAGATCTGAGCCATTCAGAAGTGTTCTGGTAAAATTCTGGTCCTACCATGAAACAGCTGCTTTCAGAATAGAGTCTGGTTCAACAGTACATCTGCTCTGAATGCCACCGGGAACAGGCAGGTTTTTGTGATTGGTTGGACTCGCCCCTCTTACCCTCAGAGTTTTGGCGGGAGGCGGCTCCTCGAATCCTAAAGGCCTGTCTGGTTCTGCTACGTTCTCCGAAGCTCCAGCTCTTTGGAACCTTGCTGGGACTGTCCTCCAGGCTGGGCTCCAGGCTGGGGGACCGTCGCAGGGGCTGGACATTCCCCAAGCCACCAGGACCTGCAGGGACTCCAGGACCCACACCTGGAGCAACACCACCAGGGACTGTAGGAACCACAAGAGAAAGGAGGGAGGTGAAGGATGGGACACACCAGAATCAAGACCATTGTTTCTGCAGGGTACAGGTTTGTCCTGGTTCATGCAGGTCCAACAATCTGCAGGTTTTCATTCAAACCAGGTCCTACAGCAGCTCGTTAACCTGTCTGGTTAAAGTCTCGCTGAACAAGCAGATAATCTGGTTCTGACCAAACTAAACCAAAGAACCTCCCTTGTCTGTCGGTCCAAATGGTTCAAAACTGTTACAGAAATGATGACGAAACATTAACTCCGCAAAAACTGAAACATCGCAAAACATCAAAATTTTGGTTCTAACACCCACCATGCTGCGGAGAACCTTTTCCTTTGGTTCCTGAACTCCTGGGAGACGAGAAGACCCTCTCCTTCAGACTGACCTTCTGACTGTAGGAACAACAGACAGACAGACAGACAGACAGGTCAGACAGACACAGGTTTAATCAGATCTAAAAGGTTTTGGGATCAGGCAGGAGGACCTACATACTGTCCGTCATAAGGACCTGGTCTTAAGGACCTGGTTTTAATGTTTGACTCGAGTACAAACAGGAAGACCACACCAGTAAATTAGCAGACACATGTAGCATCTGGAAGGCTTTAGCCAATCAGTGGCAGAGGCAGAGCCTGTATTCCAGTAAGGCATACTGGGTCTCCTGGGCACACCCAGTGAGTCACAGGAGTCTCTCCCTGCCATCAACACACCGGCTACAGGATGAGGTCACTGGGTGCTGCTCATCAGCAGGTTTTATGAAGTTTATCCAATCAGAAGAATGGGGACGGGCTAAAGACGTAGGATGAACTGAGGGGCTACACGAGGAGCCAGTATAAGATAAATAAAGAGCTGGAGATGAGCAGAGGTCACCTCATAGACCTGACACTGACCTGGGAGACGGTTCAGGCTGGACGTCTTTCCTGCAGACAGACAGACAAACAGGTTAGACAGACAGACAGGTTAGACAGACAGACAGATGTTAAACAGCTCAGAGTGTATGTCTCCTTCCACACTAGAACTAGAGATTTCTGTTCCCAGAGTTAAAACAGAGCAGACCTGAATGAGAGTCCCGATTTGTTCTTGAGGTTCCTCAGTAGATCCAGCTGGTTGAGAGGTGGAATCAGCCTGGAGACAGAAGGACACATTTAACACTAACAGAATGTAATGATTGTAGGTGGGTAGGTGGAGTCTCACCTGTACATGGGGACAGAGACGGTCCTCTCATAATAATCCCAGGTTGAAGTCAAATCAGTTCGGCTCAGGTTTGTGGCGTAAACCCTCCACGCCGCCTGTCCACACAGAAAACACATGACTGTTTCCATGGAAACTGATAAAAACAGATGCTGATGTCAGTGTGGTTAGGTAATGATGGTAGTAGTTAGTTATGACCTGGCCTGACACTGAGTGACTAAAGAAACCATCCTCTTCCTCTTATCCGGGTCGGGTCGTGGTGGCAGCAGGCTAATGCTACTGCAGCTCTACTCTGGGCTCTTCCCCCATCTCTAAGGCTGAGCCCCACCCCCCCTACAGAGGAAGATCATTTCAGCTGATGGTATCCACCATCTCATTCTGTCAGTCACTACCCAGATATCAGGTCCATAGGTGAGGTTTGATCATCGACCTTTGGCCTCAGGTGGTCTCGTAACAAGTATACCTATGAACCACCTGATGTTCAAACACATTGTTTGTTTGGGCCAATCCAGGACTAGCACAGAAGTCAAACGGCAGTCCTTTCCTCCCACTCACTCTCTCCAGGTTTCTTCATCGTTGTCCATGAAGCGTTGAAGTCTCACAGTAGAATTAAAGAATCCCTCATCATAATTATTTCTCGGACACCACAACAGAGACTCTACGAAGGCACACAGCAGTCAGACCATTCCCCTCAGCGACTCGTAGACACAGCGACTTCTCATTCTTTAGGGAACTTCTCAATGCATCGGACACTCAACCAGGGAATGGTGAGTATTTAGTGCCTCTCACCCTGGGCAACTCCAGAAAAGTAGAGTGCAGCCCCCTTGTAGGCATTTGGTTCCAGACCCTGTGCTATGTGTAGAGAATTTAGTCCACCTACATCTATGTAGTTGTACTGAGCCCCGCTTCCTTCCCCTCCAGAATGGTGACACTCCACATCCATTGGCCAGTCTCAATGCCAGGAGTCCGCCCATCTAGGTCTGTGCCTTTACCTGCAGTCCTTTGGGGCTGTGCAAGGTACTGCAGCTCCTTCTTGGTCGATTCACTGGGATGATTTCTCACTCCTTTTCATATTTCAAAGTCTCAAAGTATTAAGTAGTACTTAATATTTTGTTTATTAATTAGCCATCATGAAATTATACATAATACACGATGATAGGGTAGGGGCTTTAAGGGCTCTCTCTTCAGCCTAATGCAAAGTGGTCCATAGCCCCAGGGTCACCGCTAGTGTCCGACCGACGCCCAGAGTCCATGTAGTCTGAGTATCAGATGTAGTTGTGTCCATCTGTGCATCCATGTTAGTGTTGGTATTAAAGTGAGGTGTGGTCAGGTGTTAAATGAGGTGTGGTCAGGTGTTAAAGTGAGGTGTGGTCAGGTGTTAAAGTGAGGTGTGGTCAGGTGTTAAAATGAGGTGTGGTCAGGTGTTAAAATGAGGTGTGGTCAGGTGTTAAAATGAGGTGTGGTCAGGTGTTAAAATGAGGTGGGTCAGGTGTTAAATGAGGTGTGGTCAGGTGTTAAATGAGGTGTGGTCAGGTGTTAAAATGAGGTGTGGTCAGGTGTTAAAATGAGGTGTAGTCAGGTGTTAAAATGAGGTGTAGTCAGTTGTTAAATGAGGTGTGGTCAGGTGTTATATAAGGTGTGGTCAGGTGTTAAATGAGGTGTGGTCAGGTCAGGTGTTAAATGAGGTGTGGTCAGGTGTTAAATGAGGTGTGGTCAGGTTTTAAATGAGGTGTGGTCAGGTGTTAAATGAGGTGTGGTCAGCAGCATTATTGGATCATTGCTATCTTGAGGCAGCAGAAAGTGATCTGAACCATTGACCAACAAAAACCTGCTCTAAAGTCCAGGTAAAATCCACATTTGGTGGTTAATTCTTATTGGATAGTATATATGCCAGCCACCAAGGTGAGTAGTTAGAGTGGCTGTCTAATGCCACGCCCTGATTATGACCCAGAGAAGAAGGGGTCCAATCATACTGTTGGCTCACCTGTATGAGTCCAGCTGCTGGGTTTCGTCTCTTCTCAAAGTGTTTCTGTCGGTGCTGTTCTTGAACCTTTAAAGCAAAACCAGAACCCAGGATCCCCTGAAAAACAGACAGACAAACATGTGAGAGGGGCAGAACCAGGTGAAGGTTCACTTGTCTCAGGTAAACTCTAATATTAGAGTGACTCACAGCAGGCAGAGCAAAAAATGAAACTCCAATCAGAGTGAAGGTTGCTGCCAGCAGACGTCCGTTCCAGGTGATGGGGAACTTGTCTCCGTAACCAATGGTTGTCAGGGTGATCTGACAGACACAGAAAAGACCAATCAGATCATTCCCATGTCATCGGTTTGTTTCAGAATCTTCAGCACACCTGTACCTGACTCTGTGACATCATCCAGCACACCTATACCTGTACCACAACCTCTAGACATCAGAGCCAAAGACCTGCTCACCTGCAGATTCATGTGAGGCCCACATAGTGTTCATGTCGATTAACAATTGAAGGCCTTCAGATCATCCTGTCACTGTGTTATCAGTCCTACCTGTGCATGACACCTGTCACTGTGTTATCAGTGTGCAATGTCTCACCAATCCCCACCAGAGGGCATCTGCATAGGTTTCAAACTGTTCATTGTCTTCTTTTTCTGCCAAATAAACCAGGAAACTGGCCAGAATGAGACACAAGAAGCCGATGTACCACGCCGTGATCAACTCCTGTAGAGAGACGATAAAACAGGGAGAGACAGAAATGATCAATCAGCGACAGAAATGATCATTCAGAGACAGAAATGATCAATCAGACACAGAAATGATCAATCAGAGACAGAAATGATCAATCAGACACAGAAATGATCAATCAGAGACAGAAATGATCATTCAGAGACAGAAATGATCAATCAGACACAGAAATGATCAATCAGAGACAGAAATGACAATTTAAGACAGAACTTAGGCAGAGCGATTGAAGGAGGATGAAGAAGTAATCAATAACTCTGATCAATACACTCTAAAAAAAGAGCTATCAGATGTCATGAATATGATACCATTAAACCAATACTGCTGACAGTCAGTCACACAGTTGTATGTTAACTTCTGAACTGGTACCAGTACAGCAGGTATTAGTTCTTTAATACTTTATTCTCTCTGCAGTAACACCAACAGAATCCAATCAGAGCTTCGCCTCATGTACCGAGGCTTTAGTCCTCTGGCGGCCGGCATAGGTTCGATTCCGACCCGTGGCCATTTGCTGCATGTCTTCCCTCCACTCTGTCTCCCACATTTCCTGTCACCTCTTCGGCTGTCCTATCAATAAAGGCCTAAAATGCCCCAAAAATAAGTTAAAAAATAAAATAAAATAAAAAATATCAGCAGTTCACTATCATCATGTTAGCATATTGTTACTTTAGAATGTTAACATTAGAATTTCAAGAGTTACATTATAATTAACATTAGTATTTTACCTTTAGCAAGATAAAGTTTTTAATTTTAAAATTTATCATTTTAAAATTAGCAAGACAGCATTAGAATGTTAACTTTAGTATTTTATTGTTAGCATAGCCACACTTAGGGGAGTGACACAGTCTCTCTCTATACTCTAGTTTACTCCCTCAACCAGATGAGCTCTCAGGTACTGAATTTGGCACCGACTGATTCATTGTGAATCAGAACGCTGTGCTACTAGCATAATTCAGTCAGTACCGAGTATGCTAACCTAATCTGGGAAAAAACCAGCAGATGTTACAGAGTCTGAATGAGTCAAAGTATTTTTTCTTTTAATTAAAGTGTCATCAGATGTGGTAGAGCTGAAAACTGGAGCAGTAACAGCAGGTGTACCGTCACTGACAGGTGACATGAAGACAACTAAAATGTCTGTTTACACACTGAAAGACAGACAGACATTTCCCATGGTACCTTGCTGTGGGCATAGACAACTGATCCCAGAAGTTTCCAGGTTCCTCCACGGCGATCCATCCTGATCATCCTCAGGATCTGAAGGAAACGAAGTGACCTGATGGCTGACGTGGCGAACACGTTCCCCTGAGTTCCTGCAGCCAACACTGAGATGGACGCGATCAGCACCATGATGTCTGCAGATAGAGAGACACAGGTACAGAGACTGAACTACAAGTGTGCTCAGACAGAAACAGAAGTGAATTTTCAGGGAACAGTTCAGATCCATGAAGACGTTCATGTCTGTTCCAATCAGGTGCTGTACAGACTCGCCTGACTACAGACTCACCTGTCCTCAGACTCAACTGACTACAGACTCACCTGTCCTCAGACTCAACTGACTACAGACTCACCTGTCCTCAGACTCACCTGTCCTCAGACTCACCTGTCCACAGACACACCTGTCTACAGACTCACCTGCCTACAGACTCACCTGCCTACAGATTCACCTGCCTACAGATTCACCTGCCTACAGACTCACCTGTCTACAGACTCACCTGTCTGACAGTAGGCGGGGTGTTGTTAGTTATCAGACTCACCAATGACACAGAACGGTTTCCTGGCAAACTTCAGTCGTCCTCGCCATCCTCTGTACCGACAGCAACAACCTGCAGCCCAGATCCTCACCATGTACTCCACCCCGAACACCACGATGGTCACCACCTCCTGTCACATGACAACGACACGCCGTCAGGAACCAAACACTCCTGCATCCAAAGATGATTCTTATGGAACCCTCTGGTGACTCCGTAGATTCTCATTATTGATTGATCTGCTGATTATGTTCTCCATTGATGAAAACGACTAGAACATTTAGAACAAAACCATAGGCTCTGTTCTCAGATGGTCAAATGCATGATGTTTCAGATATGAATTGATTGTATTGATCAGAACATGCTGCCGTTCAAACATAAATCTTCAGTTCAATGAGATCTGAAAACTGAATCTGAGCTGGAACAAAACTTAAAAACGAATAAAACAATAATATTTGTCAGGTGATTTCCTGTCAATTGACTGATCGATCAATAATCTGGTTGAATTAAACCAGCCGTCCACAGAAGGTTGACATGATTTAAACGGAGAACCTAAAACTAGGACAGCGATCAGACCTCAGATCGGCAGTGATGAAGTGTTTTACCAGGATGTAGAGAGCGTCCTCTGAACTCTTCTCGTACTCTTTGATGGTGGAGAACACAGACAGAACCAGACAGGAGAACACCAGCAAGAACCTGAACACAGAACACATGTTATAGGTCTCTGAACGCTGACCTCAGGTCTGTGTCTCATTATGTTTAACAGTATCAGTAATAATCAATCAGCTCACTGTCAAATCTGACCTGTGTGTGAAAATGCTGTTGCTAACCTGAAGAATGCTAACATCCTAACACCAGCAGGTAGTCGTCATGTGAACCAGCATCAGGAGAGAACGATCCAGTACCGGCTCATCAGAGGGAACTCAGGCCTGATACTGCTAATATCATCAGAGCTAATAGCAGCAGCATCAGGTTCACAGGCTACATGCTATGTATATGTGAAACATGTAGTATTAGTAGTAGTAGTTTTAGTAGTAGTAGTATTTGTAGTATTAATAGTAGTAGTAATAGTAGTAGTATTACTAGTAGTAGTAGTAGTGTTAGTAGTATTACTAGTAGTAGTATTACTAGTAGTAGTATTACTAGTACTAGTAGTATTAGTGGTAGTAGTAGTAGTAGTATTAGTAGTAGGTCCAGTTTCTTGGGTCTCAAGTACCCAAACTATCTGAACGTGAATGGACCAATCAGAGCAGAGCAGTAAGCTGATTGGAGGTTTAATCAGCCAATCAGCATCAGCTGTGTGTAACTGTATCTGGTCCTGAAAATGCCGACTCATTGAGGTAGACAGAGAGAAAGCCCCTAAAGCAGCACTGGAACCAGAGCCTGATCCAAACCCTGTAGGTGGTCTTGTTAAAATGAGACACCGTCAGCATCCTAAGAAGCTGCTGAACATGTAGATCTATCATTTGTATGGATCAAGTTCAAAATGTCAACATGACAACAGAGAGAAAACTGCTACTGTCTGCTTTCCTCCACTATTTTCAGCTCCAAGTTCAAATGGGAGCTGATGAGGCAGTTGGTTGGACTTCCTGTTGCTCGGGGCCTCCCTGAGCCAGAAGTGTTTGTCTGTTAGCTTCCAAATTAGCATCACTAGAACCAGCACAAATTTTACTACGTTTTCATGTCAACATTATGGATGTGGAGTAAAAACTGAGGGAGTGAGAACAATTTAAAGAGAAGATTTTTAGACCATTTTACAGCTGCCCTCCACTCTAATGATGATGTCACCCACTCTAACGATGATGTCACCACTCTAACGATGATGTCACCACTCTAACTGTCAACATTCCTGCAATCCACGCCCATTATAAAATCTGAAACCAGCCAAAATAACCCCAAACCTAAACTGGGATTTCATGAAAACCAGTCTACATGTCAAAATGTCCATTTAGTCCAGTAAAGTCCAGAGTCTGGAGACCAGTTTAAACTTTTAATCATGTTTATATGTTCAGGTTTTATAAAGCAACATGACCCCAAAGAGGGGCGGGGCTGACCTCTGGTCACCATGTTTTCACATTGTTTATTTTGGGATGATTTTTTGTAGCTTTTTGAGATTTTTGCTCATTTCTACCAAAATATGTTGAATTTGATGAAAAATTGTGTAACTGGTTTAATAATTTTCTCAGTGGTGGAACACAAGCTGTTGGCTGTCAGTCCAGTTTTATGCGTGTTAACAAAGGTGTTCCTCTGGGTTCTATTGTAGGCAATCTTTAACAGTTTCTATAAATAAATTAAGCACAAATGTTACAAACAGTACAGTTCATGTGTGTGATTATGATGCTATTCTACAGACACCAGCGCCCTCTGTTACCCAGACAGTTCATATCATGCTGTTTACCTTATATATGTATATTATCTCGACCAGGACCAAGTTTTCATTGGTGTTAATCAGTCAGTCAGGTGTGATCTACAGACAGGTGTACGGTCAGGTGTGATCTACAGACAGGTGTACGGTCAGGTGTGATCTACAGACAGGTGTACGGTCAGGTGTGATCTACAGACAGGTATTTACACGTAGGCGTGGTAGATGAAGGCCCATCCTCGCGGTCTCTCCAGTACGTTGTACAGGAAGTTCTGCAGTCGTCGGTAGAGGGCGTTCCGTTTTGGAGGTTTCTTCCCTCCGGAGACGCTGCTGCGCTGCCGCCGAGGACCCTCCTCCCCACCTGAGCACAGGTACACATTCTCTGATCCATACCAACATTCAAACTGCTCATGTTAATGCTGATGAAGATGTTTCCTTTATCAAACTGATTCTGTCTGCTGGTCAGATTTCAGCCTCATCAGAGCCTCACCTACAAAAGACTTCGGATTATTCCAATAATCCATAAGGAAAATAACACAAGCAGAAAAGTTTTAATGAGACCCTAAAAGTAGTAAAAAAAATTAAATGACAACATAAGGAACCACTACTATGAGAATCAAACCCAGGTCACCTGAGTGGGCGTCGACCGTCATAACTTCCACCACATTGGACTAAAATGAGAAATCTATTGAATGTGACGCGGGCGTTCAGTGAGAGCTGACATGATGTGAACAGATGAAATAAATCATTCTGGGGTTTGTCCATTTGTTGTTCTTATTTTAAATGTGGTGTTCCTCAGGGTTCCTGTTTTGAGCCCCACAAGTTTCTAATGTAAAGAAATGATCCATTCATTGACATCAGGTGTGCAATAATCATGTCCAATCAGAATCTTGATATGCTACACGTCAGGTTGATGGATTATCTCCATCAAGATCAAATCCTCACTAACATTAGAGGGGAATAAACCTTTAATGTTCAGAGACTCAATCTGAGACCTGAGCATAGATAAATTCATGTGATTCAGTTTCACAGCTAATAACTGTGGATCCAGTTCATCTGACTTCAGTAAAGTTGGATAGATGGACAGATATTGACAGATTCAAACTTCCTGGATCAATAACTGATCAATAAAACGTTGTCTTTGGCACCATATCAAAGTAAACAACGAGCTACAGAAGCAGCCGTCCTCCGATCCGGATCAAGAACATGGTCTCTGTGCAGCCGGCTGTCAGACCAGTGGCCAGGAACCATCTACAAAGTTTAAACCTAAACGAGATGAAATGAAATAAGTTTCCTGTTACAAGGCGCCGCCTCACCACAATCATTCCACACATCAGTGGAATACTGTCGGTGACACTACAGCCAGGTTTGAGGGAAAACTGGCTTTAGTAGAATTTATGTGGATTTTACTGTGAAGAATACTGACTGACTTCCCTCTGATACAGTTTAGGGTCCCCAGAGGCAGAACCACTGGATCAAACACATGAACACTGACTCACATCTGGGTTGTCATGTCTCCGTTTTTCTGTCTGCATGTGTTAAACCTCCCTGAAGGTTGGCATCCATTTAGATTTTTATCTAACAAATCCATACAAGTTCCAATATTTACTTACAATCACTATTTGATCATTATTAAAACCGTGGAGCTGATGTTTACTCACATTCTAAAATGTATAATGATGGAGTTGGATGGACATGAATTTAAGTATTGATTATTTTGTGTGGACTGATTGATGAAACTTGATTTCATTTATTTGTATTTTTATTGGACGGTGGTTTTGTGTTCAGAACTATTAATCATCATTGTTAGAATTTATTGAACTAATAAAGGTTTGAATCCAACCAACACCAGGAAACATTACAGCCATCAGCCAATCACGTTAAAGTCCGTCTGTTTACAGGAAATAGAACCTCTCTGTTCTAAAAAGCTTTTAAATCTTAAGAGGATCTTAACATGTTCCGGGATCTGGTTTTGTTCACATCGTTACAACAACGGGCTGATACCCCACCACACAGTAACGGTAACGATAATTACCGCACATTAACCAGCGCCGATTTACGTGATCCCGTGTTTTTACCTGCTATGAGCAGAGCTCCGTCCCGGCTGGACTCGGTTCCCCCGGCCTCCAGACCCACGAAGCCGACCTTCAGCTTCTTCTGATCGGCCTGCGCTCCGGGGAACACCCCGCCGTTCCGAGATTTTTGCACCATGACGGGACGCGACCTGCAGCGACCCGCCGAGCTACTGCCAGCCTGAAGACAGAGCACCGAGGCCGGCCAGAGCCGGCGGGAGCATCGCTGGAGGAAGAGGAGGAGGAGGAGAAGGAACGGGGAGGAGGAAGATGAGGAGGTGAAGGGGACAGAAACAGAGGAGCAGCAGATTTGTCTGATCAGCAGATTCTTTTCTCCTCTCTGACTTCCCGCATAAAAAGGAAATGGAATGACGTCACCGGCGGTTATTGATCACACCAGATTAAACAAAGCCATCGATCATGTGATCAATTTCATCAGAGAAAAGAAACACAGTAGAAAGATGACTGCCTGTCACAATGGTAACAGGATGAGCTGAAGGCAGTAACCATGACAACCATAGGAGAGACAGGAGGGGTAAAACAGACACAATACAGAATGGAGAGGGGAGGAGAGGAGGGAGGAGAGGAGAGGAGAGGAGAGGTTGTAGGGTAGGGAATGGCTGACAGACAGACAGACAGACCCTCAGTCTACAGACGAGCTGCATGAAGTCGTCTCTGGTTCAGTTTTTGGCAGCTGAGTCTGGGTCTGGGTCTACGTGGTTCTAACAGCTCCTATCCTGACCACCTGAACCTGTCTACAAACAATCTGATTGGATGAGCTTAAACCTTTAACATGTTGTTTTTTCACAGGACACAGGTTTACACAGACACTGTTTATTAAAACTGCAGGTGACATCATCACTCAGGTGACATCATCATCAGTAACACCTGTCTGATGCTGACATCAGAAAACAGTTTGGGAAACTAAAGCAGTTAACTAACTCTTGATTCTGATTGGCTGAGTTCACACATCACACAGTAAAGGTGTAGATAGTTGTTGGTGTACAGTGGGGGGGAGTCAGGGGTCCTGGAACAGGGCGGAGTAGAAGGTGGGTTCAGAGCTGCGGCTGCGGTAGCGTTCAATGATGTCACTGATCATGTGCTTCCTCCTGACATGGGGCAGAGGGGTGGAGTCACTCTTTAGCTGTTGCCGGTGGCCAAAGTTGATCACCGTCTCTCTAACCAGGAAACCTGGGGACGATCAATGAATGTGTCAAAAATGAGAACTATGATGTCATCTGGTCATGTGATAAATAAAAACAATCTGGTCATGTTCTAAACCAGGTCAGACTTACCCAGAGACCTCTGGCTGACCACACTCCCACTGACCAACGGGACAACCATGCTGAACTTGCTGGTGGTGTTTCCATGGAAACAGATGCGGTAGAGTCCAGTTTTGAGAGGATGGATGAAGATCAGCTGGGCATTTGATGCACTAACAGACAGACAGGTCAGACAGTCAGGTCAGATAGACAGACAGACAGGTCAGACAGACAGGTTGACAGACAGGTCGACAAACAGGTCAGATAGACAGGTCAGACAGACAGGTCAGACAGACAGGTTGACAGACAGGTTGACAGACAGGTCAGACAGACAGGTCAGATAGACAGGTCAGATAGACAGACTGACAGGTCAGATAGACAGGTCAGATAGACAGGTCAGACAGACAGACAGACCTTATTGTTTCTGTCTTTGTCTCTGACAGCAGCTCAGACAGAGGGAAACTCTCTGAAACACAAAATACTTCATATCACCTGGAAAATACTTCATATCACCTGGAAAATACTTCATATCACCTGGAAAATCTCATGTAATCTCATCTGGCTGGGTGTACTCAATTAATACTGTATGTCATACTAGTAGGTAAAAATGTATAAGTCTGTATTTGTTTGTTTGTGTTTTACAATATTTAAAAAGGACAATGTACAGTTCAAACATAAACCAGATTATAGCTTCAACTAGTTCTCATCTGTCGTCTGTATAAAACAACACAATAAACAGAATGAGGCTGAGCAATCAATGTCTAGACAAAGACATGAAGCCTCAAACCTCACTAAGATCCTTTTCAATGCAGCAGTTAGCTTGGCAGCCACTAGCTCAGCTGTTTTTCCTGTGTGGATACAACAGTGTCATCTGCATACATTGGTAATTTTACATCCTGACATGGTTGCAGCAGGTCATTAATATATAAACTTATCAATAGGGGACCCAGCACTGATCTTTGTGGAACACCCATTGTGCCTTTCCTGCATCCTGTTAGGTAAATATGAGACATCCCCGATGTGTTCTGGAGAAGTTAAATGAGAGCTTTGATATTCAAGCATCACACTGACTGTATATACGGTATATGACTGAAATACTGCACTGACTCCTCCTCCTCTATCCAGCCTTCATTTAATTGGCTCTGATAAGCGGAAGTTAGCCATTTTGGTGGAATGACGGTAAACCAAACATTGTCAGTTGTTCAATTACAACTTTCTCTGTAATTTTGGAGAGAACTGGCAGTATACTTATCGGCCTATAGTTACTTCACTGACATAAAGTTTCAGTAATACTCCATGTGCTAATTATATTCTTGATATAAAGTTAATTAATAGTTTTATATTAAACTTTATATTATAATACTTACCGATATCCTGGAAGTGTTCGATCCAAACGATCAGAAGTTTAGAGTCAGAGCGGAAACGAATAGACTTCATGTCTTCACCTGGAGAACTCTGGATGGACAGGCAGACAGTCAGACAGACAGATTAGAGTCAGTCAGACAGACAGACAGTCAGACAGACAGATTAGAATCAGTCAGACAGACAGACAGGTATTTGAAGGTGTGTACTGTAGATTGGGGGATATGGTCTTGGCTGAGCTCAGAGCGAATATTTATGTTGGATGATGACTCCGCCTCCACTTGACTCTTCAGCCAATCAGCTGCTTTAAACAGACAGAGAAGAACTGAATACAGTAAAAGGAAAGATATTTGGTTCCACATATATCATGGTGTGGTCACGTGTCCTTATACTGTTACAGCTGTCCTTATACGGTCACACCTGTCCTTATATGGTCACACCTGTCCTTATAAGGTCACATCTGTCCTTATACTGTTAAACCTGTCCTTATATGGTCACACCTGTCCTTATTTTCTGTTCTGGTTATTGCCTTTAGTCACATCAGTGTTTGAGTGTAACATAATCATCAGACACTGACTGTGAGATGATGATGATGATGATGATGATGATGGAACGATGAAGGCGATCTCTGTCAGAGCATCGCTGTACATCAGGACATACCTCTCTCCATTAAACACGTCCCCCCCACTATCACCGAGCACAGTAGAAAATTCTGGGGGGCAGAAGACAACCAATCAGCTTCAGGGAGAACAAAGTGTGCTAAGGTAACCTCTGACAGCATCTCGTTAATGAGCATCATGAGGCAATAAATCAGAGCACTGACCATTGCTGACTCCGCCCACCTGTCGTTGCCCTGCGCCCACAGGTCGACCAAGAGAAGACAGGAAGTCCAGGAAGTGAGACGGAACAGTGCAGCTGGAGTTCACATTCCTCAGGATCTACAGAGAGACAAAGTCTTTTAACACAGACATAGGGTTAGGGCTAGACAGGTGAGACAGACAGACAGGTGAGTATGACCTCAGCAGCTGTCCTCTGGCCTGCTCTCATGCAGAAGACGAAGGCAGAGTCACAGTGTCTGGACGTAAGCTGGTCTAAACATCTCAGATCCTCTGAGAAACCAGGAAGAGATGAATCCAGAGACACCAGCTGAGCCGGGACACTGCCGGTACCTGGATTCTGCAGAGAGGCAGGTGAGACCACAGACATGTTGAAAAGAGCCAATCAGTCGATCTCTGTCATAACCTTGGTACCTTCAGGGTTTCAGGTGTCAGCAGGCCCAGGTGGGACAGAAAGAGCCTTGCAGTCTGGAAGGTGGTGACAGGGGGCGGCAGCCTGCAGGTCGTTATAATGGCCGACAGTCCGCTCACCTGTGGCTGAGCCTCAACCTGTTGCTGCCTCCTAAACACTGCTTTCAGATGCTCCAGCTGCTGCTGCACCTGACGGAGGAGGGGGAGTTTACACCACTCAAAGTTCTGCTAACAGTGAAAACATAAGGCCCTAAATCTGATCCCTGAGGAACACCACACATAAAGAAATGACATCACATTTCAGAGGTAGATCTTGATGTGGATCAGATTCTGGATCAGGGTCTTACCTCCTCAGTAACTGTCTCCTGCAGAGCTGGAATACTCAGATCTGCTTTAACTGAAGGAACTTCAGGAAACAACTGAGTTTCGATACCACATCGTATCCCAGCATCCTCCTGGGCTCCACCGCTGCATTCTGGGATCGGAGTTTGCTGCAGGAGATGGAGACAGGTGAGAAAACACTGAAGTCTTATAATCGTCTATTGTATTCGGTCGGGTCGGTTTGTGTCTCCTGAGTTTGGCTCTGATGACAGTGAGACATGTCGATGATCTGGACCTTCAGAGTCCTTTTTTGACCATCTGCTGTGAGACGGTCACAAACTACTCTCTACTGACTTGTTCCAGTGAGTAGAGAGAATCCTCTCCAACTCACCTCTGTAGTCGCTCTGACACCAACCTCCAACTGTCTCACCCAGCTGAGAAAACTCTGGCTCCCATCACCAGGAAAGGACACATTAACTCACATCCTACCGGGTTATCCAGAGTCCCACATACATCCCTGTCGACTTTAAATGTGTCTCCATCATGTCAGCAACTTAGTCTGAGGCTTGAAACAAAGTTAGCCGCTAGCTCAGAGGTTTCCATCAGTGCCGGCTGTGGGCCGGATGGACGGACACTAAAACATTTCCAGACAACTATTTTCTGTTTTCTGTTTCTCGCTAGCATTACATTAGCTCTCTAGCCAACAGATGTAACTGACTTTAAATCTTGCTAACATAATGTTAGTTTCCTGGCTTATAGCTGTTCTTGACTTTGAATCTAGGTAGTATAATGTAGCTTTCTGTTATTAGGTGTGAATGACATTGGATCTGGCTAGAAACCGTTTTAAGTCACATCACCATCAGTTGTTTTTTTATCTGTTTAATTAATGCTATGTATTTTCATTGGATGAAGGATTTTAGTGATTAGATGCCTGGATCTTATCAGAAAAGCTGAAGTAACATTAGCAGCAGCAACCGTCTGACATACCTGGGTCACCTGTGTGGGTGTTCTTCCCTCTCTGGGCTGCAGGCAGAGCTGTAGAGACCATGTGTGACATTCTGACAGTCCTCTGATCAGTACCGTGAGCGGTGGACATGACGCTGCACACAGTAATCAATGAAATATGCAGTTAGAAACACTTCTGTGTTTATAGTTGTAAAGATAAGCTGCTTGATTAGATTGATGATGTCAGAGGACAGGTCATGGAGTCATGAGCAGTGTCACAAATAACCTTCTTCAGATCCTGGTGGTTGTTCCAGCATGGCTATGATCACTGAGTTGTCCACCACAAAATATCTGAACTTCTTCACACTGCTGTCACTCAAACCGTAGAAGCCAATCAGGGCAGCCTCATCCAGCAGGTCTCCAAGGGATGGGAAGACCCCCGAAACCTGCATAACACTGAGATATGAATCCGACTTGAGTTACACCATTCAGGCTCCTGAATTAGCTGCCCCCACTGTCGTTTAAGGTCACCTGATTAGTCACCTGGGGCTGGTATTTCAACATGATCTCACTGGATTATTGCCGCGTTCAAGATGGCGGTAAACTCGATAATCCCAATTTGGCAATTTCTGACCTCTGAAAAATGTCTGTTCACATGATCAACACTGAAAACAATATAACTGCCCTGATTATTGACCGTATCAACAACCAATCATTATCAATGAGCTAAAGTTGACTAGTGGGCTAATATCAGTTATTACAGACGTCTTTATAAAAGCTGTAATGCTGGCGGCTTCACTGGATTGTTGGGTCTCTCCATAATGAAGAGTCGGTCTAGACCTGCACTTTTTGTAAAGTGCCTTGATATAACTTTTGTTGTGATTTGGCGCTATATAAATAAATTGAATTGAAATTGAATTGAAATTGATCTGCTAAGAATGTAAACACATTTAAATAGTGTTGGTAATGTTACTGTCCCATGACGCCATGATTATCCTCAATCAGGGAAATTTGGGATCTTAATTTCACTCCAACCTGACACTTTGTTCAAATCATATCCCAGTCAGAGCTTGTATTTTCCTAATTTCCAATGTGTCATGAATGCAGTATATGATTGGATTCTGACTTGATCTGATTCTTATTTTTGTTAAAATTATTTTATTGAAAGATCCTGAGTTTATATAGTTAACTACAAAAACTCAGCGGAAATGTGAAAATATTCTATGTAATGAGCACAGACTGCTGCCATCAGAGTCGAACAGGACTCTGATGGCAGTAGTGTGAACTCTACAGTCATTAAGATGGTTGAGATGAAAAACAGTCAGTTAAAATGCTCTTATTTTGAAAGGTATAGTGGTACCTGGCTAGGTGTGTTTGTTTTGCTCACCAGCTCAGCGTGGCCTCAGCAGCCTCCTTCACCCTCAGAGAGGCCGGGTTCAGCTCCTTCTTCTCTTTACACCTCACGTCCTCTTCATGTCGGGACTTACTGCCTGAAAGGCCCAATTCCACGATCTCCAGGACCTCCGACAGACACTCCTGAGGAACCAGGAACCACACAGGTGCAGCACACAGGACAATGGTGGAAATCCAGTGCAATAATTAATGTTTGTATTTATTGTGAAAGAATAATGTGCTGTAACCTGTTGGTCAGTCACCTGTCTGTCAGTCACCTGTTGGACAGTCACCTGTTGGTCAGTTAGCTGTTGGTCAGTCACCTGTTGGTCAGTCACCTGTTGGACAGTCACCTGTTGGTCAGTCCCCTTTTGGTCAGTTAGCTGTTGGTCAGTCACCTGTTGGACAGTCACCTGTTGGTCAGTCACCTGTTGGTCAGTCACCTGTTGGTCAGTCACCTGTTGGTCAGTTACCTGTTGGTCAGTCACCTGTTGGTCAGTCACCTGTTGGTCAGTCACCTGTTGGTCAGTCACCTGTTGGTCAATCAGCTGTTGGTCAATTAGCTGTTGGTCAATTAGCTGTTGGTCAGTTACCTGTTGGTCAGTCACCTGTTGGTCAGTCACCTGTTGGTCAGTCACCTGTTGGTCAGTTAGCTGTTGGTCAGTTACCTGTTGGTCAGTTAGCTGTTGGTCAGTCACCTGTTGGTCAGTCACCTGTTGGTCAGTTACCTGTTGGTCAATTAGCTGTTGGTCAGTTACCTGTTGGTCAATTAGCTGTTGGTCAGTCACCTGTTGGTCAGTCACCTGTTGGTCAGTTAGATGTTGGACAGTCACCTGTTGGTCAGTTAGCTGTTGGTCAGTCACCTGTTGGTCAGTCACCTGTTGGTCAGTCACCTGTTGGTCAGTTAGCTGTTGGTCAGTCACCTGTTGGTCGGTTACCTGTTGGTCAGTTACCTGTTGGTCTAGCATGGTTGGGTGCTGAGTCAACCAGACGTTCAGACAGGAGAAGGCGGCGACGATGATGGAGTGCAGGTCTCTGGAGTGAAGGGGAGGAGGGCGACTGCATTGAAAAACGATGTAGCTACAGATTGAGGAGATTGCTCGCCTCCTCTCAGCCTCCTCCACAATCACCTCCACCTACAGGAGGACACCAGAGGGTCAGCATGCTGATCAGGTGGTCTGTATGTGTGTGTACCTGTGTGTGTCCACCTTGGCCAGTCCTCCCAGTACTTCAAGTGCAGACAGACAAACTGCTGTGTCATTCGTCCACTGAGTGGTCAGACGCTGAGTCAGAAGTCGAACAAACTGAACCCATAGGATCGCTGCTGTGTCAGACTGGATGGCTGGTTACCATGGCAACAAGCACACACACACAGTTAGATGAGATTTGACACAACATCAAAACCTCACATATCAGTTAAACAGGTAAATCATGATCAACTACATGTTCCTCTGGCCCATGTATTTCCACTGGTTCCACTGGTTCCCCTAAACCTGCTGGTTCTACTGGCTCCACCCCGCTGGGACTCAGTTTCCTGGAGAAAAATGCAGATATAGTGTTTTAGGTTTCTGATTTTATCTTTCTAAAGCTGCTTCACACACACACTAGGCCTGTAGTAATGCTCACAAATACACAAAGATACACAAAATACATTCAAACCGAGAAGTGCAAAATCAATTACTACTACTGTTACTACGACTACTACTACTGTTACTACTACTGCTACTACTGTTACTACGACTACTACTACTGTTACTACTACTGCTACTACTGTTACTACGACTACTACTACTGTTACTACTACTGCTACTACTACTACTACTACTGTTACTGCTACTACTACTACTGTTACTACTACTACTGTTACTACTACTACTGTTACTACTACTACTGTTACTTGTTACTGCTACTACTACTACTGTTACTACTACTACTACTGTTACTACTACTACTACTGTTACTACTACTACTGTTACTACTACTACTACTACTACTGTTACTACTACTACTACTGTTACTACTACTACTACTACTGTTACTACTACTACTACTACTGTTACTACTACTACTACTACTGTTACTACTACTGTTACTACTACTGTTACTACTGTTACTACTGTTACTACTACTGCTACTCCTGTTACTACTACTGCTACTACTGTTGCTACTACTACTACTACTGTTACTACTACTACTACTACTACTGTTGCTACTACTACTGTTACTACTACTACTGTCACTACTACTACTGTCACTACTACTACTACTGTCACTACTACTACTACTGTCACTACTACTGTCACTACTACTACTACTGTCACTACTACTGTCACTACTACTACTACTGTCACTACTACTGTTACTACTACTACTGTCACTACTACTGTTACTACTACTACTGTCACTACTACTGTTACTACTACTGTTACTACTACTGTCACTACTACTACTACTGTCACTACTACTACTACTGTCACTGTCACTACTACTGTTACTACTACTGTCACTACTACTGTTACTACTACTGTTACTACTACTACTGTTACTACTACTGTTACTACTACTACTACTGTTACTACTAACTGTTACTACTACTACTACTACTGTTACTACTACTACTGTTACTACGACTACTACTACCTCATTGCTACTTGCAAAATGTCTGTATATAGCTCACTTTTACTTTTACTCTGTTTATATTTATATTTGTGTGTGTGTGTGTGTGTGTGTGTGTGTGTGTGTGTGTGTGTGTGTGTGTGTGTGTGTGTGTGTGTGTGTGTGTGTGTGTGTGTGTGTGTGTGTGTGTGTGTGTGTATTTCAACAAGTCTAAGTCTAAGTCTGAGAACCGTCCCAGCCTTAGGCTGTCATGACATCATGCATTAGTGTGTGCTCTAGGGCCATGATTGGCCACAGAATACAACATTTAAATCCTTCACATGGAGTGTAAATTCAGGGCCTTGTTGACCGGTGGGTGTCCAGAGCAGAGGCCTGATGGGTCTTGGGTTGTGAGAGCTTGTTCAACACTGTCTACCCCTTTAGTTCCATCAGTTCTCTGGTGTGGTTTCCTCTCTACCCCTTTAGTTCCATCAGTACTCTGGTGTGGTTTCCTCTCTACCCCTTTAGTTCCATCAGTACTCTGGTGTGGTTTCCTGTCTACACCTTTAGTTCCATCAGTTCTCTGGTGTGGTTTCCTGTGTACCCCTTTAGTTCCATCAGTTCTCTGGTGTGGTTTCCTGTCTGCAGGTGTTTCAGTCAGACTCACCTGCTGGGTTTGTCCTGCAGCCTCTAACAGAGCTGAGTCCTGAACCAGGATCAACATGGCCGCTACACACAGCACAAAACATGACGTCAACAGAAACCAGTCAGGCTGGGTGCATTCATGAATCAGCACAGAGGCCAACGTGAACACGGCTTGAACAATCCCACAATGCAATGCTGCATATTTACAGATTGAATGAGTGAATCCAGCCTATAACAGCTGATCCGTCACTGACCCAGAATCAGCTGTGTGTTGGAGGAGTCGGTCTCTGTGTGCAGAGCTCCAATCAGAACACTGATGAGGCGGGGCTTCAGAGACAGGAAGCTACCTGCTGTGACATCACCACTGAACTCCCCACTTAATAACACCTGAATACACACACACACACACACACACACACACACACACACACACACACACACACACACACACACACACACACACACACACACACAGAGAGTTGTGGATGTAATGAATGTTCTTACTTCACCTGTGAGGTTAGGTCAGCTCTGCACAGGTGTGTGTAACAGGTTGGATAGAAGCTTACCTCTGATTGGACAAAGGGAAACTGCAGAGGGAGGGGCAGCAGGGACAATAGGATGAGGATAGAGGATCGTCTCAAATCCACCAGATTTACCAAACATTTATACCTCAACAGTTCTCTGGACGAGAGACACAGACAGACAGAGGAGAGACAATGAGTTACCTGCAGGTGCAGGTGAAGCGAGGGAGAAATGAGCTGGTAGTATTCACAGAGGTTGGTTGCAGTACTACCTGTCGAGTAGCACCTTCTCCAGAGCTGAGATGAAGAAGGGCAGCAGCAGGTTGACTCCTCTCAGGTCACAGCAGAACAGACAGGTGGAGTTCAACAGGATGGAGGCCAGAACAGGTGGGCACACCTCCTGTGACACCTGGAGACCTTGCAGGAGAGCCAGGTAGAACCTGTAGGTTGTTCACAGGACAAAGAACACACCCAACCTTAAGACAAATCGACACACAGAACCAAACAAGGAGAACAACAAGCAGACTAGGTGTACCTGGACAGGTAGACAGGTAATGTACCTGATAGTTACACCCAGCTTTCTGAACCAGGGTGCCGATTGGCTTCAACAGGTGTGTGGCCAACAAATATTTTGATGTTAAATTAATGTATAATTAATTAAAATGAAAACAAAACTTATTATGAAAATGTGGATCATCACATACATGATCAAAGTGTGTCTCACCTTTCACCACGTCACAGCGCAAACGTATGACTCAGCGTATGACTCAGCGTATGACTCAGCATATGACTCATTTTTACCCCAACAACCACTGATAATAAGTCACATTTACCCCAGTAACCACTGATAGTCATTTACTATTTTACCTGGAGAGGTAGACAGTCAGGATTTCCTCTGCAGTTTTCTTACAGGTGAAGATCCTGCAAAGTGTCCCGCATGCCTCAGCTCGACCAGCCACCCACCCGTCTGATATCACAGTGACATCACGGTGTCCAGTTGGTTAAACAGAGTTTGTCATGTGAATGGTACAATAGCTAAAAGAAGTGCCTGTACTGCATGTAGAATGTGTAGTCGTATGTATTATTGTTATATTGATTACTGACCAGGGAGACCGGAGTGTCCATCGATCAGAGCAGCATCAAACAGCCAGCTTCCGAACAGGTGGAGGAGGGAATCCACGGAACACCTGATGGAGGAGGGGGATGGTCGAGGGGAGGAGCACAGAAGTGGAGAGGAAGGATGGGGAGAGGACTTCCAGTGATGGGGGGAAGAAGACATCTGAGAAGAGTGAAGAATGAAGACCATAAGTCTAGATGTGGTTGAAACACCAGGCAAGAAGTTTACCTGGACAGGTACACAGGATGCCACAAACACTGTCCTACCAAAGGTTTGCTGGTTGCCTTGTAAACGTTCATAGGTTTTAGTCGTCTGTTATCTGGAGGGAGGGAGGTGCTGGAGGGAGGGGCATTGGACCTGCTCAATATGTTCACTGGGGTGGGCGGGGCACTGCCAGAACGAGGTCTAGAGAGACCTGAGGAGACCAGAGAACAGGTGTGCTTCTGCAGATCAAAAACACTAATCAAATCAAAGTATGGAAGCAGGAGGGTGGCTTACCATAGGGGGGAAGGCGATCTTTGAAAGGACTTCTGGTCACAGCAACACCTGTGAGGAGATCAGGGGAAAAACAACCTGAAACAGTTTATGGTCAACTTTATCACTTTAATTGGTCAGACATTTTGTCCCTGTGAGTCAGACAGAGAGCAGAACATGTTCTGGTTCTGGTGTCGGAGGAGTCACAGCAACTCTGATTTATTTAGCTGATTGATAGGATTGATTGGATTAATATGTTTTACCGAGAGAAGGCAACCGGTCTCTGAAATGGATCCTTGTTTGTCCTGAAGAAACACAGCAACAGTTACAGCAACAACAGCCACAGTAACAACAACAACAGCAACAGTTACAGCATTAGTGATAGATGTACACACCAGTGTGTGGCTGCTCTGTTGGTTCTTTGTTGATCACAGTCACACCTGTAGGAACAGGTTACAGTAAACAGTTGATCACAGTCACACTTGTGTGTCTGATCTTCTACAGGTTTATTGTACAGGTTTCTAATATAATAAAAATATAACAATAATATAACAACTTTATTCTTGTTACCGTTTATTATTTTACTTTATTCTTAGGAACTGAATGAAATGCAGTGTGTGATTGGAGCACCAGGACAGTCTGAGTCTGTAGCTCCTCCTCCACCTCCTCTTGAAGGCGGAGCTGTTGCTCCTTTATGGCTCTTCTCTGTTCTGTATAAACATTACAGAGGTGTGACGGGGGAGGGGTTGTTGCTGTTTTGAAGATGTGTTATGTGTGTGACCCACAACCACTGGGGAGATTTAAAAAGCAGCTAGTAGCAGTTAGCAGCTAACTCAAAGAGGAAGACAGCCTATCAGAAGGTCAGTGGTTTGGTTGCTTTAGGCAGATACTGAACCCCGGTCTGGTCCCGGTGGCTGATCTGTTGGTGATTTTGGTTCGGTCAGACTAGAGAGGGGTGATATGAGTACCGCCCATTTAAATATGTTCATTATTTAATGCAGAGACGTTAAATGTTTTAGTCTAGTTTAATTTTTAATCTGACTTCAGCTTGTAAAGAAATAAATCACCTGTAAAAACAATAAACTCTATGAAGTCCATTTTAAATACATATTTTCTCTTCTTCTACACTGAGAAGCTGTTTAATAGCTCAAACTGTAAGGTGGGGGCAGGTGTCATGGGTCAGGTAGGGGTCAGAGGTCAGAGGCCAGTGTACCCAGGAAGGCGTCCACCAGCGTGCTGACCCCTCTCATGGCTCCCAAGAAGATGCTTGACAGCCTGCTGTCTCCTCTGAGTGCCTCCTCCTGGGAGGAGGGCCTTGAACCAACAACCACATAGTGACTGATGTCCACCGGGTTCCTGCAAGCACATTTATTTCCACTCAGGTTCTTCACAATAAAAGACAAAGAATTAAGAAAGGACCTGTGAATAGTTGAACTGCTCTGAGGTCTGCTGTGTCTCTGTCATGGTTCTGTTCATGTTTGTCAGAAATGTTGATGAATCCGTAGGCCCTCCTCTTCCTCATCCTTAGTCTCACCAGATCATGCGACTCACAGCAACCAATAGGATGCCGAGAAGAGAGCTGGACACGCTGGTCATCTGCCTCCTCGTCTGGGATTTTTATATTATTTATTTTTATAATAAATATTTGATTTGAAAAAAATTCATTTAATTTTTTTTTTCATGTTCATTTTTCATTTGAGGCTTCATCTGTAGTATGACATCATCATTCTTTTTTTCCTCCAACATCTGGTAGAGCGACGCTTCTACTCATAAAACCACATTTGATTTGAATCGATTTGATTCGATTCTAATATTTCGCTGCTTCTGTCAGCCTCAGACTTTAAACCCCTTTAAGAACCAGACTAGTCACATGATCCCTGAACCCTTAAACCCAGAGGTGTCTGAGGGGGTTATCTATGACCTTCTGAATGTGCTTTTATTCTGAAAAAATACATGTAAATCATTGTGCCGCTATTACAACCTTTAAATTAAAAAGGAGATGAAAACATTTAAGTGGAGGGCTCCAGGGAGAGTTAACGGATTCTTACTGGTCGATATGACCATTAATCAGCCGATGTCACAGATGAGTTTGGTTTTGTGTGGTGGGCGTTACCTGAGCAGATGCAGGAACATGAACCAGGTGTGAGAGACTCGTTGGTCGTCCATGTCTGCAGGAATCAGAGCAGCATCTTCATCTGGGACTTTAAGCCGGGGGAAGGACGGACCGAAGGTCAGCAGCAACAACCTGCACACAAACCAGAAGGGCTTCGACCTCCACCAAGACCACCAGTCCTCTATTACATCTAGATCTGTGACTAGCACCCTGTATGTATGAGGGCGGTCCTAAGGGTGAGTTCTAACAGCTGGTTGGTTGTGTACCTGGAGGTGAGGGCGGAGATGACGCGGCTCCACTGCTCCACCACTGCAGGCTGATGTCTCCAGCTGCTCATCATCTGTCTGCATGTCAGCCACAGAGAGCGAGACGGGAAACACAGAGAGCAGGACAGCAGCCAGACCTCAAACAGGACCGCCACTGACAGGTCAGACAGCTGCTCTGATACACCACCTGCAGAGAGACAGACAGGTGAGACAGACAGGCGAGAGACAGACACACAGGTGAGCAAAGATCAGGACACAGAGGAACAGGGACACTTGTTGACCTGCAGTGGTGGGTGGAGCCAGAATGGCATGGTTGACGCGGAGAAGGAAGTGAAGCAGAGCCTCCCAGGTGTCTCTGCTCATCACAGCACTCTCTCTGGCCAAAGACTGAACTGCACACAACACCTGCTGACAGAGAGACAGGTAGAGTGGACTCACCTGGTCGGACCTGTGGGGGAAGGGAAGGGGGGTTATTAAGGTCAGATTTAAACTGGAGACTTCAGCAAATGGCCAGAAACTAAATCTGTTCATGTCCATGTGAGTATGACCTAACTCTAGTCTGCTCGGGGCTAAGATAGCTAACGGCTAAGATAGCCAGAAGTTAAGATAGCTAACAGCTAAGATAGCCAGAAGTTATGATAGCTATCCTGGAGGCTAATCACCCAGTTGAAGAGCTAAATGGAAGAAACCAACTAGTTCAACTCAGTCGAAAAGCACTGGTCTATAATCCATCGGAAAAGCACCTGTGGCTAACATTAGCCTAAAAGGCTAAAATGTTTACTGTTGCTAGGGAGCACTGTCAGCTGCTCTGGGATGTCTCTGTCATTGGCTAAAGTAATCTCAGAAAGTAGTGATGTCATCATCCAGATTTTAACCCCTTAATGTCAAACACGTCCGAAAATGATCGAGGTACCTCCGATGGTCCATGAGCAGATCAGGACTGGATCTGTTAAAACCCCACAGCTAATCTAAACCCAACATCGGGACCGGCCAAAGGTCCAAACCAGATTTCTCCTCTGATGGTCAGGGGGGTCCCGGTCACCTGTAACCATCAGCTCTCAGATTGCTGCCGTTTCTTTATCTCTCTAAGCATTTTGGGTGGAGGGCAGCGCTACAGGTGTAGTAAATCTCCACCTGCTTCTCATCAGTTCTCAACCTTTAACCTTCTGAGGTGTTTCTGGTAACATGTTTGTGATAAACATCGTTGAAATGTGGTTTAATGGAGTCTGTAGGCCCTCCTCTTCCTCGTCCCTACTCTAACCAGATCGGATGTGACTCACAGCAACCAATAGTACGAAGAGAAGAGAGCTCGTCATCTGCCTCTGACCAATCAGTGGCCTTCAGTTTTAGTGGTTTTGTCCGGGTGTGACAGTTTACCTTGGCATGAAAAGGCTGCACAGGTGTCTGAGGATCTTCTGGACGTAGAGGTTGGGCTCTCTGCTGATTGGTGGAGGGACAGACTCACTCGGAGAGACCAGGGCCATCAGCCAATCAGTGTAGACATCCACACAAAGTTTGACAGTGTCTCCGTCCAATGGTAGAGTCAGACCGTAACACAACACCTCCATCGTCCACTTCACCTGAAAACACACCGATTTCATATTAACGAACCAATCAGAGTCAGTATCCAGCTCTGATGTCATGTCCAGTTTATTAGGAACACTGTGTCCTGTCACACACACCTGTTTGTCTGTGTGCAGAAGACTGCGGGTGTTGGGGTTTCCCAGACCAGCTCCCAGGGGCTTCACCACCGCTACAGTGACGTCTCTGCCCACTGAGGGCGGGAAACAACTGAGAACGCTCACATACGCCCGCCCACTAGACAGTAATTGGTCCATGACCCACCAATCACAGCCAACCTGAGAGAGAGAAACAGAGAGGGATGAGGAATCAATAAAAACAAACCAAAATGCTGTAAACAAACAAACAAAAAAATGTAAATTTCCCCACTGTGGGACTAATAAAGGGATATCTTATCTCTTATCTTATCTTAAATGATCTGGTGCTCCTGGCCCCACCTCCACAACCACAAACTTAAATTCTTACTGGATACAAACAACAAACCAAAAACTACATACCTCAGCCTCAACATCAGACTAAAGAACAGAACTTCAAGAACAGGACAGAAGGGCTTTTTATCCAATCAAAACCAGCATCAGAGCGGATGTCCTGATTGGCTGACAATACTGGACTCCTTACAGAAACCATGTCCCTTTATGGCTGGACCAGGGTCCACTACAAACACCAAACCGAGACTCTGCAAATCCATCGTCCAACAGAAAAGTCCAAACAATGCAGAGTTAGGGTGCCGCCCATTAATTCTAAAGAGTTATATCGACGACCGTCAATTATAAAGATTATATCAGAGCATGTAAATTATAATCACCTCAAAGGAAGTGACCCTGAGACAAGATAGGTAGACAGACAGGTAAACAAGAGATAAACAAGGTCGTTTCAGACATTTTAATGAGGAAGTGTAACATATTACACCTTTAATATATTTATCTGCTAATCAATATAAAATACTAACGTTATTGATCACTAACTGATTCATTAGTCTTTAAAGACTTATTTTATTAAAAATTAAATTAAATCCATCATTTCCGGCCTACAGATACATCACCTGGATGTTTAGTGTACAAATAGTGTACATCACAGTACTCCTGTCAACATAGTACTATATGATTATTAATGAACATCAGTGTTTTTATTAGTCCACCTTAATAGTTTCTATATAAATATTACATATCACATTTTAAGCATAGATCATGAATCTACACTCAGCTGTCACATGTACTCCAGTAAAACTACTCACAAAGTAGAAGTACTCCATGTTCAAACACGTAATGATAAAATATGACTCACCTCAGTGAAAAACATTTCAAAAGAAATACCAGATTAACTGCATTGTATTGCAGTACTGCTAGAAAAGTAGTTACTGGTAGCACCAGCCATAGCAACAAAGATTTCAGGAACACCATTAAGGACCAGTAACAGACCAGTAAACCCAGTCCTGCTCTGGTTTAATGGAGTCTTACCTGCACAAGTGAGTCCAGCCGTCTGCTAACTGGCTGACAGAGTTAACAGTGGTCACACTGAAAGTCACAACTCTGAACTTGAACTCACCTCCTGCTGCTGCCTTCAGGCTCAGCTGGGAAACTTGAGGTTTACAAGGGTTGTCCACTCCCTGAGCAGTGACTGACAGGCTCCGTGTCGATGGCTGACAGAGGTAGGACGACTGTTAACATGTCAGACAGGAGACTGATAGTACACCTCAGGTAAATACAATTATCAGTATCTTTCTACTCGAGTACATTTGATAACGGACTTAAAAAAATCTCTTTTTTGGAACATTATTAACTTGATATTTGAGAAAATACTGGAATAAAACAATCGTTAGCCACAGATGGACATTTGTCTCCGTCATGTCAGATAACTTCCAGTAACAAAAACTTCAAACAATAGACTGAAAGATCACCTTTATTCAAATCAAGACAAAAATTCACACACAAAACGACTTGTTTCCCTGACAACAACTATGACCTGTACGGTGAGTGAAAACGGAGGAGCTCTGTGATTGGTTGAGGTTCAAGTGTTTAATTTCAAAAGTTTCCAGGCAACAAGAAAAGCTGATTGGCTGAGAAAAAAAAAAATCAGCTTAGATCAAAGTATGGCAGCATGAAGGCGGCCCTCTCAGGTCAGTAGGGTTGTCTCTTGATGAACCTCGAGAACATGGCGAAGGCAGCGACTGGTTTGTCTGATGGAACCATGTGACCAGAACCCTGCAGGAGGACGGAGGTCAAAGGTTAGAGGTACAGTTTCATGAATCAAATTGATAAAAATATGCAAACAGGTTAGTAGCAGCAGAGCCCCATCCCTGTGACACAGATCACATCACAGGGTCAGCTGATGAGGTTTACCTTGACAGTGAGGAAAGCGATGTTGCCGAACTCTTTGACAAAACCTCCAACCTGCCGACCATCGTCATCGTCGTAGATCCATGGACGCCTCTGAACCTCCACCTGAGAGAGACCCTGAGGTTAACACACCTGAGACCCAAACAGACTGTGACACCAGGGTCACCTTCAGCCCCACGTTCAAGAGCTAATTTATTCCTTACAGAATCAGCTCCCTCATTCAGGTGTTCTTGGTGGTCTTTTTTTCCACCATCACACAGAAAACTGATCCACTTATTGATTACTACGTTTGGCCTGAAGTTACCTGCTGGTGCAGAGACTCCACGAACCACTCGTCCCCCATGAAGTTACAGGCCATATCCACATCGCCATTATAGACCAGGACCCGGTACTTCTGCACAGAGAACACAACACACCTGGATAAACAGACCACACCCACCTCAGCCAATCAGTGGTCAGATGTGTGATTGTGTTGGCTGACCAGAGCGGAAAGCAACTTCAGGTACTGTTTCCTGACGTCCAGGTAGAGACGACCGTAGTTCCGGTTCACCTCTGAGCTGCAGGTCAAAGGTCAGAAAGTCTTTAACCAATGACTTTAAAGAAAAATACGAGCAACAAACTTCTTGGAGTTACCTGGAGGATCAACAAGTTGTGCAGACACAAAGAAAGACTATACTTCCTTGTTCACCTCTCAGGTGTGTTACCTGCAGATGACCCAGTCCAAGGACTTTGGGCTGATGTGCAGCGCTGCGCGGACGTACACGTTGTTCAGGTAGAGGGTGGAGGGGGTGGAGTTAGTGCAGGGGGGTTCCAGACGGACAGACAGGTGGAGAGATGCCAGACCTCGTAACTTCTGCACAGAGACAGGAGAAGCTGGGTTCCATCACTGCACCTGGTGAGCTCAGGTAATACAGGTGAGGTCATACGCACCTGGTTCCACAGCTGAGTCCACTGATGGTTGATGAACGAGTTCCCCAGATCTCTGATCACCAACTCGCCCTGCTCAACACTGATAAATCACAGGATGTCAGAATACACCTGCTCAGAAGAGCTTCACCTGAGCAGTAAAAAGTCAGAGGTCAAAGGGTACCTGAATCTCTCACGGACTCCACCTGGACAAGGTGCGTACAGGTTGTACATGTTCAGTCCTGAACTGTAGATGATGTACTGAACCTCAGACAGCTGCAGAGGAGACAACATCTGAGAAACACTGGAAATAAACCAGTTCAGACTGGTTGACACTGGCTGAAGATGAACTGCTTCTAACCGGCAGCAGATCAAACCGGTTCGGACTCACTCTGGTCGAGCAGTTCTGGTCCTGGGTATCGTAGAAGTTGCACTTCCCTTCGCTGCAGCAGAACGTCTGCAGCTCGCTCCAAAGCTGTGTTCCCAGCAGGCCGTGGTAGTAGGCGAAGAACACCAGGGAGTTATCGTTCAACTCATAACTGGACATCCCGTTTCCCACAGCAACGCCCTGCAGGTGACCGCAAACGTGACCAGGTTGCCAATGTCAGCATCCCACAGGCTATGGCTGAGCATGTCACCCACAATACTGCAGTATCAGAGTACCTACTCGCACCCATCACTCCATTTGTACTGTAGTATTGGTGTGTAATACTGCAGTACTGGTGTGTACCTGCAGGTTGAGGCTGGCGTCCTCCATCACCCTCTCGGCGAGTGTCGGGATGTAGATTCCTGCGTAACTCTCGCCAGTCAGGAAGACCTCATTGGTGCTGAACTCTGGGAAAAGACGGAAGAACTCCTTCAGAGCCAGGTAATTGTTCATAGACACCTGAGGACAGAAACAAACACTATAACACCTGAAATCTGTGAGCCAATCAGGAGCCGGGTTCTAGGAGTATCACTGACCTCTGTGTCGTTGGTGACGTAGTTACGATTGTCAGAGTATGAGAAGCCGACTCCGACGGGAGACTCCAGGTACAACATGTTGGCAATCTGCTCGGAAACAGAACCAACCGTCAGGAATCATACCATGTGACCGCAACCTCGAGTCACATGACCACGTGCAGCCAGTTCAGACTGGAAACCAATGAACTGACCTTGTTCCATGAGTACGGATTGTACTGCAGCGTCACACCGTCGTCCTGGATCTGACATGACAGGTAAGAGGTCAACAGGTGTCGCTGTGACATCATAGATTAAATTGAGTGTGGGTCTGGTGGACCCTTCCTGTTACTTACCAGGAAGGGTCCATGTTCAGTCAGAAATCCATCCAAAGAGCTGCAGCCAGGGCCGCCGTTCAACCACAACACCACCGGGTCAGAGAATGGGTCCTTCTGGGACTCCACAAACCTGAAAGATGCACACAGGTGACATTCAGATAATAAAACTAGTGATCTCAAGTCAGTGATCTCACCCAGTCGTAGGCGCATCTCGCTGCTCACCAGTAGTGCAGGTGTTTTCCATCAGCCACACTCAGGTATCCAGAGTAATGTCGGAAGCTCGGCTGTTTCTGCAGCCCAGGCAGGTACGTCACTTCATCTGCACTAGGCGCTGCGTCACCACCCAGTAAAGAGAACAAGCAGTAACACAGCACTGCAACCTGCATCTGAGACACAGGAAGTGACGTCACAACCTGCCTCTAAAACAATAAGTGGTGATCATTGTGAAGTGGAGTGGTGAGAGACCAACGTTCACTGTTCGACCCTCAGCACACGAGAACAAACTTCACCACAGAAAACATTTTCATTCCAGTTCAGTCGATATGGTGTCAGGTAAGATGGCGGCTCAGGAGTGCAGCAGCTCTTTGCTCCACAGTATAAAGAAACGAAATATATTCAGTAGATTTTTACATTTTGGCGGACAGGAGCAGAGAACCGATTCACAGGATCCAGGAGGGACTCAAACTTTATATCTGACACATTTATCACAGCAGGAGTTTGTCATAATTTAAATAAGTTGATCCAGACGGAGGATAAAGATTTAATCACTGTACGTTTGTCAGAATGAGGAACAGAGATGGTTCGTTTCTCTGTCACTCTGAAACACGTTGATTTCACGCACACTGGAGTCATGCTAAGCTAACTGCTAACAGGAACAACGTTAAAGACGGACAAAGTGGGAAAACCTCACCTCTTCAGTCTGTCTTCACCTGATCCGGGTCTGATCTGTCGGTCAGCAGGTGAGGTTGATGTGAGTGCAGCTGCCGAAGATAAGCGATTAGAGCAGGTCACATGACACGTCCCAGCTGATTGGCACGTCTGAAGTGACGGGGGGTGAAGCGACTAGAAGTTTATGTAGTCCACGTATTCCGTAATGCACGAGGTGGGGCGAGGTCATGACGTCATTCTGGCATGACGGGACATTAATTAAAGACATCCAGTAAACAGGAATGACGTTCGGCTCAGATTGGTGGAATGACTGTTAGCGCTAGCTTCGCTTTAGTGAAAAAGTTCAGAAAAATAATTAAAAAACAACCAGAATGCACTGTGCCACACCGGACCAATCAACACTCCGGCTAGTGGGTGACGTAATGAGATTTGGGCGGGGTTTGGCTCATCCCTTTTGAAACAGGAAACAACCGATCTGGTGTCAAACAAAGCTTATGAGAGGTTCAATGTTTGTAGACATTTACAATAAAAAAAATTAAAAAAACGTTTGTGAGAGGTTTAATCACAGGTAGAAAACCGCCACGGAGTGAATTTACTGTAAAACGTCACACAAAGATAAACCCCGCCCAGTCCACGAGCCTTAGTGCAGGTCTGGTCAGATATGATTTGCTATAAAGCCCTTCATCTTCTAATTAACATCCTGTTTGAAACGTTTTTATTTATTTTCATTCTTTTCTTAAAACCACCAAAGCGCTATGTGAATATAGACATGGTTGTGGGCGGAGTCTCTTAGGGTAGGCGTGTTAGGGTTAGGTTTCAATCGTGCAGATAAAAATCTCACCAACATCAATTATTCATGATTTAACATGTTTTGGTTGTGGGTACTTCAAAAAGTCTATTCAGTGAATCACGATTGTTTCAGTAGATTAGAGCTAGTGAATAGAAATGACAGGGTTTTTAACATTATGCATTTCCACCATTGCTCAGTATATAAATAAACTTTTTATAAAGTTTATCAGGAACCGATATGGTGGACTTCCTGTTCAAACTATTCAGTTGAAAGGTCACTGACGTGTCTCTGGAAACATTTAGTTCAGCAAGTGAATATTGGCTGATGACTGATCACATGTATTGATCACCAGAGGAGCAGCTCTCCATCAGACATCTGTGCAGTTTGACATGTTCACTGGATCAGAAACAGCGATGACACAAAGCTGTCTGTGATAAAAACCTGGTCCCTGGTCTCACAGCTGGAACTAGTTTCGTCTTAATGTGTCAGAACTGGGACCAGCGCTGAGGTGGAAGTAGTCTCACATTTAACTACAGTGAAGTTTTCAGTTTGATTTTCTCACAGTGTAAAGATTAAATTTAATCCTGATCTTTGTGTTCTGGTATCCAGATCAGCTCATTTAAACCTGGATTAACAAATCAAGCCCTTATTTAGACATAAAGGCAAAGCACATTGAATAGGCATGATTGGCTGAGTACTGATCATGTGACGTCCACAACATAAATATGACTGGAGGGGTGCTGGTAACCATGGAAACAGACAGCTATCTGAAATCCAACCATCCTGAAGAAACTTTATTAAAAAACACAACAGAACATTTCCATAACAAAAAAGACTATACAATGTGTGAGACTGAGGGGGGGCGGGGCTTCTTCAGGGCCGGGGAGGTGGTCTCATCCCAGGAGGGGGCGGTCCTGAAAAAAGCAGAGCAAATTGGTCACAGGGTTGAATAAATAATGATGCTATGATCCGATTGGCTTCTACGGACCAACCAGAGTCACCATGGTAACAGCTGACCTCTCATGCCAGGGGGCGGTGGCCTCATGCCTGGAGGGGGCATACCCATTGGAGCTCTTTGACCAGGAGGTATTCCCATTGGAGGCCCCATTGGGGGCCGCATGCCAGGAGGTGGTCCCATCATACCTGCAGGAGGAGGAGCCAAACAACAACTCATGACCACTCAGGCATGGTCATAAATTAGCAAAGCTATTGACTTCAGGCACTCACCTGGAGGTGGGGCTCCTCGGCCCATTGGGGGCGGGGCTCCTCGTCCAGGTGGATATTGTGTGGGTGCTCCAGCGATGCTTGCTCCTGCTGCTGCCGCGGCAACAGTCCCTCTGCCCTGCGGAGTCATCACCTGGAAACACAAACAGGAAGCTGTCATCACCTGAACACAACACACCTGGATAAAGCTGCTGTCATCATAGTTACCTGCTGCGAAGGCCCACCCACTCCTCTGACAGGCCCAGCCAATCCAGCTGGAGCCTGAGGCATCGGAGCTCCAGCAGGGACGCCACGACCCGCTGCCCGTCCCACACCTGGACCTCCGGCCACACCTGCCAACGGGACGCGGGCTATACCCGTCTGGAAGATAACGTAACATTAAATCCTACCAATTGCACCTTTAAAGTTAGACAAAAACAAACCGGACAGAAGAGCTGCAACACATAAACCACAGCTCCACAGCGCCCCCTAGAAACCTTTAAAGAAGCCGTCCCCATCGTGTGTTTGACCATAAAGGATGAAATCTGGAACACGTGTGGATGATGTCACAAAGCCTCTGGAGCCATAACAGCCCAACAGGAAGTCAGCCATTTTGAACTTAGTGTTCTTTTTTTCAGTTACAGGTCATGAACCTTAAAGAAGAATGATCACTCCCTATTTGGTCACACAGCAGTGGAGACCTGCTGCTCTGGTGGCTCCTCGCCGTCCCAGACGCTGACAGTTACCGTCTTCATAGAGCTGGTTTAATGATGCTTCTGTTTGTTTCTGGAGCGTCGTCAAACTTTGGGTCTGATGACCACCTTCACAGCAGACGTCTAGTCCAGCTCATCATCCAGCCTGGTGTGTCCTGATGATGCACTGACCTCAGAACAGTTTCACCTCCTACATTCATCCATTAACATCTCATTAAAGAACATTTAGATGGTGGATTTTCATCAACATTTATCCTGACGGCTCGACTTAGGCCAGTGTACCGGTGGAGACACTGATGTGGGCCTGCTGGTCAAACTATGGTCTGAAGATGGGCCAGGGGCTTGTCTAAACCGGGTGATGGGGCACTGCACCACATAGCCTATACTCCAGTGTTTCCCATACATAGGTTCTACTTGGGCAGCCCGCCCAGGTAAATTAAGAGCCACCCAGGTAGATAAAATCCAAATTTTTTCTTCTTCAAGCAATATGCAAAATTGTCATTTCATAATGCACACTAGTCCGCAGCGTTGGGGAGATGTACACAGACCTGCGGACCAATGAGTGGAGCCTTCTCAAGATAATGTGCGTGCCAGACGTGCGTGACACAGCGTTTCATTCAGCAACGTCACGTCAAATTCAGACGGAGACTGTCCGCGTCTGAGTTTCTGAGATTTTTACTTAACTTTTTACTTAACTGGATAATAAAAATCATCAAGCTTAGACGTGTAAAAGGACTGCCTGTGTGTTACATTCTAAACACATCGTGTTTTAACTCAGGTGTGTAGCTACTTGGACTGGCTAGAGTGGTGTATTGATCATAAAGCTAAATGGCTAGCTAGCTAACCAATCAGAAAGCTGCACATAACCAGGTGAACTGATGCTTTTTTCCCTCTTTCATCAGCCATGAAGGCCACAGAATATTATTGTCAGCTAAAAACAAAGCACCAGGAAGATGGAGAGCCAGGTAGCAGCACAGGTAGGATGCAAATAGGGTTGGAGAATATACCCCAGTAACATGAGCATGAATGAGCCAGAAACAGGAGAGAGTGGCAGCAGTGAAAACCGGTGTTGAGAAGAATAACTCTGTGAATTAAGGCCTTATTTTGATCAAACCAGAATTGGTGATTGTTGGAACAGTGAAAAGACGAACCAAGACAGTCGCGGTGAGGTTTATTTTCTGTGTCCAGTGGTGATTTACAGCTAACAAGGTCATTAAGCGTCTCAGTTCAGTGAAAGAGAGAAATGTGAATTTGAAATGGTGTACAGTTGTATTTTCTGTTTAATAAGGAAAATAACCAGGTGTAAGAATTATAAATGATCTAAATAGTCATTCCAGATGTCAGAGAAAAGGACAAGCAGCGACACAGCAGGGCAGAGTGGAGAGGAAGAAGGGACAAGTGGAGCAGGGCCAGCAGACAGCACAGCTGCAGGAATAACACTATCCAGAGAAAGTTAGTGACAATTTATCAGTCAAGTATTTTTGATTCTAAACATAATGCACTCATTTCAGATGATCCCTCCTCACTCACCTGCTGTAATTCTGTCAAATAAGTCTGATAATACTGACTGTAATGTAAATAATAAGTTATTTTTACTAAAGCACATTTGTCATTTTTCTATTCTGTTTTTCTTAAAAAATGATCTTTAAACTGTTGAAAATGAGTCACTTTGCAAGGATGTGATTTCTCTGGAAAGCAGGATTCCATGCCCATACCTTCGTAACTCTTACTTCATTTTTAATGGTTCTGTTTTCTATTATTTCTGTCCTGATAGGACAAAAACCAGGCAGAGATCATACAACAGTTGTCCAGTGAATTAAATGAGTGGGCAGACATCTACCCTGGTCGGAGTCCTCTGGCTGCAGTGGGAACTGTGAGTGAGACTTCTCAACAATGAACATTTTCAACCATGAAAGAGCACAATTCAGGTCAGAAGTGATCCAAGGAACACGCTTAAAGGAGCGCACCTGGCTGCAGGCCTCAGAATCTCAATAAATGGACCTGCCCCTGAAGCAGACGCAGACAGACAGGCATTAGAAATGTTTTTTTACAAACCAAGAAAAATCTCATGTTCAAACAGGGAATCCAATTGTGCAACTAGGCACATGACAAAAGCACTAAATGACACAAAGCAGGGCATTTGAAGGACACACTGAGTTAAAGTGTTTTGTTATGTAAATGGTTATTTATTTTTACATGTTCATCAAATAGATAGCATTCGATTATACAATAGCAATTATGTGTTCCATTATGTGTGTTATTATGTGTTCGCAAATTGTAAATTATTTTAATTTGTAAATTTTTTGTGGTTATTCATTTGCAATAAATGGAGTAAGTGATAAACTTTTTTATGACTAGTTTATTAGTGAACCCGTCCGTCACACGCTGCGCCGTGCCAAGTAAATCCTCAACCTGTGGGAAACACTGTATTCTATACTCTTACACAACATGTTGCCTTCTTTATAGGATCTTTTTAATCAACGATGCCCGTAAATATGTGTTCACTAAAAACAGCATAATAAAATAAAAAACAGCTGTGATGTCACTAATCACTCCAGAGGGCGGCGCACGTAGACGCAGCAGCTTCTCGGACCTGTGATGTCAGAGCTGGTTTAAATGTTGGCTGTAGTTACTGTCTGACTGTGGATTACTCTGCTACTCTGCCACTACAGCCGCCACAGCGGCGCCGTGAACCGTTTGAGAGGAGGAGGGGCATACTGTCTGGAGTCCTCTCAATGCTAAAGGCTAACCCTTGCCAACCAGTGATACCATCAGCCTTACTAGACAACGGCCGCTATCTGGACCACAAACTGGACCATTAAGACTCCCAGTCTGGAACTGGGATTGCTGCGTGTTCATTTTCACAGAAACATGGCTGCATGCCAACATCCCAGATCAGCCGTCCAGCTACATGAGCTAACACCGACCTCCAGTGAGACCCGCAGAGGTGGGCGGAGTGTTTGTACTAATGATGACGTGTGTGATGAGTCACAGCCCACTGTTCACCACACCTGGAACTTTTACTGGTGCAGGACATTTTATTTACCTGTTCAATCCAACATGTTAGTTTACAGCTTGTGAACAGGATCAGCTGACTTTAGGTTCTCGCCATCTTGTGACCTCAGGTAAATGTGTGAGTTCTTAGGAGAACGTGATCTGCAGACATCCCCTGAAGTACTGTTTACATAGTAAATGTAAATTATTACAGACATTAGGATGTTGTGTTGTTTACTATTTACACTTCTGTCTCACCTTTCATCAAGAACACAGGAAGTAACAACCCCCCACCCCTCTGTCACACCCTCAGACTCAGTTTAACAGGACAACCCCCTGATGGACGACCAACACTTCCTGTTGTTCAGGCTGGTTAAACATGGACCATCAGGTGAAAAACGCCTTCAGAGGTGCTGATGCTGCAGGACGTCCTGAAACCGAGAGAGAGAGAGACTGCAGCATTCTACTTACATCTTTAGGGGGTGGGCCCTCCACCGTCATGGAGACCAGGTTCTCCCCCCTCAGCAGAACCAGACCGAGAACCCTCTTCTCTTCTCGCTCCGGCTGCTTTGAGTTCTTAGGCCTGAAGGTTGACAAAAACAGAAAATTACCCAGCATGCCTGACAGCACCTGCATACGTCAACTCATTCAGGTGTGAAAACAGTGACCATAATGAGAACCAGGGTCCTGTTCATCCAGACAGAGGACCAGGGTGCCAGTGAACCTACTTGATCTTCCTGAACTCGTCGCAGTCACACAGGATCAGGTTCATGTGTTTGTCGAAGGCCTTGAAGGTGCCAATGAAGATGCGACCATCCTGCAGGATGCACCTCATCCTGAAGTCGATGTGCTGCAGCATCTTACTGCTCTTACCCACCGTCTGAAGACCAATCAGAGACGTCATCATTAACGCTTTTTAAAATGCAGCTAGCTCATGAACACACATCGCCACAGCACCTTGGTTTATTTACGCTGAACACACCAGCGACGTCACAGCGGCGCTCCGTTGTGGGAGGTTCAGCCTCATTTCCACTGCTTAGTGCTGGCTCTACTCTCTTTTATTGGGTTTTTCAATAAGGAAAAAGGATCTGGACCTGGTTCTACTTTTTAAGTACCTGCTCTGTTGCAGTTCCAAGTGAGCAGGTACTAAAAGGTCACGCGAAACATTACAGACTACTGATTTGACAGAGTATCGTATCTGTCATTGATGTCCGGCACACAGAGTATCCTGCACAACTCATATCAACAGCAGCAAAGCTACTTTACCAGCCGTTACTTCTGCTATATTGAGGAGGTGCAGTAAAGTAAAACACTCCCAGGCTGTGTAAAAGTGAAACACTACTGTCCCAATATTCCACTAGGGGTCTGAATCATCAGTCTGGTGTGACAGATGCTCTGGTTGTTGAATGTGGGGTTTGAATTGATTCATAGCTGGTGGTCAGACACCGGAAACACCTCAGACTCACTGGACGGGGTCTCATGTGAAACTGTAGCATCAGTTCCTGCACAGCTTATTTCCAAGGCAGGTTATGGTAGCTTTAGGCTAACAGTGATCATCTCTGTTGTTTTTATAGAACATGGACCTGTTCCGCCATCAGGAGTTTTTTATTATTCCATATTAATCTTCTGAATGAGCCGGAAGTAACAGCAGAATATCTGTTAGCCATTAACGGTGTTCCGTTGGAGCAGAGTTAGCTTGAAGCTTCATTAGCTCAGTGTATTTCGACATTAGACTCGGTAACATTAACTCGTCAATCCTCAGTGTGAACAGACATTAATACGTTAAATAGTGTTCAACGTAACGGCACTGTTCGCTCAAGACGCCAATGTAATCACATCACTGGTGAGCTAACCGGTAAGCTAACACCAGTGAGCTAACATCAAAAACTGCGGCCTTCACCGTTGCCTTGCCGGCTTTTCTTTTGTATTGAGCCCCGTTAAAAGCACCGAATCACTCATAATTGATTATTAACTAATTACTGATCTGATTTATTACTAATATTACTGTATCCGCCGTCTGACTCCGCGCGGAGCTGCAGCTCCCCACCGACGTTCCTCAGACGTTCATTCAAACTCCCTCCATTATCAAAATAAACCGTAAATTCTGTGACCTCCACACCGGGCAGCCTGTGGACTCTCTGTCCGGTAAACACTCACCATATCTGCGGTTCTGATGGCTCCGATTGACGCCGGATTCACCAAACAAACCTAAAAAATTAACCAGCGGAGTTCCCGCCGGGACCGTCTTTATGAGCGATACAGAGGACGTGACGTAGGTGGGGGAGAGTGTCGCAGCGGAACGGTTCCTAACCGAACAACGGAAACACAAAGAGGTCCTACCAGAACAAAATAAACACCAAAGGGATCCGACGTCATTACAACGAAGCCACAAATGAATTCAGCTGAAATCAGTTTTGAGGTTAAAAGTTGAACATCAATATTTGTAATATTTAAAATGAACTAATCTGATTAGATGTTGGGTCTGTTTACGTAGTCTGCTTTTCTAAACATCATAGTTTATTCACAAACAATTACTGCACAATTTTCCAAGTAAAATACTGCGAATGATGTAAGTCACTGGTAAGTTCAGGTACTGAAACAATGAAATGCAGTTTAGCTTCTAACCAGTGGACATAAAGCAATGAGGGGAGGATTACAGATAATAATAAAAAATAATTATTAAATAATAATAACCCTCTGCCTTCAGAGCAAAGAGACAGAAACCCCCCCCCCCCCCACATTTTAATAAATGAAGATAATAAAATATATGTAAATAATGTGGATCCAGTGTCAGCAGGAGTATAAGTGTAACTGTTGCCATGGTGACAGCGGTGCGTGTGTAGTTCCCGCAGTCTTCACTGGAGACTGATTTCTTGTGTCTGACAGAAACACCCAGCAACAGAGGCCAGGACCGGATTAAAGGACCGATGTAGAGTTTAGTGACATCTAGCGGCGAGGCTGCAGATTGAACACTCAGCTGATCAAAGCTCATCAGACACTGATGAAAACAATGAGGAAAATGATTTTCTGCTAAGAGAGGATTCAAATACAATAAAATGTCTTCTTACCAGTAAATTGACATGAATGGATGTAAATTTTTCCAGAAAAATAACAGGCTTTATTTGATGCTTATCAGCGTTTCTCGGTTCTTTTCTGGGAGATCACAGAATATTCTATAATATCATATATAATATATAAAACACTGATGTAATGTAGTTGTATCTCTTTGGAACAGAGCTCTTATAAATATGTTATATATTGTAGAATCCCAGGAAAAACATTAGGTAACCTCTTATCGTATTTTGAGCAATTACTGTTTTATTGAATATAGGTAAAATATAACAAAATAAAAATCACGTGACCCATGTCTGTGTACGTATGTTCCAAAGGGTTTGATATTATTTTAGAGGGAAAACGTGTAGAATAAATTAAAATAAGACAATTCTTCATCAATTAAACTGCTCTACAGTTAATCAGCTTTTTATTTTCACATCAGAGCGATATGAACACAGAGACAGTCAACCATAAAACCAGAATCCACTTCACCACCAACACACCTGGTCCGTCAGTGGTCCACCAGTCACCTGGTCCGTCAGTGGTCCACCAGTCACCTGGTCCTCCAGTCACCTGGTCCGTCAGTGGTCCACCAGTCACCTGGTCCTCCAGTCACCTGGTCCGTCAGTGGTCCACCAGTCACCTGGTCCGTCAGTGGTCCACCAGTCACCTGGTCCTCCAGTCACCTGGTCCGTCAGTGGTCCACCAGTCACCTCGTCTGTCAGTGGTCCTCCAGTCACCTGGTCCTCCAGTCACCTGGTCCGTCAGTGGTCCGTCAGTCACCTGGTCCTCCAGTCACCTGGTCCGTCAGTGGTCCGTCAGTCACCTGGTCCTCCAGTCACCTGGTCCGTCAGTGGTCCACCAGTCACCTGGTCCTCCAGTCACCTGGTCCGTCAGTCACCTGGTCTGTCAGTGGTCCTCCAGTCACCTGGTCCGTCAGTCACCTGGTCCGTCAGTCACCTTGTCTTCACCCACAGAGAACATCTGGAACATATACTGGCCAGGCTGGTTTGGTGACACGGACCAATTGAGTGAAGCAGAGATGAACATTATAACATTATAACGTACAGGTTTCAGACAGCAGAGAAGACATCCCATAATAATGTCGCTCGCTTCTCTGATCTGCGGCTCGTGACGTTTCATAACAGCTGATTCAAATGAAGACCTTCTATCTGATGACACGTGACTTTACTTGTTTGTTTATGAACTGATCAAGTTATCGATCATTGATCGTCTCTGCTGTTCATCAGTCTGAGATTTCCAGTCGCTCCGCTGCCGGCCGGTTTCCATGGTAACCCTGTCTCCGGCCGCGCGCCGCAGTGAGCAGCAGAGAGAGACGGAGGAGAGACGGTGAGTCACCGACATCAGCCACGGTCAGCGATCGACAGACCGGACACACGGACCGCCGGTTAGCCTGTTAGCTCGTTAGCGTAGCAGGTGCTGTCAGAGCAGAGGCACGCGACGACTGTTTATGAGACTGATGATGGCCAACTACCGCAGTGTTACTTCAACCCGCGAGACCACTGCAACGTCATCAGCGACCAGACGACAGAGCTGCAGCAGCAACATGTAGGACAACCAACAACCAGGTGAGATGAGCAGCATGTTGCTTCGACCTGACAGCAACTAAATCATAGCAATAGGCCACAGAGGTTCCACAGGTGAAGTGTTGCTTCAGTGTTGTCAACCACAGCAACCAGACTGGTGATGGTAAATACATTTCTCCATAAAAGGCAGCAACTAAACCTGCAGCAACTAAACCTACAGCAACTAAACAGCAACTAAACCTGCAACAACTAAACCTGCAGCAACTAAACCTACAGCAACTAAACTTACAGCAACTAAACAGCAACTAAACCTGCAACAACCAAACCCGCAGCAACTAAACAGTAACTAAACCTGCAGCAACTAAACCTGCAACAACTAAACCTGCAACAACTAAACCTGCAGCAACTAAACTTAGAGCAACTAAACAGCAACTAAAACTACAACAACTAAACAGCAACTAAACCTGCAACAACTAAACCTGCAGCAACTAAACAGCAACTAAACAGCAACTAAACCTACAACAACTAAACCTGCAGCAATAGAACCTTCAGGACCTTGGAAATAAACTTTGGACCTCCATGTTGCTTCAACCTGAGGGAGACAACAGCCATCCAGCCTGCAACTACATCTCCACCAACCAGCAGGTGAGCAGCGACTTTGACAACATTCACAGCCTTCCACCAGTGATGTCACAGCCCGCAGAATGATGTCACAGTATACAGTATTCATAATAGTATGTAAACTAAGGTTTCAGTTGTTGTGACATCACTGACAGTTGTGAAGTCACATGACTGTTATTCACACATATCTGACATTGTATGATGGGATGTGTAGGCTACGTAGTACATGCTAAACTTTGAGTTAATATAAATTGGACAATAAATAACGTGACACACATAGTAAAAAGAGACCTAGGTCTGAGCACCTCTGCCCCAGTGCATGCTAGGACAGATCCCTGATGTCTAAATTAGAGAGAACGTATTCTCTGGTTCTTGTGTTAGAACAGGTTCTTGTTCTAAACCCTGTAGAACATCCTCTAAACCCTGTAGAACTTGTTCTAAACCCTGTAGAACATGCTCTAAACCCTGTAGAACGTGTTCTAAACCCTATAAAACATGCTCTAAACCCTGTAGAACATGCTCTAAACCCTGTAGAACTTGTTCTAAACCCTATAAAACATGCTCTAAACCCTGTAGAACATGCTCTAAACCCTGTAGAACTTGTTCTAAACCCTATAAAACATGCTCTAAACCCTGTAGAACATGCTCTAAACCCTGTAGAACATGTTCTAAACCCTGTAAAACATCCTCTAAACCCTGTAGAACTTGTTCTAAACCCTGTAAAACATGCTCTAAACCCTGTACACACAATGACATAGTCCAGGACTACATGTACTCCAGGTGTGATCACACTGAGGCAGACAGTTGAGTTGTGTCTGTTGTTGTCAGACTGTGTCGACCTGCTGACTGTTTATCTATATAAATATAAATGTTTCTTTGATGATGTCACACAGTAAAACTAAACTGGACAGAATTAAACATTCTGCATATCTCTGCTCAGTGAATCAGCTGATCACACTGTTTCAGTCCTCTAACAAGTGATCACATTCCACTCTTCTGATTGGCTGGTTCCTGAGGTTCAGGCTGGAAGATAGCTGTTGCTATAGCAACGGTAGCATCCTCTGTATCCCCTCTGCTTCTTACATAACATCTGCAGTCTATAAATATCCCATAATATACACCCAGCAGACAGTGTGTATGCAGATGCAGGACTTTATTTGAAGCATCATATTAAATAGAACTAACTGTACATAATAGAAAATGACATCATACTATGGAGAACCGATTCACCTTCAGTCAGCCTATGATTAAGTTTCTGAGAGATCACTACTACAGTCCAGGACGACACATCTCACCTGAGGAAACACCTGGTGAAACACTGTCATTAACGTTAGCACGTCTCACCTGAGGAAACACCTGGTCAAACACTGTAGCTAACATTAGCACGTTTCACCTGAGGAAACACCTGGTCAAACACTGTAGCTAACGTTAGCATGTCTCACCTGAGAAACTCCTGGTCAAACACTGTAGCTAACGTTAGCACGTCTCAACTGAGGAAACAGCTGGTCAAACACTGTAGCTAACGTTAGCACGTCTCACCTGAGGAAACACCTGGTCAAACACTGTAGCTAACGTTAGCATGTCTCACCTGAGGAAACATCTGGTCAAACACTGTAGCTAACGTTAGCACGTCTCACCTGAGGAAACACCTGGTCAAACACTGTAGCTAACGTTAGCAAGTCTCACCTGAGGAAACACCTGGTCAAACACTGTAGCTAACGTTAGCATGTCTAACCTGCGGAAACACCTGGTCAAACACTAGCTAACATTAGCGCGTCTCACCTGAGGAAACACTGGTCAAACACTGTAGCTAATGTTAGCACGTCTCACCTGAGGAAACACCTGGTCAAACACTAGCTAACATTAGCACGTCTCACCTGAGGAAACACCTGGTCAAACACTGTAGCTAACGTTAGCTCGTCTCACCTGAGGAAACACCTGGTCAAACACTAGCTAACATTAGCGCGTCTCACCTGAGGAAATACCTGGTCAAACACTGTAGCTAACGTTAGCACGTCTCATCTGAGGAAACACCTGGTCAAACACTAAATACATCTAAAAGATGAAGAGTGGACGTGTTTGATAGCCTGAAAGAGGCTGGAACCAAAATGATCCAACCCTCTAGTTCTTTGTAGACCCTTTAGCTGCTATGACCTGCTGCAAACCTGCTGCATATCCAGACACCAGCTTCTAGCAGCGTTCCTGAGGAATCTGAGCCCATTCCTCAAGGACAAAGGCCTCCAGTTCTGGAATATTCCTGGTTTACCTGCCGCAACCACCTTCTTCAGATCCCACCACAGATTTTCTATGGATTACAGTCAGGCGACTGTGACGGCCTCTAGAATGATCCAGGACTTCTTCTGAAACCAAGCCTTGGTGGACTCTGAGGTCTGCTTGGGATCATTGTCCTTTTGGAACGTCCAATGACGGCCAAGCTTCATCTTCCTCACAGATGGAGACGTTTTCTTCTAGGATTTCCTGATGCTTGATGGAATCCATCTGCAGCCCCAGAACATCACCGAGCCACCGCCATGCTTCACTGTAGGTAGGCTGTTCTTTTCAGCATCAGCTTCATTCTTCTTCCTCCTGACATACCGCTGATCCAGAGGCCCCAAAAGTTCCAGTTTGGTTTCATGGCTCCACAGAACAGCGTCCCAGAACTTCTGGGTCTGATCTAGATGGTTCTGAGCTACTGGAGCCCACTTTTCTTTAGTTCAGCTCACCGAAGTTATCTTATTTGTCTGTTAGCAGGATTACTCCAGAAATACTTGGATTACCATGTAACTGGAAGGAAGGTGTCATGGAAGACGTCATCATATTTTGGAGCTAGATCCTGAAGAAAACCACCATTAGTTGTTTTTCTAGAATAACTATCAAACTAATAATGATACCAATGTAATCCAGATTCTAGGGGCAGGTTTTCATGGTCCAGGAGTCACATGATGAGGGTCAGCCTATCAGGGGACTGGTGGTTTCAGGTGACATCATGGGGAACTGAGCTTTAGTGGAGGTTTGAGCTCTGAGTGACGTCCAGTTAATGTTTATGTTCCTTTATACCCGTCTTTCTCTACGGAGTTTGGTCTCCTGGTTGGTCAGATCTGATCAGCTGATCTGGAGTCAGGTACATACTGACCAATCGGACAACATGTAAAGTCTTTACTCTGTAGAAGTGTGTACTTTACTGATCATTATATACTATAAATCATATTTTTACTCTGTACTGTAATGTTTCAGTCAGGTGAGGGCCTCAGATTGAGTTAAGCTCCGCCCACTCTACACCACCCTCCTGCTACAGGTGAAGACTGACAACAGCCAATAAGATGAGCCAGCTGAAAGAGGTGGAGCCTGGTCGGGAGAATGAAGGAAAGGTGAGATATCCCATCAGGCCTCAGTGCAGCATCACCTCTGACATCAGCAGAGCAGAAGCAGATGCTTTAAGTCAATGGTTGTTTTTTTAAATATGACTCCTGTGTCTGTTGTTGATGTTTGATGGAAGAAACGGCAAAACCAAAAAACAGTTTTATCACAATAACTAGCTCCATGTTTAGCAAACAGAATGTTTACTGTCCTTAAACTAAGTTTGACAGAAACAAATAAAGTGTTTATCATTTTAAAATAAGGAATTATTAGAGTTAAATATAAGTTGCTGATCTTGTAAAAACATGGGTCGTATATTCACTTACACAAAACTCTGAAACCGCAACTTATGTGATCTGTTGCACCTCCACTGATGACACCATTAAATTTGTTTAAATAAAGTTCTGACAGTTTGAACAAAGATCGTGTACCTGGTTTTAACAATTTGTTGTGGTGCGTTCAGGTGCAGACCTGGGCCCAGTCTCTGGTGTACACTCTGGAGGAGCTGGAGTGCAAGATCTGCTACAACCGCTACGACACTCGCAGCCGGAAACCCAAACTGCTGGGCTGTCTGCACCGCGTCTGCGCCAAGTGTCTGAAGAAGATGGTGGATGTAGGTGAGTTCACATGTCAGGTAAACATTACCTGGACTGACAGCCAGTCAGATCACAGCTTTCTGCTGAGTCATCCTACAACACAAAAACTGATTTTTTTTTTTTTGTGATGAACTTTTTATTTATTTGTTGAATACAAAAAGACAAACAGTATAACAATTACAAAAGGAAAAATAAAACAAATAACATAAAGAGTAAATAAAAATAGATTAAAAATAAATAAGTAAACAAAACCTAAATAAAAACTACCCCAGATAAGATTCCATCCACCATAAACCTTGGATCTAGTCCCTGTTAAAGAAAATCATTTATTTAAGAACAGACATTTTTCTTTGGAGGTCAGTTGAAAATGAGTAAAGTCTCTATGACAGATTCCTTTGCTTCGTGAACTCGGGCAGTGGGTAGCTGTAAATACATAATGTCCAAGTATACCAGAACCCAAGCATGAGTAGAGAGGGAGTGAGGAGGCTTCCAGCCTGTAGCCACCAGTTTTTCTGCTGCAGTACGTCTTTTATCTAATGTCAGACCCAGATGTGACAAATCATTGAGAATAAGGGAAGTGGGAGGAGCACAATAGCAAACATGCTGGAAAGGTTAGACGCAACTGTTTTCCAAAAAGTAGCCACTGGGGGACATTCCCAAAACATACAGTATGTAACTAGAAAGCACTCGGAGAGCGCAGACCTCCGCCAAGGCTGCTCAGTTTCCCCATATTGGCATTTCACTCCAAAGCATAAGTCCCATGATGTAACCCTCTGAATTAAGTCATTAGAAAGTTTGACAGGAAAAATTAAGACAAAATCTTTGCAATTGAATAAAATCTTTATTTATTGTGGCTGTTAGTTGTTCATATTGTCATCTCACATAAATAAACTGCAACGCCACAACAGGAAATTGAGACTTGTAACACTTTAAGAGTTGTTACAAAGCCACCCACACAGACAGGAGAACAGGAAGTATATTAAAACGGGGTAATGTTTTGTTGAAATTCATAAGCTGTTATATAGACATGAATCAATTAGATACATTTGTCAGGATGGAGACACTTTACATTACAAGTGTACATGTGGCAGTTTAATCCTATAATTTAAAAAATTAATAAAAAAAATTCCTGGATCCAGATGGTGAGCCGGATCACCACCAAAATCTAATCGATTCTTCCTTGGGCCACTTCTGACATCTCCTGAAAATGTCATCAAAATCTGTTGATTAGTTTTTTTTATCCTGTTCAGAAACCAACCAACAAATTAATAAACCAACAAACCAACCAATGCTGGCAAAAACATAACCTCCTCCAAATGCTGCGGTCAGATCTGCTCTCCACAAAGCGTCTAGTGTCACCCTGCTGATTGGGTGTGGTATAAGAAGGCCTTGCAGTGGGATCCTATTTGCTCATAGAGTCAATCTTAATTGCAAGTAAAAGAAAAAGGAGGTGCGTGGCAAGTTGTACCTGGCACATAAATCTTGAAAGGGAAGTAAACCCTCGTCACCATACATGTCTCCAAGCACACGGATGCCCCTCCCCTCCCAACAGGGGAAACAAATAGGACGACCACCAATCTGTAGTCTCATATTATTAAATAAAGGGACGCGTGGGTCCCAGTATGAGTCCACAGTTAACCAGTATGACCAGTCTGATGTGATCACATTATTCTGATGTCATCAAGTGTGTCATGTGACTCTCTTCTGATTGGTTTCCAGGAGAGGCCTCACCTTCAATCATCAGCTGTCCTTTTTGTCGCCATGAGACCTACATCCCTGACGAGGAGGTCAGATTTTATTTTGTTAATGAGGAGGAGACTTTATTTTGTTAACGAGGAGGTCAGACTTTATTCCGTTAACAAGGAGGTCAGACTTAATTTTGTTAACAAGGAGGAGGTCAGACTTTATTTTGTTAATGAGGAGGTCAGACTTTATTTTGTTAACAAAGTCAGACTTTATCTTGTTAACAAGGAGGAGGAGACTTTATTTTGTTAACGAGGAGGTCAGACTTTATTTTGTTAATGAGGTCAGACTTTATTTTGTTAATGAGGAGGAGGTCAGACTTTATTTTGTTAATGAGGAGGTCAGACCTTATTTTGTTAATGAGGAGGTCAGACTTTATTTTGTTAACAAAGTTAGACTTTATCTTGTTAACAAGGAGGAGGAGACTTCATTTTGTTAACGAGGAGGTCAGACTTTATTTTGTTAATGAGGTCAGACTTTATTTTGTTAATGAGGAGGAGGTCAGACTTAATTTTGTTAACGAGGAGGAGGACTTTATTTTGTTGAGGAGGAGGTCAGACTTAATTTTGTTAATGAGGAGGTCAGACTTTATTTCGTTAACGAGGAGGAGAGACTTTATTTTGTTGAGGAGGAGGTCAGACTTTATTTCGTTAACGAGAAGGAGAGACTTTATTTTGTTGAGGAGGAGGTGATTCTCTGACCTCCAGGAGTCAGTCTTCTCCTTCTCATTAAGGTGTGGTTGATGGAGGATGACAGACACATCCTGGCCGTTCTGTCCAGTCAGGACCGAGCCCGCCGAGGAGGAAGAGGAGGAGGAGGAAGAGGGGAGGTGGTGCTGAATCCAAACAGTCTTACAGGTAAAAAAAAAAACAGGAGGAGTTTATTTTCAAAATGATCCAGACTGAAACATGAAGTCTGTCACCTGTCTCTCTCTCTGTCTACCCATCTCTCTCTCTCTCTGTCTACCTGTCTCTCTCTCTTACTGTCTACATGTCTCTCTCTCTGTCTGTCTACCTGTTCCTCTCTCTGTCTACCTGTCTCTCTCTCAGGAGACGAAGCCGTGGAGTCGTCTCACCACTCCTCAGACTGTCTGGTTATCACCATCATGGAGCTCCCTGAGGAGTCTCCGTCCTCAGACTCACTGAGCATGCTCAATGTGGTGAGTCTGTACCGCCCCCCAAGTCTGGACTCGCTGCCCTGCGACCTGCCAGCTCAGAAGTGTCGCGCCTGGACGTCCCGCAGCTTCCCCCGCTGTCTGCTGGGGGCGCTGTGCCTGGTGAGTACATTAAACACCAGTACATTTACAGACAGGTGAACCGACCTGTGCGCTGACAGTGGTGTGTCCGTACAGGTGTACTTCAGCTCTCTGCCTCTGGGGATTTACCTGCTGATGATTGGTCAGCTGTGGCTGGGTGTGGTCCTGGTCAGTCTGGTTCCCTCCACGCTGCTGCTGCTCGTCCTCTACGGCTTCTGTCAGTGTCTGTGCCACGAATTGATGGAGGCTCTTGCCATACGCACACGTAGGCTGCCATGACCACAAAACATGGTGCCACGACAACAACGACACATGGTGCCACGACAACAATGACACATGGTGCCACGACAACAATGACACATGGTGCCATTACTACGACAACAACGACATATGGTGCCCTTACCACGACAACAATGACACATGGTGCCATTACCAGGACAACAACGACACATGGTGCCACGACAATGACATATGGTGCCATTACCACGACAACAATGACACATGGTGCCATTACCACGACAACAATGACACATGGTGCCATTACCAGGACAACAACGACACATGGTGCCACGACAACAACGACACATGGTGCCATGACAACGACACATGGTGCCATGACAACAACGACACATGGTGCCACGACAACAATGACACATGGTGCCATTACCACGACAACGACAGATGGTGCCACGACAACAACGACAGATGGTGCCATGACAACATAAGACTCAACACTCAGCCACAGCATGAGCATCACTCACTGTAACCTCCACCTGTAGACCACCTGCCCACGCTGACCAAGCCCCTCTGAATAACTACACACCCACATTGTTAAGATACAGCCAATCAGACCAGGACTGGTCATGATGACATAATCAGAGATAAGAGGCGGGGTTTGTCTCCTGTCTCTGATGTTTTGCTGAGGAATTTTTTGTCTCTTTGTCACCTCCTACTGGTTGAAGTGAGAACATTTATATTCAGGAGGATTCAGACCGTCAGCTGACTGTCACACTGGGCACCGGTCAGCCAATCAGAGAAGGTGTTGTAGACTGATGCTGACTTTAAATGTTCCTGATCTACCATGTTGGAACAGTTTAATATGTGTGATTCTGTTGCCGAGTCTCAAGGCTGCCCCTTGTTTCTGATACTGTTTGTGATATTCATGGACAGGATCTCAGTCGGGGTGAGGAGACCATCTGGTTTAGGAATGTCAGAGGTCTCTGCTCTTTGCAGATGATGATGTTCTTTTTGCTTCATCATTCTGTGATCTTCAGCAGCTGAGTTTGAAGCGGCGGACATGAGTCTGAGGACATGGTTCTCTGCTGGAAAACGGTGGACTGCTCCCTCTGAGTTGGGGATATGATTCGACATCATCCAATGTTATATCAGACTGTCACGGTGAAGATGGAGCTGAGTCTGAAGGCAAAGCTCTGGATCTACCAGTGGATCTACATTCAACTCCACCTATGGTCCTGATCTCTGGGTAGTAACTGACAGAATGAGATGGTGGATACCAGCGGCTGAAATGATCTTCCTCCGTAGGGGGGCAGAACTCAGCCTTAGAGATGGGAGGAGGAGCTCTGAGTAGAGCCGCTGCTCCTTCATGTCCAAAGTTGAAGTGGTTCAACACCTGGTTAGGATCCTCCTGGGGCCTCCCTTTGGAAGTTTTCTGGACAACTAGGAGGAGACCGCGGGGTAGACCCAGAACTCACTGGAGGAATTACATCTGGACTGGGAACGTCTCAGGATCCTCCAGGAGGAACTGAAAAGTGCTACTGGGAAGAGGGACACACTGGAATACCTGATTAGTCTGCTGACACCAGGACCTCATGGATGATTGATGGATGGATGAAGATGATAATGATGATGATGATGATGATGATGGATGATGATGATGGATGGTTTATCCAGTCTGGTGTTTGATCTTAACTGGCTCTAATTTTATGCAACTAACTAACTTATCTAACTTGGTGTAGGTGGACAGTGCTAGAAGCATGTTAGCAGCATGCTAGCAGCATGCTAGCAGCTAGCTCTCTCCACCTACACCAGACTCTCATGAATCACCAGTTAGTGCAGGTGATGATGGCTAATGTCATGCTACACGCTACAATGCTTTAGTATGACACCTTGTTTTGAGCTGCTCTGCCAAAGCTAATTTAATACACTGTTAATACACTTCCTGTATACCTGTAAAATTAAGGGCCCTCTAGTCTTTCCTTGCACAGAAACTGTTTATTGTGAAACAGTAGGAGGAACTTCCTGTTGAAAACTTCAGATGTAGCTGCTATGAAGTTTACTCATTTCTTTCTGTTAAACTTTGTCACAGTCATCCCGGTGGATTGCGGCGTCGCTACACTCCCATTTACGGGCTCAGGTTGGCTGAAGAGGTCGGTCCAGAGGACTCAGTTTAAACCAGATTTACTTCCAAATAAAGTAGCTGATGACCTGATTCATTTACAGCAGATGATTGGTTATAAGACTGTTTGTTTTGGTTATGTTTTGCCAGGAAATTAACTTCACATAATTACATTTTGTTTGTTTTTTGTCAAATTATGTTTTTTTTCTCATTTGTTTTCCAAGGTGGTCCAATAATCTGAGGACCGCAGGTTGTTGACTGTTCTCCATTTTACAAGAACATGGCGACAGCGGTGAGGAAAAACTGTTAAGAGGCAGAAACCTGGACCAGTTGGGATGAGCACCAGATAATCTAGAACTGATACTGATCATCTGTTCAATGCCTACAGATAGAGAAACAGTTGAATTATTGAATATCAATCAATAAACTGTTGAACTTTTACAAATACTCTGTAAACTCATTTTAATGTATTTTATTGTGTTGTCAGCAGCTGAACCAGTTTTACGGTCAGTCTTCAGTCTGACTGACGTCATGTTCAAACTTGTTGTTTCAACACAATAATAAACATACATGACAACAACACACTCATGTTATTAACATGTAACATGACATGAGACAGGACTTTATGGTTTCAGAAGAACTGAAGAAATGTCTTCTTGACTGTGAAAACAGAATCTAGTAATTAATCATTAAAAAGAATAATTCAAACTCATTATTAAACTAATTCAAACTTATTAATAAACTAATTAAAATTATTATTAAACTAATTTAAACTTATTAACTAATTTAAACATATTAATAAACTAATCAAAACTAATTATTAAACTAATTAAAATTATTATTAAACTAATTAAAACTTTTTATTAAACCAATTAAAACTCATTAACTAATTGAAACTCATTATTAACTCATATTTAATAATGATTAATTATTATTAATATTAATTAAACTGATCCTGTCTGCTGATAGAGGTGTTTGGTCTGACAGGATCAGGTTTCTGCAGACGTCGATCAGGAGGTGATGAATAAAATCCTTAATTGAACCAGAGTCCAGCTGATGTTTATCACTAGCTGGGTTTACATGGACCTCTATTCTGATTAAAATCGGTTTAAAAGCTCAATCAGAATGAAAACGCTCCATATAAACACCTCATTAAAATAAAAACGCCCAAACTGAACTGAATGAAATTCAATTCAGTTGCAGAGGGGGAGTATAAACCTACGTCACTTCCATCACTTCTGCACATGTCACACAGCTGTTCTGATTAAATGTGGTGGTGCATGTAAACACCAGATGGTATTGGATCACAACTCATGTAAACAGTTGAGACGAAACCTTCAATCAGAATGAAGAAAAGTGTCCATGTCAACCCAGCTACTGACTGGTTTGGCTGGAATAAACTGGTTTGGTTGGATTAAACTGGATTGTTGGATTAAACTGGATTGGTTGGATTAAACTGGTTTGGTTAGATAAAACTGGTTTGGTTGGATTAAACTGGTTTGGTTGGGTGGGCGTGAACCTGTGGGGACGACTAGAGCCACGGCGTGTCTACAAATAACGCTGACATTACGCGGTCTACCTGGACAGGTGAGTAGGTTTAGCTGTGACTCTGAGTCTCTGGGGAGGATCCAGGCCTCAGCTGGCCTCCAGTCGTTAATTAAAAACGTTCTCCAGAGAGGAGGACAGGAGTGTTTATAGGAACCTGAAGCTGCAGGAGGAGAAGAAGAAGGTGGAGGATCGAGAGCAGGTAGGACAAAGATTTCATCTCTATTCTAACACGTTAACGAAGTTACATCACCAGGTGTTGGTTCGATCGTTAACCACGACCACACCTGAACTCTGTCCATCACTGACGTCAGTTCTCTGGAGGTTGATAGGCTCTTATAGTTAGAATATCCTGTATGTTGATCAATAGATTGTTTATATCAGCAGTTAGACAGTGACATAACAGACTGAACAGGAAGTAATATTAATACATTAGTAATTTAGTAATATGCTAATCAACCATATTAGAAAATGACCATGTTCATTCCCTTTTAAGGAATAATTAGGGATGGGGCAGTTTAGTAATCTTCTTCTATGCTGGCTGTCTGATGGTCGCAACAGATCTCCATACTAATATTAGCATTACACATGTTTAGTGTCAGTCATACTACCAGTAGTAGTAGTATTAGTGGTAGTATCAGTATTAGTAGTAGTAGTAGTATCAGTAGTAGTAGTATTAGTAGTAGTATCAGTAGTAGTAGTATTAGTGGTAGTATCAGTAGTAGTAGTAGTAGTACTAGTAGTAGTGGTGGTAGTAGTAGTAGTAGTAGTAGTGGTGGTAGTAGTATTAGTAGTAGTATTAGTATCAGTAGTAGTAGTAGTAGTACTAGTAGTAGTAGTGGTATCAGTAGAAGTAGTAGTAGTAGTAGTAGTACTAATAGTAGTAGTATTAGTAGTAGGTCCAGTTTCTCAGTGAGGGTCTCAACTACCCAAACTATCTGAACGTGAATGAACCAATCAGAACAGAGGATTAAGCTGATTGGAGGTTCAATCAGCCAATCAGCTTCAGCTGTGTCTAACTGTATCTGGTCCTGAAAATGCCGACTCATTGAGGTAGACAGAGAGAAAGCCCCTAAAGCAGCACTGGAACCAGTAAGCCTGATCCAAACCCTGTAGGTGGTCTTGTTAAAATGAGACACCGTCAGCATCCTAAGAAGCTGCTGAACATGTAGATCTATCATTTGTATGGATCAAGTTCAAAATGTCAACATTACAGCAGAGAGAAAACTGCCACTGTCTGCTTTCCTCCACTATTTTCAGCTCAAAGTTCAAATGGGAGCTGATGAGGCAGTTGGTTGGACTTCCTGTTGCTCGGGGCCTCCCTGAGCCAGAAGTGTATGTCTGTTAGCTTCCAAATTAGCATCACTAGAACCGGCACAAATTTTACTACGTTTTCATGTCAACATTATGGATGTGGAGTAAAAACTGAGGGAGTGAGGACAACTTAAAGTCCAGAGTATGGTGACCAGTATAAACCTTTAGTCATGTTTCTATGTTCAGGTTCAGGTGAAACAACGTGGCCCCAGAGAGGGGCGGGGCGACCTCTGATGTTCCTTATAGGACAGTTTTTCAGTTATCTTGTGATTTTCATGAAAACAGTTTTGTAAACCAATACCATCAGATATTCCTCATCAATCCACATGGTTTCAAGTATTTTTACCTCCGCCAAGGGAGGTTATGTTTTTGCTGGTGTTGGTTTGTTTGTTGGTTTGTTAACAGGATTTTAAAAAACAACTAATCTACAGATTTTGATGAAACTTTAAGGAGATGTCGGAAGTGGCCCAAAGAAGAATTGATTAGATTTTGGTGGTGATCTGGAAAACCGCCATTACCATACAAGTGTTTTTGTTGAATAACTTTCAAACTAATAATGATATCAACATGTTAGGTTTTCAGGGTCAAAAAAATCATATTATGATGGTTAAATTATCATAGAACTACTGCTATTGGGTGTAATGGAAATATGGGGAAACCTTGCCTGCCTTGGCGGAGGTCTGCGCTCTCTGAGTGCTTTCTTGTTTATGTATGTGCTGGAAAAGCTGACGGACTCATAGCACAGAGGAATAATAATGGTAGACATTAGAGACACAATAAATGTATCTCACTTTCTATTTGTTGTCTATTATTGTATTTGAACCAATAGAATGAAGTGCTTTCCACTGAAGAGTGTAGCTCAGTGTTCACCACTATAGTGACCCTGAGATCAGCTGTAGTTTGAGTCTCCGAGGGGTCAGCTGATGGTTGAGTACATTTAACAGCTATAAATGAAGGTGACCATGTTCAGTCCTCACCTGTCTGTCTTGTCCTGCAGGTGGGGGATGACATCATGAAGCGCTGGCGTTGTTCAGTGGACGAGCTGGCAGCACGGCGGCGACAGCAGGGCGAGTGTGAGCGTGCTCAGGAAGCTCTGAGTCGGGTCACTTCCTGTTTCCAGCAGCTGGTGACGTCTCTTGGAAGTTCGGCAGATTGCAGCTTCCTGAGAGACGACATGGACGAGATGAGAGTTCTCGCACATAGCATATGTAACGGTCTGTCTCTCACCTGACTGTCTCACCTGTTTGTCTCTCACCTGACTTTCTCTCACCCATCTGTCTCTCACCTGACTGTCTCACCTGACTTTCTCTCACCTGTCTGTCTCTCACCTGTCTGTCTCACCTGACTGTCTCTCCTGACTGTCTCTCACCCGTCTGTCTCACCTGACTGTTTCTCACCTGTCTGTCTCTCACCTGACTGTCTCACCTGTTTGTCTCTCACCCGTCTGTCTCACCTGTCTGTCCGTCACCTGACCGTCTCTCACCCGTCTTGTCTCTCACCTATCTGTCTCTCACCTGTCTGTCTGCCTCCTACCTATCTGTCTGCCTGTCTGTCTGCAGGTCTGTCCCAGCGTCTGGTGCGTCTGCTGTCAGACTGTGACCCCTCAGGTGTGGAGGACAGACAGGTGTTGGAGCGTTTGTGGGTTCTCTTCCTGTCAGCGTTGGAGAACTTCCTGTCTGACCTCCATAAGGCCTGCTATCTGATTGGACAGTTTCCTCTGAACCAGCACTGCGACAGACGCTCATTAGTCAACACAGGTCAGCTTCAACTTCCTGTCTGTTGAAGCTCTGATTGGTTATTTAGCTTCCTACCTGTCTCACTGAACACTCAACTTTAAGGTCATGAGAAACTCTTCAGACAGGGGAAGATCTCAGAGAATCCTTCAATACTGACAAGAACCTTTATAAAATCCCACCAACTCCTCAAGAACTGCTGGATGTCCCTCAACGGGTTCTTCAACCTTCTTGGGGACCAAAAGACCCAAAGACCTTCCTTAGTGATACCTAAAACCTCCCCAGAGCATGATCCTCAAACCTTTGAAGGATTAACCTCCTCTAAGCTCCAAAACATCCTCAAAGACCTCCTATGGAACTACAGGAAATAGTTTAAGGACACTCCGCAGGGTCTCCTGAACTGGTCTCTTGCTATTTTTTCCAAGGATACAGGATGGGTGGAGTCCAGTCTGATTCTCTTAATGTGTGCTGAAAATGTGACGTCTTACCTGTCTGTCTCTTTCTCCAGGATGTATCGATGGCATGGTGGGTGTGGCAGCTCGAGTGGCTTCAGTCCAGGTGCCATGGCTCACCTTAGAGGAGAAGCTGAGCCCTGATCTCATCAATCACATTGAAGGACTGGAGGCCATGCTGAGTGAGATGCAGCTGAGGGTGAGAAGAACCATCTGGACTTCCTGTTTGACCCAGATGTTTGTCTTTGGTTCCTGGTGCATGAAGGGGTTCTCAAACCTTCGCTGCAGGTCAGAGGATGACCAGGTTCATCCTGAAGCTGCTCCAGGATCAGATCATTTCCGGTTGTACTTTGTGGTGCAGGAAACTTTATAAACCAACTGGTTCTTTGATGACATAGTGCTTTGTTTGGGGGGTCACTACTTCTGTCCAGAAACTAAAGGTTTCTCCTCCTCTGGTTTCTCTGCAGTCTGTCCTCCTCTAGGTGCCCTTCGCTAGTTTTTTTTTACCCTCATTGAGGTCTGATTGATTTATCATCTCCCTTCCCCCACCTTCCTTTATTGTTCCGGTTTTAAATGTGTAGTACCTGATTGAAAAGTCTGCCATGCTTTGTTGGTATTCTGCAGGTTCCTGTCGCATTCTGGTCGGTGAAGGCAACCCAACCAGCGTGGGCTGAGGCCAACGGTGAGGTGGATGAACCGGATGACAGCCTGGAGGACCTGATGGAAGTAGAGGTTGTCTCCAACAATAAGGCGGCCACCTGCTTCCAGCTGCCATGCTGTGGACTGGGCTGTCGGGTAGAAGAGGGCCGTTGACACCATGACAGGCTGCTCCCTGTCTATGATCGGTTGATAAATGTCACAAACTGATTGAATAATGGAAGCCACTGAACCAGATGTTCCTCCTCAGACCAGAGATTCATACTTATGGGCTAAAATCTCTCCTACATCCAGTACCAAAAACACCTTTAGATGCTGTCATCATTACGTTTACTCATTCATCTGAAGGGAACCAGAATCCAGAGCTTTATGTCAAATAAATGTGGTCTCCACCAATTAAAACGGTTCTTCTGATCCTCATTGAATTAAATATCTTCATGGGGGAAGTGGACACATTGAGAATGACTGGTGTAAGCTGATATGTCCTTTATATATAAAACATTTATTCATCACTGAGACCATATAAATAACAGTAAACATATTTTTTACATCTGGTCAGTCTATATTGGATATAGTTCTGATTATCTATGGAGAAGGTGACCTACCTTCAGTCTCCTTAAAATCATCTTTATGGAAAAGGAAAAAATTAGATTTGTAGAAACATCTAAACGTTAAAAGGAGCGACTGCTGATCCTGGTTCATGTGTGAAGGTTGGTGGACTGAAGACAGACGAGACAAACTAATGTTGAATTCACTTTATCGACATCTCTGAACTCAGACAACACATCCTTTGTTATATTTGTTTACTGGATTAACAGCATCAATCATGAACATTAAACAAACTTTTATTTTTAATACATCATTATTTACATATTCTGTATTTGTATTTATTGTTTCTATTTTAGATTTATGCTCAGAGTTCTGTCATTAGTAGTTCATGTTTTAACATCTTCAGACTGATCAGACTGACCTCATATCAGTTGATGCTGATCAGACTGATGGATCTGTTACATTCAACAGTTTGCGTTCTCGATCAGATATTCAGGGCCAATCACTGACCGGCTCTTCTAAGCTGTCTGTTACCTTCCTGATATTAGTAAAGAGTGAGAGTGAGAGTCAGTGTGTTGAATTAAGAACTTTATTGATACAGCGAGGACAACATAAAAATACTGTACAAACTCAGAAGACAAACAGACAGAAGAAGAAAACGTAGAGCTGCTTCACTTCTGGAAGGTCGAGTGTAGATGAGCTTTAAAGGCTGAAAGACAGACAGCTGTCAGAACTACAACTCCTATCAGCCCCTGCTGACCTCACATCTGTTGTACAGTCAATGACTGCTGCAGCTAATCAAGAATCAATACAGTGTTCAAGCACTTTGAGAATTAAAGAAACAGACTGAGAATATAGTAGTAATATGATGAAGAAATAGAACACCGTATTGTCCCTGCTAAATAAACAATAAAATAAATAAATGAATAAAAAATACTCCTGAAGTCATCATTTCATATCAGAGACTGTCACCAGCATCAAAGTCAGGAACATGGGCCATCTTTTCAGCCTATAGCAGTGTTCCCTACCATCCATTTAGAGGGGCGGCCCGCTCCCCCAACGCAATCTCCCGCCCCACAAAAAGAAAGGCACAAAATATTTTATTGATGAAATTTACATTTATATGTTCACTCGTTTCATTTCAGCAGATCATTAGTGTTTTTATGCGTTTAGCTGTCCTTATCAATGACTCCACTCTGCTCTGGTGTTCCTAATGAGGGCGTGGCTGATCCATGCTTCACGCACAGACACACAGTGAAGTAGAGGAGACATGTTGAGTGACAGTAATCTGAGTTGAGGATGAAGTCAGTACGTGACATGCAATAAAATGCCTCCAAAACCAAAGATGGACAAATGTCGACGCCAAAGTTCAAACCAGGCCAAAATATCATATCAATACTTTTCAAACGAGCCGCTACGCCACCTGTGGCTACCCAACATGAACCTGGTACCAGTGGCAAGGCTGCTAATAGCTCCTCCACGGCTGAGGGGAGGGAAGCTAGCCCTGCCCAGAGCACTGACACAGCTACACCCAGAGACAAGAACAGGAAGACAGGCTTTGACCTATCTTACCTGTCAGAGAGGAAATACTCCTCCTGGCTCTACAGACAGATGTAGGTAAGGTTTGGTGTAAAACTATAAATGTACATTAATTACATCATACATCTGGAATCAGACCACAGTTCATCAAGGCAACGGCTCCATAAACACAGAATGATATATTTCTTTCTATCCATCCATCCCATATATTGTGACTCGAGTCTCGTATTATGTCGACTTTATTGATGAAATGTCCTAGTTTTCTCCTCTTTGTGGTCCTAATACTAATATACGTCATACTAGTCAGACTGGAGAGAAAGAAATAAACAGTCTGATTGACTTATTAGTTATTGATTAAAGATGTGATCAACCCTCGTTTTGACTCTGATGCTGTGATGGCTCTGAAGTGAAGAAGCTACAGGTGAACATCCTCTAAGTGTGGTGAGTCCATCGTGTCTGCCAGTGGTTGTTTGTTCAGCTGATGTCACCGTCTGCAGCTCTGACCAGCTGATTCATGACACCTCTAAATGAACATGTCTGGACACAAACATCATCTGTGACATCACTGCACAGAGTGAGACCTCTTCTGTAGAGATGATCTCAGGTCAGTTTTAGTCAATCTCTGATCAGAGCATATGATCAGTACTAAACATCTGATCAACAAATATTTATTCTTTGGACACAGAACATTGGAAAAACTTTTGCAGCCATTATCATGTTTTACATATGAATATTATCATTTCTGTCTGTATCAGATAACCATTAGTTTTTGGTGCATGAGGTCATTATATATGACAGCATGAACTGTTAGCTTCTAAATGTGAATCATCTCTACGTGATGTCAGTGAAGGCAGCACCTCACCTTCCTGATCGTCCCAGAGTTCAGCAGCAGTCGTGTTCAGAGGACTGTCATTGTTCGGCTCTGAGAGGAAACACAAAAACATCAGCTGCTGCTTTCCACACACAGATCACACACTGTCAGCAGCATGAACTGGTCTAACTGGTTACCTCCCAGCAGGCTCTGGATGGACAGCAGGATGGAACGCACATCTAAGAGCGCCGACCATTTTTCCTTCAGGATGTCCAGACAGATTAAACCTTGTTCATCCACGTTGGGATGAAAACACGGCGTGACGAACTTCACCCGAGGAGCCTGGTACGGATAACCGGCAGGAAACTCCAGAGACAGACGGTACCTGAGACCATCGTACACCTGAGAGACAGACAGGTCAGAGAGAGAGAGAGAGAGAGAGAGACAGGTCACCAGTCACCAGTACAGAGTCGTCCGAGCAGTCACATGACCTCAGTGTCATTAATCAATCACGTGTGTGAGAGCCAGAACTTACCGTCCCCTGAGCGCCGTCAATCGTCCCGATCCATTTGAAGAGATTATCTGATTCTGGAAACGCCGAGATGCCCTTATCACCTGACACCTGACATCATCACAGAGAGACAGGTCACATGATTCCATGACATCATCATGCCGATATCTGATCACATGAGGTGACTCAGATACTCTGCTCCTGTCTTTATGTTACTGCTACTCGTGACCATTGACCTGAGCTGCTCAGACCCGTCTGGGTGCAGCCAATCACTGTTCAGCTCGGTTTTAACCTTCAATGGACGCCGAGGCAGACCGTCACTGGTCTACAGAGAATTTCACCAGGTCCTTGCGTCCTAACCCTTGAATCATGAGCCATCGCTCCCATTGCCTAGCAACGCTGTTGGCTAGTGTTGATTAGCTGATGAGTAGTAGTAGTAGCAGTAGTACTACCAGTCGTAGTACCAGTAGTAGTAATATGGTAGCAGAAATGGAGTCTTGAATCGTAATTTAATTTTTAATTCTGTGTATCTGTTCAAAGGCACACTGACTATTCTTCGTCATACTTATTCCGGGAAAAGATCTCAAACCCACACCACTTTGAGGCTCTGCAAGGCCCCCCCCACACACATAGAAACGTCATTCAAAGTTTAAACAAGTAACAACAATTTTACTTTAATAAAATCTCAGAATCTCCAGGCTTTTTAACTCACTCTAAAATTAATATTTCTTAACTTAATCTGGACAAATTATATACCAATGTTTTCTTCTTGGGATAGCCATTGTGCCATCGTTTCAGTAATAAGACATACGTTTCAGCCAGAGCCTCAGTTGTTCTGAGGTTGGTTGTTGGTCAGTTTACTGTGTGTCTGTTGTCTAAACTGCAGGTGTTCAGTGACACAGCTGGGTCTCTGACCTCATCAGTCTACTTTTAGAACATGGCAAGGCAGCAAGCCAGAGCCAAAGACATCTAGTTTCTACAGATGCGATTTATCATGAATGGAAGAAATTAAAAAGGTAAATTAGCATTAGCAATATTAGTATGATCCATATGCACCAAGCACAGGCACACATTAAAATTTCTTGTGCAATTTTCTAGTTCAGTCTAACATCACTGTGCCCAATGGATTGTGGGATAGTGAAGGATCCCCACAACAGAAGGCTGCATTTGAAGTGTGACCTTCATACCTCGATGAGGTCACATGGAGGGAGGCGGGGCCTGAACAGAGACACAGCTGATGGTTTGATGTTAAACTGTTGACTTGTGATTCAATAAAATGTCAATGAAACTGATCCCAGATCAGTGCAGCCAGGGGAGACATTGACCTGAAGCTTCCAGGTTTGTTAGGGAAACCGAACCTTCTTTTAGCAACATTAGCATCATAGCTAACATGGCTCCATTTAGTAGCTGTGTTAAACCATACTGACAATGAAGCAGCACATATAACGCTATAGAAGATGGTTGTCTGACCAAAGCTGAAGTCTTTGTGAATATGAGGATGACAGGATAGGAACAGGATGGCATACAGCTTGAACAGGGACGATACATGTAAACACGGTTACGTTTAAAATAAAATGAAACGGATGCACTGTATGTAGGACTTCTAGCCATAGCTAATTTGCAGTCCTTGATTGACTGCTGTGAACTGGACTGAAACCAGGAACCCTCTGGTCCTCACAGACTGAGTATGAAGCCATTACTGAAGTCAGTTACACAACTCTACATGCACCAGGACACATTTGTGTTACAACAATGACCTCATCGCTGTGTGAGAGATGTCTGGTTACAATGGTGATGTGTGAACAGGACATAAACTCACCATCAGAGTCATGAGCTCCTGCTGCAACCTGCAGACACACAAAGACAGTTAACAGGTTTCTTCTGATTCCATATCAGATTTATCTGATCATTATCTGATAAAAACAGGTTGAATGATTCAGAATGCAGCTTTGCACAAAGTGTCTGGTCTGATGATGTCACTTGAAGGAATACATCTGGACATGGAACATGTTCTGATTGGCATATTTATTTTGAACCACCCCCACCTCCAAGCCAGTGAGCCGGGCTTCTTACCCATTTAAAGTTTGAGAATAGGTTGAGATGGTTTCAGCCCCAAGACCTCTAATCATTGGTTTACCAGATAAAAACTGAGAGACTCTGAGCTCCAGATATCCTGAGGAACCTTCAGAGGGAACCAGATACTAGATGGTTCCATTAGTCTCTGGTCCCTATACCCAGGTCGGACCACCCATTGCTACATCAGGACCATTGCAGGCTCCGAGTAAACCTGTGAAACAAAGATCTGGCTTGTCTGACTGGAGGCTAAAACCATGGATGTGTGGAAAACTGCCATCCTTGCTAGTGACCCACTGCCATTTGTGTGGACAAACAACCCAGAAGCTGCATCGACTAAAATATCTGTTTAGATTAATGTTTCAAAGATGTGTGTGTTTCAGGAATGTTAAACTGCACTCATCATTTTGACATGGATTCCAGTATTTTTTTCAAGTGTTGCTATGCCACCTGCCGCAACCCGACCTGAACCTGGTACCATTGGTAAGGATGCCAATAGCTCCTCCACTGCTAAGGGGAGCAAAGCTAGCCCTGCCCCGAGCACTGACATAAAGACTGTCTGTCCCCCGACCAATGAAATTAATTAAATCAAATACAAGAAGAGGAGTTTCACATATAAATCTGATAAAAATTAACACCATCAGTGAAGTAATTCAAAATAACAGGAGAATAAAATGTGGACTCCTGAACATTAGAAGCTGTCTTAGTAAATGACTTAATATCAGAATAACAGATTGATTTATTCTGCCTGACTGAAACCTGGCTACGTCATGAGGAATATGTTAGCTTAAATGAATCCACAGTTTTTAACTCAAGTTTATTAATAAACTCTAATCTTAAACCTGATTATAACTCATTTAAAGCCTTAGTCTTAATATTACACATCCAGCCTGGAAAACATCAAAGCCAATTACATTTGTTATAGTGAACCGCGAGCAGCCTGTTACTCAGCACTAATAAAGGAGAATAAGAACAAACCCAGGTTTGTGTTCAGTACTGTAGCCAGGCTGACAGAGAGTCACAGGTCTATTCAGCCCAGTATTCCTATAAGCCTCAGCAGTAATGACTTCATTAGCTTCTTTAATGATAAAATTCTACTTATTACAGACTAAATTCATCACCTCCTACCTTCAAATGATATCAGTTTACCTTCAAACACAGGAAGTTTAGACACAGCTGTAAGACCTGATGTATATCTGGACTGCTTCTCTCCCATTGACCTTCAACAACTAACTTTCACTATTTCTTCATCTAAACCAACAACCTGCCTCCTAGACCCCATTCCAACTAAGCTGCTTAAAGATGTTTAAGCAGAGACAGCATTGGTCAAAGTTACTAACGACCTTCTAATGGCATCAGATGAGGGATTTGTCTCTGTGCTCGTCTTATTAGGTCTTAGCGCTGCATTTGATACCATTGATCATCAGATACTAAAAAGACTCCAATATTTAATTGGCATTAAAGGAACTGCGTTAAGATGGTTTAAATCCTAGATCGATCTCAGTTTGTACTTGTTAATGACGAATCCTCCAGCAAAGTTAATCATGGAGTCCCTCAGGGTTCTGTGCTTGGACCAATATTGTTCACCCTATATATGCTCCCTTTAGGTAATATTATCAGGAAACACTATTAATTTTCGTTGTTATGCAGATGATACCCAATTATACTTATCAATGAATCCAGGTGATCAAACTAATCAATTAATTAAACTTCAGGCATGTCTTACGGATATAAAAAAACTGGATAACGTCCAATTTTCTGTTACTCAATTCTGACCAAACAGAGGTTAGTGCTGGACCCTAAACATCTCAGAAACTTGCTGTCTAATGATATAAACACTATGGATGACATTACCTTGGCCTCCAGCATTACCTTTGCCTCCAGCTCCACCGTGAGGAATCCGGGAGTTATGTTTGATCAGGATATGTCCTTTAATTCCCATATTAAACACATTTCTAGGACTGCCTTCTTTCACTTGTTAATATATCAAAAATCATTCTGTCTCAAAAAGATGCAGAAAAATTAATCCATGCATTTGTTTCTTCCAGGTTGTATTATTGTAATTCCCTATTATCAGGCTGTCCCAACAAATGTCTTAAGACTCTCCAGCTGATCCAGAATGCTGCTGCACATGTCCTGACCAGAACTAGTATCAGAGATCAGATCTCTCCCCTGCATTGGCTCCCTGTTAAATCCAGAATAGAATTTAAAATCCTTTTCCTCATGTGCAAAGCCCTTAATAGTCAGGCACCAACATACCTTCAGGAGCTCTTATTACCCTACTACCCATCTAGAACATTACGCTCCCTGGATGCAGGGTTACTTATGATCCCTAGAGTCTCCAACGGGAGAACGGGAGCCAGAGCCTTCAGTTATCGGGCTCCTCTCCTGTGGAACCATCTCCCAGTCTCGGTTCGGGAGGCAGACACCCTCTCTACATTTAAGAGGAGGCTTAAAACTTTCCTTTTTGACAAAGCTTAGAATTAAGGCTGGCTTAGGCTAGTCTTTAGCTATGCTGCTATAGGCCTAGACAGCTGGAGGACTTCCCATGATGCATTGAGCTCCTCTCTCTTCTTCTTTACACACTCATGTCTCATTAATTCATGTTACTAACTTGACATCTTCTCTGGAGTCTTTGTGCTTTCTCATTCTGCAGGTCACTGTGGACCAATCTGCTGGGACCATGGTTAACACACTCTGACATCATCATCATCACCATTATTATTATCACTATTACTATCATCATCATGTGATCAGTGTTGTTATTGTAGTAGTTATTGTAAATACTACAAACTGTAATCTCTCTATTATAATAGCTGGTATCGTTATTGTGGTTGAACATGTCTGTGTCCCGCAGATATTTTGTCCTGGTTTGCACTTTGGGGTCGACGTTTGTCCATCTTTGTTTATTCCATGTAAAAAAGAATGGTAGGGGAAACACTGGCTAACCATCAATTTATATACTTTGAAACCGCTGCAACCTGAATCTGACTAGATCAATGACATCAGGACTACATTAATACAACCACCATTAATCTGTTCACATGAGCTGCTGGTCTGAACATCTGAGCACAGGCTTGGTTTGTATGTTGGACTGAGGTGTGGCCGGTACCGTCAGTTAGAGCAGGACAGTCAGGCAGACCAATGATGTCTCACCGTTTGGTCACCGAGCCCTTGGCCGCACTGCCGCCGTTCTCACTGCCCTTCAGAGCAGCTGTGGAGGAAGCTGCTGCCGCTGCAGGGTCCATGTTCTGGGAGGCCATGAGTGCTAACGCTACAGCTAGTGCTAGAGACAGACAGACAGACGGTCAGAAAGACGGTCAGACAGTCGGTCAGACAGTCGGTCAGACAGACAAAAAGACGGTCAGAGAGACAGACGGCTGACAGACGGCTCACAGACAGCGGTTAAAGTCCTCAGACCCTCCCTTTAAATTCAGCCAATCTGATCGTTAGCTAGCAGCCAATGTTAGCTACCAGGTGTAATGCAAATTATCTTTACTGGGTACACTATAACCAATACCGTCTGGCGTGTTAACCCGGTTAAAGCAGTCGGTTAGCCCGTGAAGTGTTAGTTAACAGTAGCTCGTTTTCTCTCCTGTTCGGCAGTTTTAGCTTCATGCTAACGCTAGTAGCGCAGTTAGCTTGTCTGTCTATTATTTAAGCATGAAAATAGAAACAGCTGCAGCGGATGCACACAGAATGAATGCTTTTGTATAATCTATCGGTATTAATGCTAATAAATCATGAGATCCACAGACGGTAACTCACCGGGTGTGTTTGCAGTCCGAGCGGAGCTCCTGTCCTCGATTCAAACTGAAAACACTCCCGCCCCCCGGTTTAAACGGGCTCTTCCTCACAGAGACACCCAATCAGAGCCCGTCTTTCAAAAACAAACACCTCCAGCTGACCAATCAGAGGGGCACAGCCGGTGGAAACAGTGATGTGATTGGATCAGACGGATGAAACGGTACACCCCAAAATTCAGAATTCTATTACTCCTCGTTACAGTAATGCTTTTAATCTACCTTTGTTGTTTTAGTGTGAGATGCTAGAACAGCAGTAGAGCCGATTGTCTTCTCTGTATTATAATGGAGCTACTTATCTTGTGGTGTCAATCAAAAACAAATGAATTAGAGAAACTTAAAAGCAGTAACACTGTCCAAAAGTAATGACAAGTTACTCCTGATTCCACATGGGATTCATGTAGAAACTATTTTCTATACGTTTATTTATGGCTTGTGACAAATCAGGATGAAAACATAAATGGAATCCTCCTCAGCTCAGCTGTAACGTTAGCTAGCATAATTAGCTGAGTTAAAGATAATTAAGTTTCTGTTTCCCCACTGCCCCGCCCTTTTAGATCAGATTATAACCTTTTCTTCATAAAAAATAAATACTGGAGCCATTTTTCACGAGCCCCATCTCTTCCAAACATTCACACACGAAACACACATTTTACAGACCAACGAATCAGAACAGAATTATAGGAGACCACGCCCACAGACAAGAAATTTATATCATTTCATATGATTAATGCAGCTGCAAATGTGTCATCTGTAGTGGCCCTGAAGTGTAAATCACAATTGCAAATAGGAAACACAACAACTCACTAAACACAATAAATCCCTAAACACAGCAACAAATTGTAAATGAATTTAACAAACCAGAAAACACGACATTTAATTATACCAGAAAAGGTCGGTACCTGCTATCACAGACTTCCACTGATTGGACAGATTTGAAATACATTTGAATAAGTTTAACAATAAGTTCTAATAAGTTTAATACGTTGTCAGCAACCTTTTTGCACCAATGAAGGCAATACATCTTAAGGTTTTTGAGTCTCCTGTCCTGGTTCCTTCATCTGTCAAAGGAAAACCAAGGCCCTCCACAGACACCCTGTAAAATCAGCTGCAATTCACCCAGACTCAATGAAAGGGGGTGAAATTACTGCTAGACAAAAAAGCCCAAATTTTATTTTAGTTTGTGTAAATATAGTATTGATTATATATCAGAAGTTAAATGAAAAACTAATATCCTTCAATTTTTCTTATAAGGAAGCCAATTTTCCCCATAAACCATTAACATTGTGCTAATGAATGCTGATTGGTCAGTTGACCCGACATCCTTCCTCAAAGTCTTCCAGAGTCTATAGACGTTTTTAAATTAAACCTAATGAATCTCCAAAGGAGGACCAGGAGGACCTTCGTTTCTGACAGACTGATGTATATAGATCGGGTTCTGGCAGATCTGGTTCATGTAGCAGAGATATTCCACTGACTATTAATCCTGTAAAGTAGCTTGTGGTGCTACCAATGCTACTACTTAAATAACGGTATTTCACAACAATTGAAGCAGCAAAAAAAAAAAATCTAATGGACTGATATTTATTGTATCAACCTATTATATCAAAAACATACTGAAAGTTGAAGGGAAACTTTTTTTCCTCATAAACTTACATTTTGGGGATTCTCCTCCATAGAGTTCCATTCATTATGGACTACCTCGCCAGCGCTCCCTATATACCTGGAATTTCTGAGAGTGGACTATCTCTCTATATAATATCTGAGAAAACATCAAAAATATATAAAACATTTCCTCTCTGTTAAAAAGACAACCAGTGTGTGATGATCTTTGTCGATAGACTGACCTTTTCGGGTAGAAGCTAGTGTGACAGTGTTTTCTGCCTACTGGTTGTGATTTCTAATTTATTGATGTGTTGATGTGATTTGAACTTCAGGGACACCGTAGTCATTTTGTTCTAGAGCATAGGTCACCAACAGGTGGACCGCGGTCCGAGTCCGGACACAGAAGCCGTCCCATACGGACCCGGACCTACAACCAAAACAGAAGGTTATGATTTAAAACCTGACGTGGCGCTTCTATTTTAACCGGCGCAGCTTTTGTAGTCTTTACGGTAGTGGTTTAGCGGATGAGGAAACGCACAGACCATTTGCATGCGAGTTAAGCCATCCCACGTGATACTACTCAGCCAATCAAGTCTTGTACATTCCAGGCGGTAAACATTGCGATTCTACAGCGCAGACAGATGAGAGAGTTAGAGGCAAGTTATACATGAAAAGACGGTAGAAAGAAAAATCCTGGCAGGACAAGCTAGCGCTCAATTCTCTCACTGAGCAAAAAAGTGGGGGAGTGGGATATAAGAGGGGAAGAAAGTGATACTCTAAAACTGTTCAATTGTTAAGATGTGTTGAGATTTATTATCTGTAAAATTGGTTGAGACTGTTGAGTAAAGATGTGAAACAGAAAAAGGGAAATTCAAGCTTTTGCTCCCTTTATTTTATTTTTCTGAAGTTAAGCACTTTATTTGAACATGCACAATTTTCACATTTTATTTATTTACTCTTACTTTGAAATGCAGCCCTACTTTTATTTAGTTAATGAGAGAAAATTATACATATCTGCAGTCATACATATATGTTCAGTTCTATGTTACGTGACAATGAATATTGTCAAAAAGTTTTTGAATCGTACTGAATTCATTTGATTTGACAGTCAGGTATTGATTACATGCAGATGTTGATACAACTACTAGGCTACTTAAATTTATATCACACTAAATAGTTAGACATTATGATCTTCTGGTCCTTGGATTCAAGAAATTTTCTCTAACTGGACCTCTTTTAATTTTAGTTGAATACCCCTGTTCTAGAGGATCTTTGGCTCACTTATTGAGCCTCTTTTAATGCTTCCTAGTGTGTGGTAATATGAAAGAAAATTGTTCCAACATAAAAGTGTCCCTAAATATATTTTTAAAATGTATTTCCACAGCTCTTCATCTGAGAATTAATCTGCTTTTATTCTCTAATAAATCATATTTGCAGAATAGAAGAGTTATTGTTTTAAAACCTTGTGAATTCTCACTGCTGCCTGAGTTAATGTCTTCTTTCAGTCACGTCTTTAAACAGATTTTTAGCTGCTCCTGCTTTACACGTACAGAAGCGTATTGCATTCGTTTGAGATTTATTTTTTTATTTCAGAAGAACAGCAAATTTTTATTTTTTCATGAAAACCTTTCCCAGAATTTTGAGATAATTATGTCATCAATTCACTAATTCATTAATGCAATACGCTTTCGTATACACGTCAACAAAAACAGATTTAAATTTCTGTCGCCCATGTTGTAAAAATCCAGTTTGTGGTTTAGCTCCTGAAACGACACGACAGAAGAAGCCGGAAGTAGTCTTGTTTTGAGGGAATAGTTTCCGGTTTGTTGTAGTGGTCCTCAGTTCAGGTAAAGATGAACGCGCCTCCCGCATTTGAATCGTTTCTTCTGTTTGAAGGGGAGAAAAAGATCAGCATCATAAAAGACACCAAAGTCCCGAACGCCTGTTTGTTCACCTTGAACAAGGAGGATCACACGCTGGGAAACATCATCCGAGCGTAAGAGGTCAACTGTGCTAACATCATGCTAACAGGCTATCAAATACACATACGTCTTACAGGTCATCAGGCTACAGACCTGCGGTTTACATCCTGCTGACAAACTTAATATACTAACAGGAGTACGCGATTTGATACACAGCTATGGCTACCAGGGTATCAGGCTACAGACCGGATGCTAACTTCATGCTAGGAGACTTGGTAATGTTAACATTTGGGGCTGGTTCATCCATAGAAGCTAACCGAAGCTGTGAGCCACTGTTAGACGGCGGCGATGACGTAAACAACCAGTTAGTGTTTCGTATGCTGACATGGAAATTCCGTTTGAAAAAAGTTTAGTAACAGACAAACGGAGGTGACGTTTATATTTTATCTCACGGAGCACTTCTATGGGAACCATCAGGACTGACTTTGTATCAGTTTAGGAGGAACTTAATTGATGCATGACAGCAGACATGCTGCTAAGGCTACACCAGAGTTTATCAGCAGGAAGTTACGGTTACCCTAACCCAGGAAGTAGAACAAACTTGAACAGCAGTTTAAAGGACAAATTGATGCGTGATCACTTTTACCGGGATTTTCACAATAAGAGCTGATTTTTACCTTCATTATAAAAGAAAAACGTCCTAACCAGGTGTGTGTATGTGTGTGCGTGACAGTCAGCTGTTGAAGGATCCTCAGGTTCTGTTTGCTGGATATAAAGTTCCTCATCCTCTGGAACACAAGATTGTCATCAGAGTGCAGACCACACCTGACTACAGTCCACAGGTAACACAGACACACACCTGACTACAGTCCACAAGAAGTGATGTCATGTTGCTGATGACGTGTGTTTCGTCAACAGGAAGCATTTACGAATGCCATCACTGACCTCATCAGCGAGCTCTCTCTGCTGGAAGAACGCTTCAGAGTCGCCATCAAGGACAAACAGGAAGGGATCGAGTGACATCCTGCCCCTCTGATGAAGTCACGTCATCTTTCAGCTCATTCACTCACAGTTTCTGTTTAATAATTGGTTATTTTTATAAATAAAGTGTGTGATGTCACAGACTGCTTGGCTTGGTGTGTCATATAACGTTCACATTAGATCAGATGTGAAATCAGGACTTACACCTGAACAACCAATGAACTGCAGGTAAACTGGTCCGTGTCTCATATGGTGTTTTTTTAAATTTTTTTTATTTAGAAATAGCAGTAAGAAGTAAAAAACAAGCAGCCAATCAGGTCAGAGCCTGGTGGTCACATGATCAGAGTCAGAGGTCAGCCTCTCTCTGAGCCTCCATGGCTCTCTGCATCTTCTCCACCATCCACAGAGGAACAGAGAACGGCTTCAGCTCATCCATCTTGACATCGGGACAGTCCCTGCGCGCACACACACACATTACCATGGCAACCACTCACCTATGGGGCTGTTGTTATGGAGATAGACAGAGTGACATCATACTCACTTGTACTCATCACTGCGAGACAAATCCTGAATGTCCTCCTCGATTAGCAGGTAGGCCTGAACACACAGACAGGTATCACAGAGGTGCCTTCAGGGGCCTGTTCATAAAGCGAGTTAATCAGAAAACTGGATGAAGTGGGTTGGTAACTATTGGGTAAACTCAAGTGAGTCATGTGATTCGAGTTCCCCACCTCTGGTTGTGTCAGTAGCAGCGGTATGATCTTTTTTCTACTTGAAGCGTGAATGTTGCGGCGCTCTGTTTGATCTTCCTAAACCTGTCTAGAATGAGTCTGATTGGTTGAGCTTGAATGGATCTTCAGCCTCAGCTGGTCTGTGAGGTTCATTCAGGTGCCGTCGTGTGTCTGGGTGAACCTTCCTCACATCGTGTGTGTGTGTGTGTGTCGTGTTTGGCGTGTTTGCTCACCATCTTCCCTCCTGTAGCTCTCATGTGGTGTCTCTCAGCCAACCACTGCTTATCCTTTGCATCTGCTGCATACTGACACACACACATTATTTATAGAGTATGACAGGTGTTGTCAGGTGAGTCAGGATTAGACAGGTGTCACAATGTCACCATCCAATGGAAATGTGTGTTTACCTTAAACAGATCAGCGTGTTTGATGTAGATGCGTCCTCTGGTCCCGCCCATCCCTAGCGCCCTGCAGTGACATCACAATGACACGTCATGACTGGCCTGACAACATGAACATCCAGCGGTCTGATGGTTCAACATATATCACATGACCCAGCAGTGATGAACCAACAGAACAATGTGGAACTAGAACCACAACCGGAGACCAAGACTGATCACTGATCAATATGACAGTTAATCACTATGAGGAACACCGGGGGTCTGAATGGACCCACTGAGACTGACAGGAGGTTTTGGTGGACATCTGAACATCAACCAATGATTGACTGTCAAATTGTCGATCTGAAACATGGTTCCAACAGTCGGTCACTGAACTCTGGTTCACAGCATCAGAGAGAATTTGAAATAGACCGGGGGAGCTGAGCAACATCAGTTACCATGGTGATCAGTCCAGGTAAAAAGACAGAAAACTAAACAGACCTGGCTGACACGTTAGCCTTACAGAGGACTGCCCCCTGATGTTTACATGGTGATGACTCACTTATTGGCTCTGGAGCCGAGAACAAACGTGCTGCTGTCAGTCAATCTGGACGGATCCCACTGCAACACACACACAGGTTGATGCAGCAATAATTTTCAGGACATTGAATGTTAGCATAACGCTAACAGCTGGACCACAGACTTCACTACAACATATTGACCAGTTTCAACCTGACAACATTGGAAGCTACAGGTCGCTAATGCTGGAATATTAGCATGACATCAGTATAATTATAATCTCTAACATGCTAGTGTTAGCATTAGATGATTCTAATTAGATGATTCTAATGCTAACGCTGCTGAGTCATCAGTACAGCTGTCAGGTAGGCAGAAATGAATGTTAAACACACTTGTACGTAATTTTAGCTGCACCATCATTTGTGTAAACTGCTCCTTTAATGACTAACCTTTGGTCCCTCTCTCTTGATTGGCTCAGACTTGATCTTCACTCTGAAGACAGGAACAGTCACAGGTGTGTCAGATGATCTACTTGGATACTGATGACAATGTCACCTGATGATGTCTGATACTCACTGAGTGGAGAAGGTGTGTGGTCGATCAGAAGAGACGGCTGCCGCAACTGGACGACTCCTCCTCTGGAGACACAATGACCACAGCCAGTTAATGCCATCTGTCCCACACCTGTCATTAGCTGGGTTTACATGGACCTCTTTATTCCCATTAAAATTAGTTTTAAAGCTCAATCAGAATGAAAATGCTCCATATAAACACCTCATTAAAATAAAAAAAAGCCCAAACTGAATGAAATGTCATTGTGTTGCAGAGGGGTAGTATAAACCTTTAGTTAAACCGATCAGCAGAACAACCGTTCCATGTAAACGGTGGAACAGAATATCCACTGGTAGAGTTCTGTCTGCGCTGCTCAGAGTTTACAAGATGGAGGCCTTAAAGTAGAAAAACAAACCACAACAGCAGAGTTTCTTTTCTTGTGCTGCCATCTCTCTTTCATTGCTTCCAGTATGAGTAAGTCTACGTTATTATCATGCTGCAGCTTTATTAAAAGAACCACAATAACAGCAACAATTACACTGATCACAACTCATGTAAACACCAGATGGTGAGTTTATAGGTTAAAGCCCAATGACCTGTGGACGTTCAGGTAACCTGCTGTGTGGATACTGTCACTTTTTCATATAAAGTCTATCATTTTCTTGTTTTTGTCACATGTTCGGGGTCACCTGACTGTCTAGCAAACACCTGTCAGGTCAGGTGTAGCAAGAACAGTCCACAGCCTGTTTTAATTTAAAGAAACCAACCAGACAAAGATTCTCCAACCACAGATGATTAAACATATGTATCGACAGTCAGGTGATCAATCACCTCCTATGAACCCGTCCTCATCAGCTAACGGACTCAGCATCACCAGAAGACCACCTTCCTCCTCCTGTAAGAGCAGACCTCCACCCAGTCTTGTTCCTCCGACAGGCTGGACTCTCCCTCCCTCAGACCGACACTCTGACCAGTCTGCAGGATAAATGCCACTAAACGACTGTTTACTGTTCTCTACCTCCGTTTCTTAAAGCACTTAGTAGCTGCAGCATTAAGAAGTATTGATCATTCAAATGATCAGATATTCTGTCCAACCATTTAAAGTCTACACTCAGACTTATATTTATGTATATACAAGTATCCTGTATGGGTCAAGGTCAGTGGTTTAATCCCCAGCCGAAGTATCCTTGATCAAGATCCTTGAACCCCAATTTGCTCCCTGGGTGCCGTAATGTAAACGCAGCCCACTGCTCCTCAGGAATGGGTCAAATGCAGAGAAAGAATTTCCCCCTGTGGGATTAATACAGTATCTCAAAAAAAAAAATTACAAGATGGGGCTGTCTGCCACAAGATGACTGACATGTGAACCTCCGCATATAAGACACACACTCAGTCATCATTGGCTCCACACGCCATTTATTCACCCGGCAGAACAGAGTGGTAAGTTCTCCAGTCTCTCACAACACAGCGCAAGGCATAAAACACACCCCTCGTTTAACACGGCAGACTGCTACCTGAGAACGGGATTCACCATGAAGTCTGCAGGAGTAGGGAGGCGTTCAAGTACACACAAAAAAGTAGTCCTTTTCAGCACTTACATATTGTCAAGATAAAACACAAAATAAGATGGTAAAAGACAAAATATTAACTTAACAGGTGAACATTAACTTAATGCACATTTAATGAAGTAAAGCAGCTCGTAATGGCAAGTGGAATCATTACTGTTACACGTGCATGTGTGTTCTGGTCAAAGCTGTATTTTCCTTGATCAGAGGTAAGCACTGCTTTGCAGCACTCTGTCAATAATGTTAATAAAAGTTATTATTTGTGGTTCAAACTTTATGAAACCATTGTATATAGTTCTCAGTGATGCGACCATTGGCAGAGGTCTGCACTGTCCGAGTGCTTTCCAGTCTGTTCATGATACAGACCACCTCAGAGCCTCACCAGACCTGACCAACGACTCGTGGTCCTGATCGGACAACTGTTCGCCGACTGACCTCTAAGTGGACTAACTCCATCTTTTTCTACTCATGTCAAGGGTTGATGTCTTAGGAACCAATACGACATAAACTATACCTCTGGTCCAACGGCCTTTACTTTGAGCTGTCATTGATCAGCTAAAGAAACATTTCACTTCTGTGTTTCATTCTCACAAATTTATTCTGTTTATCTCTAATTATTGATTTTAATGAATCGTTTCATTTAGAACTCTCATCTTGTCTGATCCTTGTTTTATGAGAAAATGTGTGAATGTGAATGAAAACTTTCAGTTTCCAGGTATAAGACTGATTAATGTGATTAATAGAATAATAAGATTGATTAATCAATTAATAGTGATCCCTGGGTGGAGCCTCAATTAAATGACGATGATCGTCTCACTCCGTTACAAAGGAGACGTAGTACCTTCTTGACGAGGGGGCTTCCAGTCTGACTGTAGTCTTCATCAGCAGCTCTGGACCTCTGACAGGACAGAGAACTAGATCAGAGCTGGACCAGGTCACAACATGTTCACTGTGTTCTCATTGGTCCATTCCTACCTTGATGGTGACTTCTGATCCCGCCCTCTTTACTTCACTTTCTGGGAACAGCTGTTTAGCCTGATGATGACATCACAGAAAATGATTGTAACCACACAGACACAGCTGAGGTTGAAGGTCATGAGGTCAGAGCCCTGTAGGATCTACTGACAGTCACACCTGTTGTGATGTCACACTGACAGGTGGTTTCAGCCAATCATTGGCTTTGTGTTTTCAAATGTTTACTATGTTGTAAAACAGTAAGTGAAGGAGAACAGTACAGATTTACAGGTGAGTTCAGGTGGTCACATAATGACAGAAAACCATCTCACATGTTCTAGAACGTTCCTGCAGGCCTCTCTGATCAGCTGATCGGTCTGAACATCATCGCCAACATTCTCCTTCACGTTCTCTGCCGCTTTCTCAAAGAACTGCAACAAAAACAACATGAGAACATCATCCTCACCTGCTCACTCCTGTAACAAACTACACCCCCCACTGTACTCTCACTTTCTGGTACTTCCTGAAGACAGCCATGATGTCATCATTGAAGCTGGGCTGAAGAACTGCCCTCAGGAGGTCCATGGACACCTGAGGATCAGTGTAACTACAAACACACAGACCCAGTTAAACCAGTATGAATTGATACAAACCTGTATATGTTCACAATACAAGTGTTATAAACCAGTATAAACCAGTATGAACCAGTATAAACCACCAGTATGAACTAGTATAAACCAGTATGAACCAGCACTGACCTGACCGTCATGTGTGAGCGTCGTCCTCGTCGGTGAATCTGTCTGTGTTTGATCATCAGGTTCCAGAACTTCTACACAAACACATAATAAAGTGTTTCTGATCAAAATGCCCTAAAACAAATAATCAATAATTTGAAATCGATTCATATATAGATCATAGTTTCTATCACTTAATAATATAAACTATTGATCCGAGACACTGCATACTTAATAAACAAGTCAACGATAGTAATCATATCTGCAATATAATCTTCTGTCCATTTGCTAATTAATCATTTGTTAATGTAACTAATGTTCTATTGATCACTAATAATCGATCAGCAGCAGGACTGCAGAAACATGTCAAACAATGTGATGAAATTTAGTAAACTAAATACTAATCACTTATTCAATCAAATGACAGTAAAACAGAAACTATTTTAATAATTAATTAATATTTTAAGTCATGGATCAATCAAAAGCTCTGCAACAGCCAATTTCATAATGGACTAGAAATGAACTGATGACTCACTGTTAGCCATGACGTCATTTAGAAGGCACATCATAACAAATTACACAGCTAATGCCTCATCCAGTATGATAACTAATGTATTAAATGTAATAATAGTACAGACATATAAACCTGTATATAAGCTACGGGAGTTCTAACTCCCTTCTAACTTTTAGCCGCGGTTAGCTGTGATTCTTACCGGGGTCTGCTCTGGCTGCTCAGGCCGGTCCTGCTCCAGCCAGTCCCGGCCTCCCTCACTGCGATGGGCACCCATGATGTAGACGACACTGGACCGGTACGGGTTGCTATGCTAGGCTAGGCTAGGCTAGGCTAACAACAAGCAAGGCTAACAGCGGCAGCTGACGGTGATTTATCTCTGGAGACGTTTTAAAGTTCCGTTACCGTTTGTTACCGTGAGTCACCGTATTCACATAAACGATTGGCTGGACGGTGTTTTCGATTGTTGATCAGTTAAAGTGATTGGTCAGTTAAACTGATCAATAATCGACCAATAATCTTGACAAACGAGACCAATCTTGTTTTTCAGGAAATTACAACGCATATCTTCCGCTTCCGGAAAGCAAAAAACACTCTTCCGGTCATGTACTTCATAATATAAGCACAATTTTAACGAATTTAAAAAATAAAATGTTTTACAAAATGTGTTTTATTATTGTTATTTTTCTCTATAGGATTCCAGTCAGGCGACTGTGACGGCCTCTAGAATGATCCAGGACTTCTTCTGAAACCAGGCCTTGGTGGACTCTGAGGTCTGCTTGGGATCATTGTCCATTTGGAACGGCCAATGACGGCCAAGCTTCATCTTCCTCACAGATGGAGACGTTTTCTTCTAGGATTTCCTGATCTTTGATGGAATCCATCTGACCCTCTACAGGTTTCCAGTGGTCCAGGAAGCAAAGCAGCCCCAGAGCCTCAATGATCCACCGCCATGCTTCACTGTAGGTAGGGTGTTCTTTTCAGCATCAGCTTCATTCTTCTTCCTCCTGACATACCGCTGATCCAGAGGCCCCAAAAGGTCCAGTTTGGTTTCATGGCTCCACAGAACAGCATCCCAAAACTTCTGGGTCTGATCTAGATGATTCTGAGCTACTGAAGCCCACTTTTCTAGAGCTTCTGGGTCAGCAGTGGTGAAGGTCTTGGAGCCCTAATGTAAATTTAGACCTCAACAGAAAAACCTTTCGACTCTACTGATAAAATAAGTCTATGAAGGTCTCAGTGTTTTAATACATCAGATCTGTAAATGATCAGGTTCGGGTTGGATCGTTTAGAGACTGAGGAGTCAGGAAAAACACTTCAATATCTGTTATATTGATCTATTTAAACTGTTTGATTTGATTTATTAAGTGTTATTACTTTGATTTATTAACAGCCGATCAAGAATAGATTTGATCAATAGACCTGATAGACGATGGGGGTTGAATCATTTTGCTGTGGGTTGTCTGTGTGGTGTCAGACTGACATTGGCTGATGGAGTGATTTCCAAACGTTAGCATCATGTAGCCTGTGGTCCAAATAAAACCCATAACATATGATTGTAGGGGAGGTTCCAGTCTCATGTTGATCACGCCCACAGAGCCACAGAGACTGTTCACATATTGGTGTCTTAAATAACATGTTTTCTCAAAGTTACACAAATGAACTTTTCGTTCAGATGCGAAATAAATTATATTTACATTGTTGGCCATAAAACTCATATCAGTCAATGGAAGTAGTTGTCTGTGAAAAATTCTGACCAACAGTTTGACATTTTCTTTTATATTTGAACTATTTAATTTCAGTTCTTGATTTTTTTGTTTTTTTTCACACTTTTGAGAACAAAATGACTTTGTACATTTTGTGTGGAGTAAAGCTGTTTTTTGTGAACCTTCAGTGCTCAGTGAGTGTGTTGGAATCACAAAGACAAGGTGGACTGGTGTTAAACTGGGTTGGATATATTTTTACTGGGAGTGAAGCTGCAGTTTGTCTGCAAGCGGGATGAAGGACACACTGTATTTACATCATCCAGCTGTGAGGACCCCACCCCTAACATGACTGAGTAGCGTGGCCACATGTCGTATTTACAACCAGGAAAGTTTGACATTTCATAAAACAGTTTGTGTCAAATCTGCCGAAAAACGTTACAAATTCAGCAAAGACAAAACAACTGGAGGCGTTTTCTTGTAATGATGCGTTTTCTTCATTAAAGCTTAAAATAAACTGAATTACACAAAATATGTAACTTTTTGACTGTCATAATCTGGTTGTAAAGTCGTAAATATGACCGTTTTTATCTTTATTAGCACAAACCTGATGGAGGATCCTGGAGTGTTTTATTACTTTAGACATTTGTCTAATCTCATGAAGTCATCCATAAATTATGATGTATAAGTCTCATGTTGATGGTGCCTACATGTTTATGTAGGGTGTGTCTTTATTTAGCCTCTATATGCTAACAAATAGTGCTAGAAACATTAACACCAGCTGGGATATTATTTCATTAATAATGTTCAGTCTGCTCCAACAGTTTTTATATATCCAGATAATTTAATTGGTTTTTGGTGGAAATTTTGAGATTAATATTTTAGTTTTCTTATCATTATCATATACAATTAATAGTTTATCTCATAAAAACTCCAAATGATAGTTTTATACAAACATAATAAAAGAAGAGTTTTCTTGTAATAACTGTGAGGAAACATCTTTTGTCAGACTTATGAAATAATTATAATTCTGTAATTCTAATTATGAGACCTCTGATCTATGATTACAATAAAACATCTCCAGTTTGGCGTCTTTGCTCAACGACATGTCATTTCACTTCATTTAGACACAGTCCAACATTAGCCTCGCTTAGCAACACTGGGGAGGCATTTGTTAGCTTAGCTCCAGAGCAGTAAACATGTGGACAGCTCATACAGAAATCTTTAAAACACGAACATGAAAACACTGAAGACTCGTCCTGAACCCAACATTCAGGACCATCAGTCAAAGATTTCATGCACAACAAAAAGCATAAAAAGGATCCAACACAGAATTATAAAAATAATGAGTATTCTGCTGGTTAGGCCTCAGCAGGACTGATGCATACACACGTCTACTTTGACATAAAGATTTTCTTAATAACACTTTGGTTTAGTTTACAACAAACTATCAGAAGCTGTATAATACACAAAACATCTTTTTAAAAATGTTAAATTAAGTCAAATAAAAAGGACAATTTGTTTTTTAATCAATTTGACAGAAGAGGAAAATAGGGGACTTCATATCAGGTTAATGTACAGTATCTACACCACTGCTGGGGCAGGAAATGATGTCACACGGAGACAGATACTGAATAGGACGACATTTAGCCAATCAAATGACAGACAGTCAGCTGCTGGCATGGAGTTATGAAGTGTGAGGAAGTGCTGGGTCTGAAATGTGTTTCAAATTTTATGCTCCAATAAAGTCAGGTTTTGAGAAAAATAAACATTTTATATGAAGACGGAAAGAATTTTAGTCATCAGGGAAAAGTTAACGACAGGAAGTAAATAAATGTAGAAAAACTTCTTATGAGGACGAAGTCGTGTATATGTTTACTACAAGAACAAAATGTTCCCTTAGGATTTGTTTGTTTCAGGATGGATGAGCAGTAGCTGCCAGCCAATCACAGCATGTAGGGTGTGAGGGCGGGACTCTAGAAGAAACGGCCATCTTTAATTACAGGAACCCTCAAGACACTCATCACACTTAATAAACTCAGCATGGAGGCTGTTCTCCAACAGCTCCACCAGCTGGATCCTACTCCATCAAACTTCCTGTTTAATCATGACATCACAGGAAGTCATTGGGACCTCTGAGGAGTTGTCTTATGCCTCACTGTGAAGGCTCCGCCTACTCCTCCCTGCTGAATACTCTGTTTCCCACAATTCACTGAGCAGGTGCATCCTCTAGAGGACGAGCGCTGATTGGCCGGGCCGTCCTGAGGAGTTGGAGCCTGGAGTAGGACTCAACAAATAAAAGTCCAATAGAAACAATAGCTGCCTTGTCAACCAATCATTGAGCCCTGTCGGCATGGGGACCAATCACAGGTCCTCCAGAGGAGCAGTGACATCACAGGTGAATGAAAACATTTTTATTGCTTGAGCTCCAACAAGTCGCTGCTCACTGGTTCACCTCAACATCTGTTGGTTGTTGTTGCTAAGCAATGGGAGCTGTGACACCTGTGATGTCAGAGCTCTGACCAATCAGAAGGCCTGTACAGTGAAAGCCAACAGCCAGGATTAGCTCAGGTTACAGGGGGACACTGAGGGTGTGGTACAGGTGCTGGTGAGGGACAAGGTGAACAGACAAGACGACGATCAGAACAAACTGGAAAACAAGGTAACTGTCCAACAGGTGAGGGCATGGTCATACTATAATCCCGCCTCATCTAGACAGTGGCCATCTTGTCTTGAGGGCTGCTGCTGCTGCTGCTACTATTGTTATTGTTGTCATGGCCACTGGGTGACATCACAGCGCTCTGCGACCGATCAGTGGCCTTGGGTGCAGAGTCTCTTTCTCCAGGAGCAATATGGGCGGGGCCAGGAGAGGATAAGGAGGATGGGTGGGAGGAGGAGGGGCGGTATGCCGCCGTCAGGTCAGCAAGACGCTCTGCAGTTGGAGCCCACTTCGCAAAACCAGCATCGTTCTGAAGGAAGAGTACTGCAGTACCATGTACTGCCCTGTAGTACATCTCATCCCTGAAAATACACAGACACAGAGTGAGTACTGTAGTGGACCACCTCACTACAGGACAGTGTAGTAGCAGTACCTCTTGCAGATGTGTTGGCTCCCGGAGCGGTACTCGTGCTCGTAGGCCGGGATGCTCAGCTGGTGGCGGAGGAATCGACTTCCCTCCATGCGAGTCAGAGCTGGGGTAACGGGGTCCCGCCACTCGGGGACGAAGACGATGAAGGACAGCGGCTCAGAGGACTGGTCCAACAGCTCCTGGAGTACACACACATACTGCAGTATGACATAGAGGACCCAGCAGTACTGCATCGGTTCAGACCGGGTCAAAACATAGAGGACTGACCTCAAAGTGAGTCACCATGGCGACCATTAGTTCTTCACAGAACGGAGGGTTGGCTTCAAACGAGCCACTGACAGGTGAGAAGGACAGGAACGGCCTGGAAACACGAAAAACCTTAGACCTGGACGCACATCTGGTCCTGGTCCTCACAGGACAACAGTCCCACAGGGCACAGGTGTGTGTAGCACAGATGTGTGTGTTATTGTACAGGTGTGTGTTACACACCCTCTGGATCCGAAGAAGCCATCGATGTCGGGGAAAGCGGAGCTGAACTGTTTGAAATAACAGTTCAGTGGCGAAGCAAAACACTCAAAGGAAACTCCAAACTGTCGGTTCAAGGCTTCAAACACAGACACAGGCAGCGCCCCCTGCAGGCCCGTCCCCTCATTAGCCCCACTGCCAGACATCACCTGCACACACACATACACACAGTGTTGGCATATACAGTCAGGTGAGGCGAGCTAAACCCTAGTTGGTTAGGAGGAAGGAAGCTGACCTGGTATCTCTTGAGGAGGCACCAAACTCTAGACAGGAACTTCTCGAATCGAGGATCGTCTATGCAGCTGTACCTGTACAACAACTCCTGGACACACACACATTTAGACAATGTTATAAACGTCTCCCCCTGCTGGTGGACGTCAGTCACTGCTGGAGCTTCTCATTTGAACAGAAGAGTCAGAAATAAAACACAACATGATTTTTCTGATTACTGCTGTCACTAGTTTTTATCTGATTGCAGATGAAATAAAAAAACTTTGGCTCTGAGGCGTCTTCAGCATCTATTTTTATAGATTACACCAAAGCTCAGCAGAGAGGAGAACTTAACTATTCACCATTGGTGTTGGGTATAATTGCTACGCTAATTTTGACCTGGCATTATCCTGAGCTAACGGCTAATAGCCAGCTGCACCTTAATATGCCTTAGCACCAGCGGTGTCTCCCAATACTCCCACTAGTACTGACCAGTTTGCTGAAGTGACCTCTGTTGACCTTGACCATCTCCCCTCTGAAGCGCAGACAGGCCATGTCGTTCTCGAAGTGCAGCTCCACTCGAGGCAGGGGGGGCGATGGGAGCGCCAGACGCACCGGATAACAGTAGACCAACCGGGACTGGTGGGGGGACGGACATGCCTCTGAACAGACACAGGCCATCAAAACACCTGAGGGGGGTAAGCAGACTCAGGTGTGTGTGTGTGTGTGTGTGTGTGTGTGTGTACCTGTGGGGGGGTCCTGCAGCAGACTAAGGTGTGTGTGTCTCAGGCGGCGGCTGTACTCTGCAGACAGCTGGTAGATTTTGGAACAGATTCCTTCCACAGAGTCTTTGGCGACGGCGGTGACGTGAGGTCCACACTGTTGTCTCAGATGCTCCAGACGGTCCTACACACACATACAAACACAATGACATCCCAATGTTGAAATAATAATCTTCAGCCTGTAATTGGTTTGTCCATTCAACATTTATCTGGGTTCAGTTTGTCAGATGATGTTTGGTAGCCCAAACAAGCTTCTCTCTAGCCACACAATATAGATAAATGAAGAGCGGACCGTGTTTGACAGCCTGAAGGACCCCTGCAGCACCTAATGTTAGCATGTCTGCAGCCAGCACTGTGCTCGTTCATAGAGGGTTCAACTATCTTTACATGAGGCGTCAACAACTTCATGACATCGTCATGCAATTTATTAGCTATTTGGATAAGTTGTTGGTGATAACTGGGCTTCTACTGTCTGGGTAATGTTAGCTAGGCATTTTTACTAGCATTAGCCTCAACACACAGCCAAGTGATGGCGCCGTTTCTTCTTCTTTTAGGATAAGGCAGACAATGGCGTATTGCTGCCCTCTGGAGATTGGACTCTTCGGTCATATTTATCTGAATTTCATACCGATATTTAAAGGTCAATGTTTATTTTATTTTTCAATTCTGTTTTTTTCCCTGTTGCAGCTGCTGTAACAACTGAATTTCCTCTATGGGGATTAATAAAGACAGGTAGATACCTACAAATGCGGCTCATGCTTTTAGCCAGACTGAAGAAACCAGTTTAGTTCACATTTTTATTCAATAAAGTACAAAATGTTAAGTTTTTTTGTTTTTTTTTGCAGTAACATGTTTTTGGCATGACTAATCTTTAACATTTGTTTTTGAACACTTCTTGTCGTCTACGCTGCTTTGGTAAAGATATAACATTATTAATAAACTCAAACAGCCATAAATACAGAGCCTGTACCTGACAAATATGGAAAACAAAGTGCAATAAACCCTTCATCTGTTATATCAAAAGGCTTCGCGGTCCAGATTTGGCCCCGACTCCTGCTTTAACCCATGGATGTACTGGACCAGACGCAGCCATTGTGATCGATGGTGTCACTTACGTCGATGAGTCCCATATCCCAGAGCACTATTCGGGTGTTTATTCCGAATGTATTTATATTGAGCGTGTCACATATCCCAAACTGCACCAAAGTCAATGCTGCACCTCATTTGGTCCTCAGCAACAAGTATGAAGTAGATCAGATGAACGATTCTCACAAGAGGCAGATTCCATACAGAGATTCTGTGCATTAGAGTTAGATTTAGTCACATGACCCTATTCTTAGTCCAGTTTTAAAAGTCTGGACATTTTAGTCTGATTGTATCAAAGAAAACCGTCAGTATTTTAGTCTAGTTTAATAAAAGTGTTGACATTTGATTATTTTCTAAGACATCAGATTATTATTAACATTTCAGTCAATCTAGTGGAGACCAAACCAATAGGGGTGTAATGGTACACGGTCCGTTTTCGGTACAGCAGAAACGAGGAACAGAAAACAAACTTTTTTTTTTCCTTAATCAATACTGGTTAACTGAATAATCTGTTCATCAAGGGCTGCTATGACTTGCTGGCTGGAATGCAGACGAGGAACCTTCATAATGGGGCTCGATGACTTTCATCATGGGTTTGAACGCTGTGTTCTCAACAACAGAGAACGGTCTCATAACTGCTGCTATAAAAACACCTCTGGTGCTTCTTATTGCTTTGGTCTGAATTATTAGCAAGCAGCTGCTTAAATGCCATGAGGAGCTGGGTTTGAACTGGACTCGTTTTTTTCCTTGTCCCACTAATGGTAACACTCACGTGATGCCGTTTCAAATGACTTAGCGTGTTCGATGTGCTACCAGCTACATAACCGACTGCAGTTGCACAATGTCGGCATACAGCTTTGGCACAATCCACTTGTCTTTGTCTTTATCATCATGATAGTTGATGTGGAACTGAAGTTTTCTCACAGCAGACTTAAATGATGAGGAAATGTCTTCAAACTCCTGTTTGTCTGCAGTCGCCATGACCACCAGCCTGCTGCTCTGACTGAACTAACATCATCTGGTCCTTCACTAAAGTTGTCCTTCAGAATCTGAGTCCCGTACGCACAAAAATAAGTTTTGAACCACGCCCGGCTCCAAGCCAGTGAGCCGGGCTTCTTACCCATTTAAAGTCTGACAATAGGTTGAGGTGGTTTCAGCCCCAAAACCTCTAATCATTGGTTTACCAGATAAAACTGTGAGACTCTGAGCTCCAGATATCCTGAGGAACCTTCAGAGGGAACCAGATACTAGATGGTTCCATTAGTCTTTGGCCCCTATACCCAGGTCGGACCAGCTACTAGATGGTTCCATTAGTCTTTGGCCCCTATACCCAGGTCAGACCGCCGGTTTGACCACTGAGGGCCTCCACCAGAGTTTCCTTGAAGTGGTCAAACACTTTTTGTCATAGTTTTCCCTTTTAACACTGTATAATGGAGTTGGTGACTTATTTTAACAACTGAAATTATATTCTATTTACAACAGAGAGTGTATGTAGCAGCCCTGGATCCAGGGTATAGAAGAATGTCAACAGTACAGAACAGGTGAGAGGTCAGAGGTTACCATGTAGTCCTCCTTGCTGGCGGAGTGATCTCGGCGCAGCCAACTCATGGTGTCTTCAGCGTTCCACTTCACCACCTTCCTGCTCTCTGGACTTGCATTCCTGCCCGGGTCAGACATCAAAGGTAAGAGTCCTTCAATATCAGCCTGCCCACCACCTGATGACTTCACTCTGTTGGTCCACTGTGACCTACCTGGAGTCAATCATCTTCTTAGCTGCTTCAGCGTATTTAAAGAGCAGCTTCCGGGCCTCCTCTTTGTACTTAATGCGTGACAATCTGAGACACACCCACATGTTAGCATACAAAACTTAACCAAACATGATCCAGCTCAGGTGGAGTCTGACTGACAGGTACCTGATGGGGATGTCGTTCATGACCTCTCTGAACATAGACGGGGAGATCACGGGCTCACAGTCACTAGGTAGTAAGGGGTCATGACCTTTGTCGATCACTTTCCTCTCCAGTAGCCAACGGTTGAATGACTCCCGGGGCGGATCGATACCTTAACCACAGACCAACACGTTAGACCGACTTTCATATGACCCAGGTGAAGACCAACACCTGTCATGTATGATGGTACCTTCTCTCTGGTGGCAGAGCTCGTGGTAGTGTTGCCTCAGTTTGGTGACGAGCTGCGCTCTCTGCAGCTCTATTTCAGGGTGGGGGGGCAGGTGGTTGGCTGGAGGGTGCTCTCTGATCACTGCGTTGGTCTGGACATCAAGATCCCAGTAGATACTGTTAACAAGTTCATTGGTTTAGCACATTTCACGCCAGGAGGGACCAACCAAATGCTAAAGCTAAAATTGATAACTGAATGGGTGTGGCCTCAGTACTCACACAGCTGGCCTGTATGGAGCAGGCGCAGGGCTTGGGGTGGTGGGCGTGGCTGACTGGACCTGTTTGTCCTCAGGGGCGGAGCTCCAGGGTTTAACACCAGGAGTGCTGGGAGAGATGGGCGTAGTGGGCTCCACCTGGAACCAAACAAACCTTCTCTGATGACTCTGCTTTCAATAATTAACCACACAATATACACTAGCTTAACTCAAATGATCACATTACCAAGTGTGTTATCACTTGTAGGTGGACAGCTTTTACCTTGGCTCGTTTGAAGCTGTTAGGCCCCACCCCCTGCTCCTCAGAGCCCCTCCTCTTCCTCTGACCGTTACCCAGGTTACCATCTCCACCCTCTGCCGGAGCTGCATTCAGACCTAAAGGATCAGACTGCACACCCAGACAGGTAAAGGTTCCAGAAGAAGAAATGAACTGGATTCATTCACATCAATCTCATTGGTTCGCCAGACAAGTCCACACAAGTGCACCAGGAAGTAGTGTCTCGTTTACAGACCTGCCAATCTTGGGAACGTATTTTGAGTAGCACAATAGTGGAACCGTATCTCTGAGTTCACATCACTGCACTTTAACATACAGTCATTTAGTAACTCATCATCAAATCAAGTTATTCACCATACACTATTCACTAATCACCATACACTATTCACAAATCACCATACACTATTCACCATTCACAATTCACCATTCATCATACACTATTCACCATACAATACTCAATTTGGGACCCCCTCAAAAACAAGATGATTCATCTCAAGGGGTTTATCCTAACTAAAAAAATGTCAATTAAAAAAAGGAAGGAACAATCTTGCTAAGTAGCCATCTTATCTACAGGTCATGTGACCTCCCAATGAGAGGGTCATTAAAGTGACTCACAATGACATCATGTTGACCCAGCACTGGCACCTCCCACAAACTCTGATTGGTGAATCTGTTGAAATAATATGGTCGATTCTCCCTACGAGACCAGCACTTCGACCATCCAGCCTGGACCAGTTCATCTACGAGACAGACAGGTCAGAGACAGGTAGAGAGACAGACAGGTAGACAGACAGGCAGACAGGTGTACCTGGGAGCTCAGGTGGTTTGGAGGTGCTGGATGGTGAAAAGGGCGGTCCCTGAGAGGAAGCAGAGACAGAGGGGGACTGCATCATAGTCGCCTCCCCCTTCCCAGATCGCTGACTGTCATTGGACATCTCAGTTGCTCGTCAGAATGACATTAACCTGCCTGGACAGGAAGACAACAGTTTAACTTTCAAAATAAAACTCAATTATGGTCAAATGTTTTGTACATAAACAGAATCAAACACATGTGATGACTATCATCATCATGTGATAGTGACTCAGCAGAATCTGACACCATGACATCAGACATGGAGTTTCTGTATCCCTGGGTAATTTTTAATCTGATCACCTTTATTTTGTTACAGTGATCACACCACATATACGGTTACACTGAGGAATATAACAGCTAAACATTCACTTAAACAGTCATTTAATTTACTTTAAATATATATATATATATAATTTACTTTAAATATATATATATATATATATTTAAAGTAAATTAAATATATATATATATATATATATATATATTTAAAGTAAATTAAATATATATATATATATATATATATATATATTTAAAGTAAATTAAATATATATATATATATATATATATATTTAAAGTAAATTAAATATATATATAACTAATGCTTTGACAAATTATTTGTTGATTAATGTTTAATAATGGTCATTGATCAAGTCGTGTTTTAAACATTAATGGAGGAACCAGTTGGCCCATTAGTTCAGCTGACTTAAGCATGAACATAATCAACAAGATTTTAGCTGGCGCCCCCCCTGCATCGCAGTCAATTTCACTACCGATCTTCATACACTCACACAGAAACTGCATGTATGTCTTCGAGATTTTATTTTATTTTAAAAAGAAAATAATCCACAAAATAAAATCTGTATTAGAAACAAGTGACATAAAATAAATTATAAATACAATATAAATAAGGCATTGCACAAAATAAGATATTAACGAAATCAGTGCAGACATAACAACACACAATAACTATATTGGACACAATACCTATATTACAAAAAAAATAATCACAGAAACCTCTGGTTTTTACCGCTATTTGATTGTTTGTTTGTTGTTGACACTGATGTTAACTGATGTTAACAAATACACTTGTATAAACCATAACACAATAAACCGAAAGCTTACAACTATTACTTATAAAGGGGATGAAAAATGAATAACAATTTGACTATTGTCAATAAAAATGTATGACACAGCGAACAAGTGAAAATAACACCTGAATAGGCCAAACGTTAACTTTTCACATTTCCCTGATGTATTTAAGGTGGGAGTAACACTAACTGACGTCAACTCTGGCTCTTTATTGGGTTAAACACGTTACTATCGTCCAAAAGTAATTCTCTGCTCCAACAACGGTAACTACCAATGCAATAAACTATTCATTTCATCACATTAACGTTACTGTACCTCTATCTTTTCCCATTTTTCTTCCTCTTCCTTCCTTCTTTTCCTTCCCTGGGCGCCAGCGGCCCCCCCACGCCCCTTCCACTCCCACCAGAGGGCAGGTAAAGTGTAACAAGCCGGGGAGGGGGGGACGGGGGCGGCAGGAACCCATAAAAAGGCCTCTCCATTATTTAATAGGCTCTTTGCCATGCAGTTGTGTTGTTGTGGGCTTTTGTAATATTTCAAAATAATAGTAGTAATAGTATTGGTAAAAATAGTAAAAGTTAAACAACAATAACACAAACCTATAGACTCAACATAACACAAACCTATAGGCGCCACATAACATCACAAACCTATAGGCTCCATATAACAACACAAACATATAGCATAATTATAGAGTCATAATATTTTATTACTGTCTGACTATATGATTGTATAACACATCTTTCGTATGTTTATGTACTGTTTTAGGCACATTTCTGTAATTCAAATCCAAATTGATGTAAACTCAAACACAAAGATGAAATAAATAAGGTGTATATAATTTCACTTAATAATTTTTAATATGCTGTGACAGGAGAGACCAGTAAGGAGTCACAGATGAAGAGACAGGAGGTGAATACAGAGCGAGAGAGAACAAATCATAGGGGATGGATCATTCACTGCAACATTTAACCTGACTCTAATGCATTATCTGCTTGACAGATAATTGATGCCACTGACATGATTTTAAAGCTATTGTTATCTGATTTTTGCCCTTCAAATGTCTTAAAATGCAGTCAGGGAATTCAATTTTTTCAGGGGGCATGCCATTGGACCGCCTTTGCAAGCTCACCTTTTGGACCTCTCTATTTCTAAAATCCTGCATACATTCTACCGGGTTAGCCAGCATCCCACATACATCCTAGTGTAAGCTCTAAAAAAGTCTTTGTCTCCATCATGTCTGTAACTTAAGCCAACCTTACACCTAACCACTTCTCAAAAGATTTCACTGTTGCAGACAAATTTCCAATGTCTTAATAGAATCATAATAGTTTTAGCAGAGCCGCGGCGGGCTCCCGTCATCTAAATCGATAGGTGTAAGGTGGTCATAAAACTCAGTCTGAGCCGTCTTAAGTCGCTCTTTTTCTCGTCTTGACGTAATGATAATATCAGACATGTTTGATATACTGACCAACAGTAGAAACGCTTTTTTTCTGTTATGCCATCCTGTTCATATTAAATATCAAAGATAAATTATGGTTCACCTCTTTATTCACCCTTTAGCCAAACAGAAAAATCATTTTTGTGCAGATTAGTGGTTTTTGTCTTAGTGTTTACAAGTCAGAAAGTGTGGATGGTGAGACAGAGAACAACAATAGTCACTACCGTGCGTGTCTACCTCCAGCATTTATCACTACTTTACACCTCCTGAATGGATCAGCTGTTATTCTGGACTTGTAGGATGACATGACATGCCATTCTTCCTGCAGAGCTGTGACAAGTTGTTCGTGTGTTGCTGGAGCAGGATCTCTCTCTCACCCGGTGATCCTGAACGTCCCATAGATGCTCTATTGGGTTGAGATCTGGTGAATATGCTGGTCAAGGAAGGACAGCGACATTGTTCTGGTCCAGGTAGGCTACTCCTGACAGACATGAGCCACATGTGGGCTGGCATTGTCATGCATGAAGGTGATGCCTGATTGCTGTATCCTGGGAATGACGTACGGACCTAGGACCGAATTTCGGTAACGGATGGCTGTCCGTGTACCGTGGATCTGGACAAGTTCTGACCGTCATCCATTAGCAGTGGCCCCTCACATCATGACATCACCAGCAAACGATCCACTTCCTGGATGTATAAGACAGGATAGCGGTCCCCGCAGCGACGGTACAAACACCAACGACCACCAGCTGTGTACAAGTTAAATCTGGACTTGTCACTAAATGTGATCTCCGTCCACTTTGCAATCAGCCATAACATCTGGAACATCTGTGCTGCAGGTGTCTGCAGAGTTCAGACCATAGCATCCCAACTGCATGTTCACGAAGTTCTTTCAGGAGTCATGACATCATCAGTTGTTTCTCTAGGACATTAATTAGACCCGGTAAATTATCGCCTTGACCAGGTCTTTTCAGTCATTTAGAATAAAATCTCACCAACATCATGGTTTACTCTGAAATGCACCAATGACTTCTATGTTATGACTAAATGATGGTTATTCATGATTTAACATCTTTTGGTTGTGGGTACTTAAAAAAGTCTATTCAGTGAATCACGTTTGTTTGTTTCAGTAGATTAGGGCTAGTGAATAGAAATGACAGGGTTTTTAAAATTATGCGTTACCACTGTTGCTCAGTATATTATAAGTCTTTAGGCTTGGCTCATGCAAATAGTGACGTTCGATCACGTGAACATTGTCAATAACCAATAGGTACGCTCTCTCCAGCACCAACCAGGAGGCAGCAAACCGAGTAGATAAGAGGGACTCCAGCAGGACTAAGAATATGAACAAGCCTCGTTTCTCTTGAACGGTGGAAAAAGAGCAGGAACTGGAGATGTGGAGTGAACATGAATGTCTGTCTGATGTGTCCTCCTCTGGTACCTCCATAGAGAGAAGGAAAAGAAGTGGGCAGATGTCGCTGTCCCCGTTTTCTCAATCAACATCGTGTCCACACTCCACAGTGACATGTCTGATTCTTTTTGACTGTTATTTCAGTACAAACCACTGCACACACAGACACACGTCCTTTTCTGCTCTGTTGTTTACATTTTTTTCCCCCTTTCTGTACATTTTCCAGCAGTAGCATGATGGGAAAAAATCTCAATAGAAATGTACCTGTAGTCTTGTAATTAGTGACCCTAGACTTTATAAAATAAATAAATAAAATCCTAGTGTGTGATGACTGATGACAAATTGTCTTTAGAAGTGAGTTGGTGTAAACCTCGAGTCTTTTAAAAGTCTTTTCTACGTCTTCTGGTGTGAGGTAGGCATTAGTTGTGTTGTGTTTTGGCCCCCAGACCTCCATATTGTTCTGGATGACATAGTTTCACCATGTGTAGGGTCCTATCGTATGTGCCCATGCTCTCACCTCCCTGTCAGAGTGGATGAGATAGGCCAGAGGTGTGTCCGATCCTGAGGGGCTGGGATCCCACCTCAGCCGGCGCAGCACAGGTAACCAAACTGTTGCACACGCCATCAATGATCAGAATATTTTGATTGTAGTTTAGAAAAAAATGTCTATGTTAGTTATTCCTAGGACTAGATGATTCAATCCCTTGGTAGTTACACTATCCTGATGGCATCTTGGCTTGTCGGAGATTTTGTGGGAGACTTGTGGGTGATGGTGGAGCCGATTGTGTAGGGGGGGCGGCCGATGGATGAGGGCCTGGTTGTAGTTGGTTACTTCATCTGGATTCATTGAGGTCTTCAGGAGGTCCCCAACATTCATTGAGTGTTTCAACATTTATCCTCAATGCTCTCTGGTTGGCAGGCTGGCAGCAGCGGCCAGGTCGCTGCCACTCTTGTCCGATTCTGCAGGCTGTAATGGCCATCCCTGTATTTGGTCTCCTCTTTTTCATGGATGAAAATAAAGAGAGATTTTGGTAAAGTTTTTATTTTTAGGGTGCTTTCACGTCTACCTCGTTTGGTCCGGACTTCCAGACTTTTCAGTTTGATCCAGACCAAAATTGCAAGTGTGAAACCTCCCCCGGACCAAGGTCTGGATCAAAGACTTTGGTCAGACAAAAATAGGTGGTCTTGGTCCGGATCAAATTGAATCATGGTTCAGTTTGTTTACAGTGTGAAAACACTTTGTGGATGGTTCAGACTTTCAGACCAATTACAGGAAGTTACAGCAGAATACCGTCATTAATAAACAAAAGAAGAAAAAAATCAAATGATAGAAGTTAAACATGAGCTGCGTAACAAACAGGAAGAGATGACGTATTTATAGTGATACGGTCCCATGAAGAAATCAAAAGTCACCTGGAAAAAACATATTTTCTGAGAGAGAGAGAGAGAGAGAGAGAGAGAGAGAGAGAGAGAGAGAGAGAGAGAGAGGAAGAGAAACAGAGAGGGGGAGAGGATACCAGAGGACAGGACACCTGAATGAAACTATATACTATATATACATATACTAACAGTATGTAAAGGTGTGTGATGTCATTAATAAAAGTGTTGTGTCTACAAATAAGGTCAATTTTCCTGTTTATGATGACCTGAACAGAATTCTGGACAATCAATCATCAGTACAGGAGACAGACGTAGATGATGACGACAGGATGGTGTGTCATGAAAAGTTCTCTGGTGCGTTTGTAAAATCACAAACGTAATCACTGGAACCCAAACCTCGGTCCGACTGTCAGGTGTGAAAACATCCTTAAACTACATTTTCATCATTTTTGTCAACAATGTTTTATGTTGATTTGTCACAGGTAGTGTTTGATGACTTCGATGTCTCTTCATCGTCTCATCATCACAGAAAAAAGTCACAGATGAACATTTTTCATCCTGGTTTTCATTAATAACTTAATATTAATGATCCCACTATGATTCCAGGCAGGTTTTCATGGGACTCACATACTGGGGGAAACTGAGCTGCTCCAGGAGGTTTGTACAATTTGGTAAAAAGATTTAGACCCATACATGTTTTAATGATATTTAGGGTTTCTTGTATGTTATGTGAGACTTGTAGACACACAAAGAATAACATAAAATATGAAATATAAGCCTGAGGGCCAGAAATTCCTCCCACCTAAAGTATTTTGCAAGGCTAAGTGAATTTAATCCAAATTTTAACATAATTTCTTTCTGCCATGAGCTGGGAGGTCGGAGGTGACTCCGGATGGTGACCCATAAAAAGGTGTACGGCCACCGTGATGATTGTGTCTGTTAAGTCCATACGTGATTCTGAGCTGAAAAAAACAAATCGATCATCGGTCATTACTGAACAGTTTTGCGTTTCAGCTCGTTGACAAATGAAGGTTCTGGTCCGTTTGTCACGGACTCTCTGAATGTGGCGGTTTGAAGGCGGCAAACCGAACGATAGTTTTCATTCGATCAAAGGGATCGACAAACAGAAGATAATCCCGTGATGTAAATAAATAACATTAATGCTGGACATTTTCTTCATACGCAGATAAGAGCGCTATGGTTACACGCATGCGCATGTCGGGCTTTCCAAACAAACACAGAGGAGGAGATGAGGAGGAGGGGGAGTAGATGATAGGAGAGGGGGGAGGACAACAAAAGCTACGGCTGCTCGTCCGGAGCACGGGCTGAAGGAACGGACACAGCGGTTACCAGTACCGTCCCACAGCGGGGCCAAACCAGGCTAAAACCATTTAAACACACAGTCAGGACAACAGCCCACCTTTAGCTACCGCCATTACCGGCCACTGTTCCCGGACCGCTCGGTCTCCGTTCAGAGCGATCGCTGCTGTTTAGGCGCCACTTCTCACACAAGATGGCGGACACGCCCCTGCCACAGCGCTGCGCGTCCTGCTTACATTTTTTGCCCTTTACTACAATTTCAGCCATCCTGAGCGCTGTTTGTCCGGTTAATCTGAAACCCGAAACATTCCGCCTGGTGTCAGTGCCGACGGAGCGGCTCCATAGAGCCGTCTGTCCTTACCTTCAGCCGTTAAACTGCAGAGAGTCACGGGTTCTGTCTGTTTGTTTCGAGTCCTCCACTCCGCTCCCTCCCCGCCTGCTCAGACATCTTTACGGGGACACGGGATGAGCTACTGCGCAGGCGCTGCTGTTGCCACAGTTCCTGTTCCGAGATGTCCTGAACCTGCCGCCATGTTAAGCAGGTCAAACACGCAGAAAACATGTCAAACGTTGTTTAGAGTCTCCTCGCCCCACAACTTCTACATTTGGAATAATTTGTATTTTATTTGATGAAATAAAAATTCGTATTCTTTGAAATTTGATTAAATGCTGTTTAATTATTTTAATTAATCATTTTTGCTATAAGAGAGACCTTGAAAAGATGACACACTGGAGGAAGGTTTTCTTAACACCAAAATACAGTCTATTTAAACAAAATAAAAGAATGAATTTTCATTTTCAGGAAGCCCAGTAGATGAGAAGGTCTTACAATGCTAAGACAAAATTTGACCTCATATCCATTTTAGCAAAACGTTAGTTAGAGTTGTTTTAAAAACATCTTTCTGGTATATTTGAAGAAAATCTACACCCTGAGCAGGATACTGAACCCCAGTTTGCTGCTCATGGCCGTCCCATTACTGTGTGAATGGTTAATGCCCCCGATGAACCGCACGGTGGCGTCTCTGCACCACTGTATGAATGTAATGTAATTTAATTTAGCATGAACAGACTTCCACCACGCTGGGTGGATATATCACTGAGGCCATTAGCGAGCTAGCTGCAAAAGAACGGCAGAAATAATTTTTAAACATGGATGTGAAAGTTTTTTTTCCCTGAATACTGTTTGTGGCTGGTTATAAAAATAAACCTTAAATGTGATGTTTAAGGACAATCATGAATTTTACAATTAAATTAATTTAAGTCATTGAATTTGATAAGACCAATACAAACACATCAACTCTTGTGTCTCTGATTCATTTTTTGTTTTATTCAAACTGCAGACAGGTTTTATTTCCTGTGATTCTTCTGACATCTGAGACGTAAACATATGATGGAGGATTTTACCAAAGAAGAAGAAAAAACAAAGACTCATAGTAAAGTAACCATTGTTCATCATGTGACATGACATCACATCAATACACTGATGATTATTCCTCTGTACACTTTATCACCATGACTCGTCCCCCAGCTTCTCCAGCAAAAACATCAGAAACACATCAAAACGGACAAATTGAGCAGGAAGTGTTTTGGTAAAGAACGAGAACAAGAAACAATGTGAAACCATGGTGACCAGAGGTCAGCCCTGCCCCTCTTTGAGGTCATGTTGCTTCACAAACCCTGAACATATAAACATGATTAAAAGTTTAAACTGGTCTCCAGACTCTGGTCCAGTAAAGGACTAAATGGACATTTTGATATGTAGACTGGTTTTCATGAAATCCCAGTTTAGGTTTGGGGTCATTTTGGCTGGTTTCAGATTTTATAATGGGTGTGTATTACAGGAATGTTGACAGATAGAGTGGTGACATCATCACTAGAGTGGTGATATCATTGTTAGAGTGGTGACATCATCATTAGAGTGGAGGTCAGCTGTAAAATGGTCTAAAAATCTTCTCTTTAAATTGTTCTCACTCCCTCAGTTTTTACTCCACATCCATAATGTTGACATGAAAACATAGTAAAATCTGTGCTGGTTCTAGTGATGCTAATTTGGAAGCTAACAGACATACACTTATGGCTCAGGGAGGCCCCGAGCAACAGGAAGTCCAACCAACTGCATCATCAGAACTTTGAGCTGACAGTAGCAGTTTTCTCTCTGGCTGTAATGTTCACATTTGAAAGTATTACAGGTAAAGTGTTACAGGTCGGGTGTTACAGATCAGGTGTTACAGATCGGGTGTTACAGGTAACTGAGCTCTCCTGCTGTAGCAACAGGTCAACAGCGCCTTCCACATCCTCCACTACGTGACTCGGTTTAACGAGGTCGGGCTCCAGGACCAGGTCTCTGTGACCATGGAAGACTGCCTCCGCAACAGTGCTGCTTTGGTCGCTAGGCAACGGAGAGCGGGGGTTGTAGACACCTGTGCACACCTGAGGACAGGCAGAGCAGCTGTGTGTTAATATGTGTGAACAAACCGATAAGAGCATACAAATGGATTTCCGCACGCTGTCTTAACTGGCAAGCCTGATGAAGGTCCAGTACCGAAACTTTCCAATATAATAAATTGATTCTGCAAGTTAAGACAGTGTGCGGGAATCTCTTTGTAAGTTCTTATCGACTCGTTCCTCTTCTACGCACCTGCCTGTAAATAAATGTGTGAAGTGTGAACAAACCAGAAAAAACTCACTTCAAGTCATGATTAAAGATTTAATCAACAAGTTGTACATCTGTATACTTTATTAGACCTTGTCATTGATTGATCATAGATTACATATTGATATCTAATATCTGTTCTCCAGGATGTTCTGAATGGCTGAAGGTGAACTGGTTTTACAGGTGAACCTATTCAGCCTTCTCATCGTCAATAACACAAGTTCTTAATTTCAAATGATTGACAGGGGATCAATATTAGAAGTGACAACTTCCTGTGATATCACCAATATTATTATTATTGACAGAAAGAAACAAAGTAAAACTCTTTAAATGGGTCTTGTCTCCACCCACCAGTATGGAGAGACACTGAGTAGCAGCAGACACCAGCTCCTCCTCTGCCACCATTGTCATCTGATTCCTTGTTCCCTGGGCAACAAGCTTGGTAGTAGTCGTCATGGCAGCGCGCTGCTGTGCCAGGTAACGGTTGTACAGGTTAGCACCGTAGATATCTGTCATCAGGTTGTCACTAGGCAACAACAAGGAGATAGTTTGGTTACCTAACAGAAAAGAGGGTGTTACAGAGGGTTTGGTAGCTGTAGTAACCCAATGGGGTGGCAGGTGTAGTGAACAGTTTGGTTACTCCATAGAATGCATGGTGTTTTGCACACGTTGGTCAAGCAAGGTAGATGGTGATATGGAGTCTTTGGTTACCTGACGGTGTAGATGGTGTTATGGAATCTTTGGTTACCTGACGGTGTAGATGGTGTTATGGAATCTTTGGTTACCTGACGTGTAGATGGTGTTATGGTATCTTTGGTTACCCGACGGTGTAGATGGTGTGATGGAATCTTTGGTTACACATCAATGCAGACGGTGTTATGGACTCTTTGGTTACCCGATGGTGCAGATGGTTTTATGGACTCTTTGGTTACCCGATGGTGCAGATGGTGTTATGGACTCTTTGGTTACTCGACAGTGTAGATGGTGTTATGCACTCTTTGGTTACCCGACGGTGTAGATGGAGGTTAGCTTGCGGTTGTGGTTCTGCAGTCTCAGCTGATGCTCGGCATACTGGTATGTTAGCAGACTGGGTTTTCCCAGCAGTGCCTGGTACTGAAGATCCTGACCCGTCAGCTTCTTGTAAACGGACTCCAGACAAAGCAGGAACATCCCATGACCGAATCTATGGCAAGATAGCAGGGTCAAAACTGATCAACATGACCACTGGAAGCAGGTATGTGATTACAAATGAGTATAAAGCATTTACTAATTGGTCAGTTATTGATGTATTAACAGAGAGCCACGCCATCCACCTGAGAACTAACAGGAAATGTTACTCTGATTTCGTGTGAGATGTTGGTTACCGTGGAGATGGGGCCTCTGCCATCCACATCAGGTCCATGTTGCAGGCGAGAACAGGCAACTGGGCAGACAGCTGAGGGTCATATACACAACCAGGACTCCCATTGGTCAGGAGTACGTCAATCAACAGCTGGAGGTTGGTCTCCCATCTGATTGGCTCCCCAAACAAGATGATTGCTGCAGCAATACAGGAAGTCAGTGTGAAAAAGTCAACTAAATAAGAGTAAGGAAACATAAAATGTTTAAATCATGTCTTTGTTTATTCTTACATTTCTTGTGTTTATGATTACGTTTAATTTACACATTATTTTATTATTATAGCTGCTCTGAATATAAATTATTATCTCATTTAATCACATCATTTAACTGTCTGTTTTAAAAAGTTGAGGGTTACCTTCTATTTTAGGAAGAGTCTGAAGAGAAGACGACTGAAACGGAAAAACAGAGTCAGACGGACGAAAAAAAATTATGTGTCTGAAATCTCATACTTCAGTACCCAGTGTACTATGAGTACCCAGTGTACTATGAGTACCCAGTGTACTATGAGTACTATGAGTACCCAGTGTACTATGAGTACCCTGAGTACCCAGTGTACTATGAGTACCCAGTGTACTATGAGTACCCAGTGTACTATCAGTACCTGGATGACATACAAAAAAAAACGTTGAGTGTGGAATGATGGACACTTCTCACCCTCAATGGTCGCCATCTTGGCTACATAACAGGAAGGGGAGGGGCTTATGAGACTTAAGCATGAGGCGGAGGAGGTGACGGTTACGGACGAGAACAGCAGCAACATATAAATAAAAGTACAAATGAAATACCACTTCCGATGAAACCTGGAGCATTAAACCGTTTACTCACGTGTAGTATACTCACATGTAGTATACTCACATGTAGTATACTCACATGTAGTATACATGTGGTCACCTGTCTAAGGTACAACACTCACAGATAGTTTGGGTCTCCTGTTGTGGTCTACCATGTCCAGCAGGGGGTGATGTTCTCTGAGCTGCTCAATACTCACAACCTTCTGGAATCCCAAACTGACAACAGGGTCAAGACCTCAAACACATGAGGGTGTGGCCAACATGACATCACATGATGTATGTCTGATGAAGCGGGTTGTGACACTTTTTCTCATTCAATAGAGACCTAATGGGATTCAATTAATCAATCAATTCATTTAATGTTTATTAAGTATCAGATGTAGTTTAAGTACCAGGTGTAGTTTAAGTACCAGATGTAGTTTAAGTATCAGATGTAGTTCAAGTACCAGATGAAGTTTAAGTACCAGATGTAGTTTAAGCATCAGATGTAGTTTAGTTTAAGCATCAGATATAGTTTAGTTTAAGTACCAGATGTAGTTTAAGTATCAGATGTAGTTTAAGCATCAGATGTAGTTTAGTTTAAGCATCAGATGTAGTTTAGTTTAAGTACCAGATGTAGTTTAAGTATCAGATGTAGTTGTATCCATGTTAGTGTTGGTGTTAAATGAGGTGTGGTCAGCAGCATTGTTGGAGCATTGCTATCTTGAGGCAGCAGAAAATGATTTGAACCATTGACCAACAAAAACCTCTAAAGTCAAAGTTGCAGTATTTTATGGCTGACTTTGCTCATATGCAGTCAGATGGAGTTATTTGATGGGACAGAGGCTTGGGAGACGGTGGAGGCAGAGGGTCCACCGGCCAAGGACCACATACCTGTCCCTCAGTGAAGACCAGTGATGCTGGTTAAATAGCAATGCTCCAGGTGGATAATTTAGAGACTACATACAACCCCTTTTGTTCTTGCACCTTATTTTGTGTCCAGATTATGCACCTTTAAACTAGCAAAATGGAGTTGGACACGCCCTAAATGGACTTCAGACCACTAGCTATGGATAAAGTAGGAGCAAAAATATCTGACAGCACCATGAAGTATCATCCTGTTTAGATATACACATATATATATTTGTACTGCTCTACATGACACTGGTAGGTGTACCTCAGGGGTCAATGTTTGAACCTCTGTTCTTCAATTAAGATGTGAAGTTTGATGGACCTTCTGAATGTCTGAGCACAATTACTCACATCTCTGTCTCTAAATAATACAATACCCATCAGCCTCCGCTGCTGTTGCTATGGAGAGAAAGCCATTAAGATGTGAAGGATACGTGCTGGCAATGTCCGTCACTGGTCCTTGTCCAGACACAAGGACACACTTATCATGGAAACTCCTCAACATTCGCAAAGGACTGTGGGAGAGAACTACCTGCTCTGGGGCAATCTAGAGAGAGAGAGAGGTCACATGACTGTGTTTATTATATCACAGAACAAAACACAAATATTACTGAGCAACAGTGGAAACGCATAATTTTAAAAACCCTGTCATTTCTATTCACTAGCCATAATCTACTGAAACAAACAAACATGTGATTCACTGAATAGACTTTTTTAAGTACCCACAACCAAAAGATGTTAAATCATGAATAACCATCATTTAGTCATAACATAGAAATAACAGTCATTGGTGTATTTCAGAGTAAATGATGATGTTGGTGAGATTTTATTCTGCATGATTGAAAAGACCTGGTCAAGACGATAATTTATCGGGTCTAGTTAATGTCCTAGAGAAACAACTGATGATGTCACGACTCCTGAAAGAACTTACGTGAACGTGCAGTTGGGATGCTATGGTCTGAACTCTGCAGACACCTGCAGCACAGATGTTACAGATGTTATGGCTGATTGCAAAGTGGACGGAGATCACATTTAGCGATAAGTCAAGATTTAACTTGTACACAGCTGGTGGTCGTTGGTGTTTGTACCGTCGCTGCGGGGACCGCTATCCTGTCGTATAGATCCAGGAAGTGGATCGTTTGGTGGTGATGTCATGATGTGGGGGGGCCACTGCTAATGGATGATGGTCAGAACTTGTCCAGATCCAAGGTACCGAAATTCGGTCCTAGGTCCACACGTCATTCCCAGGATACAGCAATCAGGCATCACCTTCATGCATGACAATGCCAGCCCACATGTGGCTCATGTCTGTCAGGAGTAGCCTACCTGAACCAGAACAATGTCGCTGTCCTTCCTTGACCAGCATATTCACCAGATCTCAACCCAATAGAGCATCTATGGGACGTTCAGGATCACCAGGTGAGAGAGAGAGATCCTGCTCCAGCAACACATGAACAACTTGTCACAGCTCTGCAGGAAGAATGACGTCATCCTACAAGTCCAGAATAACAGCTGATCCATTCAGCAGGTGTAAAGTAGTGATAAATGCTGGAGATAGACATGCACGGTAGTGACTATTGTTGTTCTATGTCTCACCATCCACACTTTCTGACTTGTAAACACTAAGGCAAAAACCACTAATGTGCACAAAAATGATTTTTCTGTTTGGCTAAAGGGTGAATAAAGAGGTGAACCATAATTTGCCTTTGATATTTAATATGAACAGGATGGCATGAAATAAAAAAAATACATTTCTACTGTTGGTCAGTTTATAATTACACAAAAACTAGAACATTTCTCAAGAAACTTGTAGCGTTTCAGTGAAACGTGGTACTTGTAGTAACATAAGTAAATAAGTACTACTACATAATACTACCACAAAAACCAGTTGTAGAACTTTTAGTAGCAGTAGTAGTAGTTAGGTCCAGTCTCCTTTTGAGGGTCTCAATTGTTAAACTATCTGAACATGAATGGACCAATCAGAGCAGAGCAGTAAGCTGATTGGAGGTTTAATCAGCCAATCAGCATCAGCTGTGTGTAACTGTATCTGGTCCTGAAAATGCTGACTCATTGAGGTAGACAGAGAGAAAGCCCCTAAAGCAGCACTGCAACCAGAGCCTGATCCAAACCCTGTAGGTGGTCTTGTTAAAATGAGACACCGTCAGCATCCTAAGAAGCTGCTGAACATGTAGATCTATCATTTGTATGGATCAAGTTCAAAATGTCAACATTACAGCAGAGAGAAAACTGCTACTGTCTGCTTTCCTCCACTATTTTCAGCTCAAAGTTCAAATGAGCTGATGAGGCAGTTGGTTGGACTTCCTGTTGCTTGGGGCCTCCCTGAGCAATAAGTGTATGTCTGTTAGCTTCCAAATTAGCATCACTAGAACTGGCACAAATTTTACTACGTTTTCATGTCAACATTATGAATGTGGAGAAAAAACTGAGGGAGTGAGAACAATTTAAAGAGAAGAATTTTAGACAGGTCTGATTGAACCGAGTAAAACGTTATTCTGACATTCAATTTCTGACTGCAATGCTTCACAACTTGATGACAAGTAATGATGTCACAAGTTATGATGTCATATAATAACTAGAAAGTGCTCGGAGAGCGCAGACCTCCACCAAGGCAGCTCAGTTCTGGATATTTCCATTACATCCAAAAGCAGCAGACAGACACCATCAATGAGGGACGAACAAGACACAGAGGAAGATGCTAATTTAGCATGCTAGCGCTAGCTAATTATCTTCAAAACAGTAAAACTTCACTTGGCAAACTCAAAACTGTACAAGACTCACATAGCATGAGTCAGACATAATTGAGAACTATATACAACAATTTCATAAAGTTTGAACCACAAATAATAACTTTTATTAACGTTATTGAAGGAGTGCGGCAAAGCAGTGTTTACCTCTGATGCAGGGAGATATGGCTTTGACCAGAACATGCATGCACGCACCTACGTCACCGCTATTAGTTTGGTAGTGGAGGTTCACATGTCAGTCATTTTGTGGTAGACAGCACCATCTTGTGGAGCCTTGTAACCATTACAAGTGTAGATGTGGCAGTTTAATCCTCTAAAAAATCCTGGATTTAGACGGTGATTCGGATCACCACCAAAATCTAATCGATTGTTCCACTTCCGACATCTCCTGAAAATTTCATCAAAATCCGTCCATTACTTTTTGTGTTATCTTGTTAACAAACCAACCAACAAACCAACAAACCAACCAACGCCGGCAAAACCATAACCTCCTCTCTTGGTGGAGGTAATAATGAAGAACAAACAAGGTGGTACGAACACAGAACACCTGTCAGTCGGTCCTACCTGGATGTTGAACAGGTGAGACAGCTGTTGGGCCTTGTGATGTCTCTTACAGCTTCCTGCATTGGTGACAAAGACTACAGGAAACAGGAAGTTGTTGTTTTGGTCCAAAAGTTTCAGAAATGCTCGTCGAGCTGCTGGAATCACAGAGCCGCCACGAAGCAGGACGCCGTCCACGTCAAAGAGGACGCCCACCTGATGAAGACAGGAAACAGCTGAGAGACAGACAGCGTCACATCACTCCGCTAATGCTAAGCTAAATAAAGCCTCTGGCACATTACAGGAGGACTCATCGTTTAAAAATCGCACTCCTCCATCTCAGTTCTGACTGGAAGAAATGTGAACACGCAGATGTCCATGTGATTCAGTGACCTCACTTCTGGATGACATCATTATCTCTGATGAAACGTTCATACATTAAAGTTTTCTTCAGTGTCCAAGTGAACTAATCTGCACATTCCTGGCTACCCTGCTAATGAGAGCTGCTAACAGGAGCTGCTAATGGGAGCTGCTAATAGGAGTTGCCAAGGGGAGCTGCTAATGGCTAATACACTGTTAGTGGAGACAAATGCGGCATTCAAGATAACGGTAAAGTCAGTAATGTTGATGATTAGCCTTATCAATATCCAATCATGATCATATTAATAAAGCCGGACTCGTGGGCTAATATGAATTATTACAGACTTTATAAAAATGCTGGCAGCTTCACAGATGTATTAAGAATGTTACATTTCACGTCCAATAGGAAACGACTTCTTAAAATAATTAGTGTTTGTAATATTACTACCACACTGAATATTAAAGCTGGGACGTTTTTCCTTTTTGTTCGCCGTCGTCTCCACCGAAGCAAACATGTTGCTAACATCAGACATGACATGTTTTGGCTGAGACTCCTCTGGTTGGTTGGCTCGCTGTTTGTGCTCATGTCGTCAGCGCTGCTTTGCACAAGCCATCATTTTGAGGGAGTAACGTTAGCTGGACGGGGCGGAGCCACGTGACTGAACCTGACAAGTCACAAGCGCATGGGGGGAAGGATAATGGAATGAACTAGCATGAGGTCATGACGGTGAGACATTGGTCTGGATGTAAACAAAGGGATATGCTCAGCCTGACCCTCAATAAAGATGACATCAGAACTGGCCTGTTGATGACATCACAACATCTGCTGAGCTCTCATAGGCACATTTTCTCCTGAAGGTTTTTATTGTTTGAGGCGTCATAAATATGTTAAGGTCACGTGATATTTTTATCCATCTGACATAAAGACGTCTGACGTTGTGTTTTAATGTTTAGGTTTTTCTACACATCTTATTTTTTAGTTTTCCATGTAAAGATGATTTTGCGGAGACTGAAGGTTGGTCACCTTCTCCATAGTAGATGTCAGATGTCTGTTTGTTTGTTTGTGATGTAATACTGACATATTGTGCTTGATTTGTATTTATTTATTTTAGGGATTCGTATTTCATCCCAGTTAAATACGGAGGATAGAAGCACAGAGAAAAGTTTTACAGGTAAATGAGAAAATACCTCAATCAAATCCTGGTTTTGTTTTTTTGTCCTAAAGAGCTACCATACCATTACTACACTACTGTCCTGATAGTGAACTGACCAATGCCTTGTTCTGTTGTTCATCAGCATGTTTGTTGTAAATGTGATGTCATAGAACAGATCTGATGTCAGATATGAGTCACAAACTCAGAAGAATGTAAAGAGTCAAAGATCAGATTTTAGAAAAATCACTTTCAGGCTCCGTGTGAACGAAATCCAGTCCAGTTCTAAAGAAGACTACAACCATAAAAAATTCATGAAGGAATTAAATCTACGATTAACTTAAAGAACAGAACAAACAGAAAGAAGGAATAAAACATCTGGACATTATCAAAATCATCTCGTTGTACATGAGAAATATTTCCAGTGATCTTTATCTCATCCATCATGTGACCTTTCTAGCTGAATATTTTGTGATAAATGAAGTTTTAGAATAACTTAAACTAATACCAGAAGTTCCAGAAAACTCAGAGGATGAGAAGCTAAACTGGACCAGTACCAGTCCCAGTAAAACCACTGACCTGTCTGCTGGTCGACACACATCTCACCGTCTGCCGGACCAAACCTCCACACCACATGATGCCTGTTTGTCTGTCAGAGCAGCCTAGCTGCTGTTTATACTGACTAAGCTGTGACATCATCAGGGGCAGGGCTGCAACATGATACCACTGATCATGACAATATCAACACATCATCAATCACAGCTCTTTGACATACAGCCTGTTCTCTTCCTATTAACTCCATTGTACCAAAATCAGCTGCAATTCACCCAGAGGGCGAACTAGAAGGCGTCCTAAATGAATGGGAGTGAATGGAGCTAAACGGCTAAAATAATTATTTTCACCTACTTAAAGACAAAAAAGCCCAAATTTTATTTTAGTTTGCGTAAACGTAGTATTGATTATATATTAGAAATGAAATGAAAATTCTAAAAGGAAGGAGATTTTGCCCACAAACCACTAACATTCTGCTAATGAATGCTGATTGGTCAGTTAAGGATTTCCGACTGATTGCGACCCGACATCCTTCCTCTAAGTCTTCCAGAGTCTACAGATGTTTTTAAATGAAACCTAATGAATCTCTAAAGGGGGACCAGGAGGACCTTCGTTTCTAACAGACTGATGTAGATCTGGTTCTGGTAGATCTGGTTCATGTAGCAGAGATATTCCACCGACTATTAATGCTGTAAACTAGCTTGTGGTGCTACCAATGCTACTACTTAAATAATGGTATTTCACAATAGAAGCAGCAAAGAAATATCTAATGGACTGATATTTATTGTATCAAATCATTATAACAAAAACATAATGAAAGTTGACAGAAAAACATTTTTTCCACATAAACATTTAGTTTTAGAGCTTCAGCTCCAGAGAGCCTCATTCATTCTGGACTACCTTATGAGCGCCCCCTATAAACCTGGACGTTCTGAGTGACATATCTCTATAATAATAGACTATCTCTGTCATCAATAAATGAAACCAGTACGCATCTATTGATCAGCTGACATCATTGGGAAACAGAGACAAATGTCCATAATACCTACAACAATAATGAGTATAATGCACATGTTCACCTTAGTTTAGCATGTTGCCATGCTAACTCTAGCAAGATAGCAGCAAACAAATATTGGCAGCAGTCTGGTACCCATGCTAACAGTGCTGACTGTGATACTTTGAATGACATGCTAATGTGCTTATGTTTAGCACATATTATATTTACCATGTTCATCATCTTAGTTTAACATTTTAGCATGGTCACCTTGGCTAATTATCTGTAAATACTGAAATAATTAAAGTAGCCATACTAACAGCAATGAAATAGTTGTACCTTGAGCTACATGCTAACACACTGATGTTGAGAGGGTATTATGTTTATTTAAATTTAGCATGTTAGCATGCTAACTTCAGCTAACAAGCTGTAAAAGTTTATAGAAGGAACGTAAATGTTAGTGGCAGTCAAGTAGACACAGTGGCACTTGGAGCTACATGCTTGCCTGCATTAGTGCGTTAGCTTGACTAAGTTTGCTAGTTATTAGTAAACATCAGAAATAATTAACCTAAATGTTAACTGCTGTGTAGCCAGGCTAACAATCCACAGTGGTCAGAGATGGAAACAGAGGAAACCATGTTCAGCTTAAAAAAATGTCTATTAACACAACAAACCGCTAACGAGTGTCATAAGGTCAGAAAATGTAAACTGAACCCAGAACAAGGACGACGGCAACAGGACGAAAACTGTGATTAATTTCCCTCCAAAACACTTAGCAAAAAAATAAACCGAGGTTTTAAATTCTAATGATGACATAAAGGAAAAACTTGTCTACAACATACTGTGTTTATGTAGATGACTTCATGTAAACATACTGGTGTAGGGAATCAGTCCTACTGATGGACATCAGGACAGTTCTTCTTCTTTAGTGTGTGTTAGATGTTATATAGTAAAATGGTTCATGTTTCCAGACCTCTGAGTGAACCTGTCTGTCATCAGGTGACAGGAAGATCCTCTGAACTAATGATCTGCTTTGTCTGATTGGACACTCTGACAGAGAACCAATGATGGAAATTGATCAGTTGATTCCTGTCAGTCATTGGTTTAGCAAACAAACTGCTGCTGCGTTTCTGAACTTTGGTGTCGTTCAAAGCGATTCAGCCTTTTACAGTACGACACAAAGCATTGTGGGTAGCGTGTGTGTCTCAGATGAAGCCATTATTGTGATGTCAGAGACTTTAAACACCTGTCGTCTTCTTCTCATGTTTGTTTGAAGTCGAAACAACTAAACTACAAACTTGTGTTCACCAGGTCGCCATGTTGGACGTTGAGCCGCTGCGTCCGACTGAGGGGTCGTGTTCCAGCTGGACAGTGATGTGTCGCTGGACGACAGACCAATGGCAGCCTAGTTGACATCAATTCCTCTGTTTGGTCATGTGTTCTCATCAGGAGGGGGAATAAAACAGTGGCCTGATAATGTCATGTTGACCTGATGATGGCGCTACAGTCGGTAACTAGAGCTCATCCTGAGAAAACGAACTGAACTAATGAAGCACCGCCCTCACCGACAGTCACATGATCCAGTCTGGACCAATAGAAGGACTGACGTTAACAAAACGCTGCTTCTGTTGGTCGACAATTAAAATCAACCAATAAAACGCATTTGTCTGATTTTTAAGAGTCCAATAAAAAACACAGATACATATGTTGTAATGTAACTAAGAACATTTATGTAGCAGTCGAGTCTCCTGCTGCCACTCTTGAGGGTTCCTCAGTGAGACAGCAAAGATGATGGCGTTTGGAACAGGTTTTTATTTAACACAAATAAGAAATGTAAAGTTAAACACAAACTAAATTTAACAGCTTTTCAGCTTCACGAAAAAATGAACAAACGCAACTCAGACGCTTTTCAGCGCCAGTCTTCAGGACTTTTAATTCTTCTACACAGACAGACTGATGAAATGCTCCTGACAGCAGTTTCCTCCTCACATGATCTCACATGGTCTGCCATTAATTAGCCAATCACATGCTGCACAATGCTGCCACCAATCAAGACCCAGATTGAACCCACATGACAAGAGACAGACAGAGAGAGAGAGAGAGACAGCATCAGGAGAAGGACAAAGAGATGGGGGAGAAGGAGAAAGAGGAGGAGTAGAAGGAGATGGAGAAGCAGGTCTACTGACGGACTAGGAGACAAAGACTGCCCCCGTACACCAGACCCCCCAGTCCTGAGACACTGAGTCTTTATCATAACTGAGCTCAGATTCACTTTGGTTCAAAAAGAAGAAAAAAAAGATGACAAACTGACCTGAGGAACATTTAATAAAAAACAGTTCAAGTACAAAAATGAGGCCAAACGTTCATCAGACAGACAGACAGGTGACAGACAGACAGACAGGTTAGAGTCCCAGCAGAGTTCTGGCTGCTTGACTCTGAGCCTGAAGAGTCTCGCTGGCGTAACGCTGCAACAACTCCATCTTCTTCCTCCTGACCAGAGCCTCCTCCACCTGAGAGACAGACAAGTGAGACAGGTGAGAGACCGACAGGTCGGAGAGGTCAGACAAGTGAGAGAAAGACAGGTCAGACAGGTGATGGTCAGACAGGTAGGCAACAGCTGTCTCACCTCCCTTTGTGAGGGAACAGGTACGTGAGCGATGAAGGTGACTCCGCCCTCGTCTCCCTCGTGCTCGTCCCGCCTCTCCTCAGGCTGCACACACACACAAAAGAATCACACTGACACATGTAGCTCCGTCCACCACCCAAACAGCTTGTAATCAATAAAGTTATTTGATCTGTTATCAGCTTTATACAGTCAACTGAAGCTAAGCTAGCTGGGAGCTAAGTGAGCCTGACGTAAAGGTAGCACTATGTAGCTACAACAGATGCAGGTTGTGTCTAAAAGACTTAGAGTATCTGTGGTGACATCATACAGGGAGGGACGAGTCTTCATGTGGGGAGAGTCATCGTAAAGTTAACGTTCTTACTCACACCAAAAGCCACATTCTTAATCTCATCTGCTGCTCTGGTGTAACTCCTCCTCTCTGGACTGCAGCCGATCTGTCCATATCAGACCATAAGCTGGTGTCCTTCAATGCCAACTTATCAGTCTCCAAAACTAACCCACCTCGTTCATCTCCTTCCGTAATATCAAGAACATTGATGTATCTGCTCTTTCTAATAGACTTGATAACCTCCCCAGCAAAGACAATTTATCCACACCTGATGAACTGGTCTCCCACTATAATGATGGACGTGGCAGTATTCTGGATGATCTTTCTCCTGTAAAGACTCGGAATGTCTCCTTTTCTCACTTTGCCCCCTGGTTTATCCTGGATCTACTACACCTTAAAGCCAAGGGTCGTCGTTTGGAATGCCTACATGCTAAAACCGGCCTTACTGTCCATAAAAATATGTATGGCGACCATATTCGTCACTATAAGGATGGTCTCTCCACAGCTAAAATGGAGTATTATGCTAACCTCTGGTGAAGGGAACACAAGATCTCTGTTTTCCATTGTAAACACCATCTTGAGACCACCTGATTCTATTGCACCTAACATGTACTCCACTGTGCACTGCAATACTTTCATGACCTTTTTCACTGCAAAAATTGGAAATATTCACCAGCACTTAGCCTCTCCAAAACATACAGCATCCAGTCCACCTTACCCAGCCTCATTTGACATCATCTCTCTCTCTCTCTCCGCCCTTGACAGCACATTATCATTCGAAACTCACATCAATAATATGACTCGGCGTGCATATTTCCACTTAGGTAATATCAACTGTCTCCGCCTGTCTCTCACACCTAATAGCACCACCATTCTTGTCAACACCCTGGTCACCTCCCACATTGATTACTGTAAGTCTCTCCTCTCTGGTCTTCCACTCAAGCTCCTCCATAATCTTCAACTGGTTCAGACCTACGCTGCCCGCATTATTACCAGGACCCCTTCCATAGAACACATCACCCCCGTTCTTCAACAACTTCACTGGCTCCCTGTCAAATACCGCATAGATTATAAGATTCTCCTTCTCACCTTCAAGTCTCTCCATAACCTCGCACCTCCGTATCTCTCTTCCCTCCTTCATCCTTACACACCCTCTCGTACTCTTCGGTCTTCCTCCTCTCCGCTCCTCACTACACCTCCAGCCCGTTTATCATCCATGGGGTCCAGAGCCTTTAGCCGTGCAGCCCCTCATCTCTGGAACTCTCTCCCACAAACCATCCGTGATATTGACTCTCTCCACACTTTCAAATCCCCCCGTCAAAATACGCCTTTTTAGACTTGCTTATTCTGTGTGATCACCGTTGTTGACCTTGTACCTGTTTTTAGCTTTTTATTGCTTATTGTTTTACTTATGTCCTAATATTTGTTGTATCTGTAAGGTGACCTTACCGCCAATAAATAAAATGTATTATTATTATTTATTATTAGAGGGAGGGACGAGTCATTGTAAACTCAGCCTACGGAGAGGACAGCAACCTCGTTCCCCATTAAAACCAAAGAACTAATAATGAATGTGGATTTATCTGATGAAACACAAGTGTGTATTATTAGAAGGCTGACTGTGTCCTGTATGGAAATAAATCTCTAATCAATAATAATAGAAAAATAATCTATTCCCCTCTATAGAAAAACTGAAAATAACAACCAGAGGGTGGAGACATTCATTTAAAATCAAAAACTGATCAGCCAATCAGAGCTGAACCAGCTAATCCGGAAGTCTAATTTTTCCACTTTTTTCTACAGTTCTACGGGACCCTGGAAGCTCCTGGAAAACCCTCGAAGGTAAAGGGAGTGTTCACCTCTTCATCCTGGACAGTGTAGATGTTCTCCTCCTCTTCCTCCTCCTGTTTGTCTCCTGAAAGACGAGATTCTCTCTCTGTTCTCCACCTCTGCACCGCCTCTGACACAGCTGCACACAAATACACACAATATACATCGAAATACACAGATGCACAAAATACATACAGAAATACAAACAGATACACAATATACACAACTTCAGAGGTAAATTGATGCTGCACTGGTGTTTCAGTTTCATGTCCAGCAGATCTGATACATGTAGATACATACAAGTGACACGTACGACGTCCGATTGGTCAGTTGAATCAGCTGGACTCTGTGTTTAGTAATTAGCTAATGTTAGCATGCTAACAGGATAAGGTGAAAGTGTTCATCTTAATAAAGACGAGCCATAAACAAGGTTCCTGGCTGTTAATCAACAATAGATTTATATTTAATAACTTGATACTGAATGCTGAAATAATAATGTGACTATTGATTACTGACATGACTGATTAGAAACACTCATTGATCTTTGTATGAAAGATTAAATGATCTACCTTGTTTCTCATATTCCGTCTCCAGAGGAAGTAGCACTCCGTCGTCTTCATCTCTGTATCCATAATACTCTGCATCCACGTCCTTCATTAGCTCCGCCCTCGTCTTCCTCAGCACCGGGGCAGCTAGGAGCCACATGATCAGTTAGGACCAATCAGACAACAGTACAGTGATGGATGGTTCAATATGATACATGAAGTAAAAAGACAGTTTACATACGCTCCTTCTCAAACAGCTCTCTGACGCCAGGTAGGTCTCTGGCGGCTCCAAAGTATTTATACCCTCGATTACCTGGAACCTCCTTCCCCTCGTGGTCCAACATCTTTGGACCGAAGCGCTGAAACACAAACACCCAATCAATACCCGCCTGAACCACGTCGCCGACATCCGCCTGAAACGTTGTTTATCCTCCTCCACTCTGTTTGTGGCAGTGGATAATAGCAGGTCACTGTTGACTGACTGAAACATGATTTCAATAACTACTACTGTTACAGTTACTGGTGTGAGTTACTTACAGCATAGTCGGGTCCTCCCAGCTCTTTGATCCGAATCTCCCAGTGACGTTTCTCTCTCAGCAGCTTATTGATCTCATCATTGAGATCACGAATTCTGAACTCACCCAGACCAGCTGCAGACAGACAGGTCAGAGAGACAGACAGGTCAGAGAGACAGACAGGTCAGAGAGACAGACAGGTCAGAGAGACAGACAGGTCAGAGAGACAGACAGACAGGTTTGTGGTTCTCACCGTTCTGGATCTGGGCCACTTTCTTTGAGATCTCACTGATGATCTGAAACACACACATAAATACATATGATTTACATAAAATATCAACTACATCTCCCATGATGCACTTCAATAACCAACAGCCAATCATAGAGCTTTATCTTCTGACATTAGCAGGAGCCTGAAGCTAATCATTAGACATTACTGACTGTCTCCATGGGGATACCAGCTAAGCCTTCTGTGTAATGTAGTATCAAATTATCAGAAAGAAAAAATGATAGGCTAAGAGAGCAGCAGGTGATTTTACAGGAGGCGGAGCTAATAACAAGGACTGGTTGATGACAACTCCAAGGATGATCACATGACAAACAGACAGTCATAACGTTCAGTCCCACAGTCTGTGGTACTCTGTGTACTATGCAGTGCTGCAGATTGTGTACTACAGACTGAGTACTACAGAGCGTACCTGTCGTCTCCATTTCTCAGCTTTAGGAAGTTCACTGCACTCTGACGCCAGAAAAGGTCTCCTCTCCTGTAGACAGTTGAGACAGGTTAACACAGATCAGAACACAGACCAGAACACAGACCAGAACACAGACCAGAACCTGACCTTGACTTTTCCCTCCTCCAGCTGAGCCTGTCTGAACCGGGCCAGAGCCGTCCTTGGAGACACAGCAGAGGACAGTTTGAGACAGCAGAACCACAGAAGAACCTGACAGTCCTGGTGGAACACCAGTAGAACCAGTGAGATCACATGGTAAAACGTCTTCTGATTGGTTGGCGATACTTACATGGCCTTCTCTGCGTTTCTCGCCTGTGGAAACAGACACAGATGTTGTTAGAATACGGAACTAAAACCCTGACTCCAGAACAGCTGGGACATCATTTAAAACATCAGACCAATACACCAACCAGCAGCCAATCAGAGTGATGACTCACATCATACCTGAGTCCAAACACCTGTTTGTGTGGCTGACCTCTGACCTCCCTGAGGACGCTTTCACACCTACCTTATTTGGACCAGACTTTCCAGTTTGATCTGGACCAAACTGCTGGTGTGTAACATCACCTGGACCAAGGTCCGGATCAAACAGCCGGACTGACACAAAGAGGTGGTCTTAGTCTGGATCAAACTCAACCAAACGGAAGAAGGAAGAACAACGCAAGAAAAACGCGACCTTTGGTTTCGGGTGTGAAAGCATCTGGAAACAACAAGGCTTTGATCTTTCATCCAATAACATCTCTCCTTTTAGACCAACCAATCAAAATCACAAACAATATATTCATCTGAAATACCACAGGTCACTTCAGGTGACTGTGTAACCATAGATGTTCCCAGTCCTCATAGATGAATGAACCCATTTAAAGATGTATAAAAACCAAACAAGCCTTGGATGTTTACCAAAGAAATAAATTATTGACTGCTGATTAGACCCCTGACTCTTTCAATTATTTTAATTTATTTTCACCTTTTTCCATTTCAACCTATTTTTAAAGCTCCGTGAAAATCGAAAATAAGATGTGAAAGTTCAATTTGTAAACTATTGTTCAAATGATTTTCTTTATGGCCAATTTTTGTTAAAATATGAAGATTTGAAGAAAAAAAAACTCTGGCAGGTTAGCATGCTAACTGACTGTGTCTCAGTGTTAATAATATCAGCGTAGATGTCCGCTGCTAACGAGCTAAACTCTGGCAGATTAGTATGCTAACTAGCTATGTCTCAGTGTTAATAATATCAGTGTAGATGTCCGCTGCTAACAAGCTAAACTCTGGCAGGTTAGTATGCTAACTAGCTATGTCTCAGTGTTAATATCAGTGTAGATGTCCGCTGCTAATGAGCTAAACTCTGTCAGGTTAGCATGCTAACTAGCTACGTCTCAGTGTTAATATCAGTGTAGATGTCCGCTGCTAACAAGCTAAAGTCTGTCAGGTTAGCATGCTAACTAGCTACGTCTCAGTGTTAATATCAGTGTAGATGTCCGCTGCTAACAAGCTAAAGTCTGTCAGGTTAGCATGCTAACTAACAGTGTATCATTGTTAATATCAGAGTATATTATCACTACTCACCATCTCTGCTGCGCGCTTTTATGGACAATTCACGTAGTTCAGGAGGCTTCAGCCAGGATCACACGCCGGAAATAAACAGGAAGTACGCCAATAATTTCTTCTCCTGGTTCCGGTTGTAACGGATTTTTAGTTACATTACTGCCACTTATTGGAGGACTAAAAAATAAACAAAAAAATTATGTATATACACATTATGTATATATTTTTATAAATACATTTAAATATATACGTGTGTGTGTGTACATGGAAGAAATGTAATTACATTTAATTACATTAAATTTAATCAAATTACAATGAAATAAAGTAGAATACAAATATCTTTTGACATCTAGTGCAGGTTGACAACTTTTGTAAATTTCAAACGTCAAATTTGAATAAATTCTTTCTTTATGGAGATTCAGCTGCTGATGAGGATCATATGACCTGGTTTAAAGGGGAGACTGGTTAGTTACCTTTTATTGCTTCCATCACACCAAATTATACGTCTCAGCTGTCAACATGCTGCCACCAGTCACAGCAGAGGACACCATGAATATGACCGTCATTTAGAAGTGAGGAAACCTCGTCACTGAATTTCTGCAGAAAAAATAATGTGTTCGGATTTTGTTTTGTCTGAGTTGGAGCTTGTATTTCCCACCTTACAATGTGTGTCATTCTATTCTACTCTATCATATTCTACTCTATCACATTCTATTCTGTGGGGCAGTGACCTGACCACCGCTGCCGGCCTGCCAACCAGAGAGTGTTAAGGATAAAGGCCAAAACACTCAGTGAAGGTTGGGCACCTCCTGAAGACCTCGTCCCAGACCAACGCAACCAGAGAATGCAACCAAATGTGACAGAGTAGAGTAGAATGTGATAGAGTGCTGTATAAATCCTGTTAATCTCCACAAATTAATCAGTCTTATTGATCATTAGTGATCGATGCTAATGATAATTGGTGATCAATGCTGAGAGCTCCTATAAATAAACATGAGACAGGTGTGTCTCAGCTCCTCCATGTTTTTATTGTCAGGTTAAACTACAACCAAAAGACATTTTTACAGCAGCTCTCAGTGATTTATTGTACAAAAATAACATTTGGAGTTTTTGTGTGAAAACATTTCTCTGCAAACATAAAAGTGTCATTTTTTAAATGTTTTTTTTTTTATCGTTTTTGTCACTCCATCTGGTCCAAACAACAAAACACGCCTTAAATAATAATTATTAACGTTCCTTATGTTCGACCTGCTCTGATTGGCTTGTTTGTTCCATGTGACCATACCTATGAGGTGATTGGCTGTTTGCTGGAGCTAATCACGTTTCCTTCTGACAAACTTTGTTTTGTACAGAAAAATAAAGGTTAGTCACCATGTTGGAAAAAAGAACCTTCCGCCACCTGTTTTCCTTCAGTTACAGCCCCGCCAATGTTAGGGGAGGGGCTACGTTAATTTTATTCAATAACTCTATACTCTCAGCCAATCGTCTGGGCAGAAAGGATTCTTATATAAAGCTTTGTACATCATGACTAAAACACAAATCTTAAAACACAAAGTTTTTTCCTTTAGAAATGCAGAAGAAAGTTGATTTTTAGCGCCGGCCCCAGCGCCGTCTGACTGAAAGGCTTCTGGACCAATAAGAAGAGGAGGACCTCAGGGATCAATAAAAGAAGAGGGCTACGTTCAAACTCCAGTTCAAAGTGACACAATTAGGTTTTTTTCCTCTAATCTGATTTTGTTGCCTTAACAAATGATATTGGTCTGTGTATGTGATGTCAGTGTGAACAGATCTGAACCACCGGCCCACATTTCCTACCAGCTGAACACCACAGCATGTCATTGGTTTACCCGTTCATTCTTAAAATGAGTGATTCAGGGACTCTTTTCTTGTGTTGTTAGCTGTGGTGGCGTCTATCAGCTCTTAAGCATGAGGGCAGGAACAGGATCTTCACATTTACTCTTTAAATTTAGGACTTCATGTCTCCCAGCTGTCGTTGCTGCGATCCTCTATATTTGAATTTATCCACCATTGTTTACAAAACATTCATGTGAGCGTACTCAGTGGTAGAAAAACCACATGAATTCTGATATGACTGTTCTCACAACTGTCACATCAGCAGGAATCAGATCTGATTAAGAACATATATGAAGGTGGCCCAAATTAAAAACATCAGATTCCAGGTGACGTGTTGTCACCTGTTCACACTGTCCTGAAAAAACACATTGGAGTCACATTTGAACAGAAAAAAATCAGATTTGGCCACTTTTTCCAGCAGTGTGAACACAGCCCCAGAGATAAAAGAGGGCAAGGTGGGCGGATGGGTGTGGCCTTCACAGTACACTCCTTGGCCAGGTGACCAGACTTCCCATGGTCTCACTTCGACTCCGACGTCTTGCCGCAGTGGACTGCAACATGGCCAATCTCCCCACACCTGCGGCAAACACATGCTGTTAGCTCACCTGTAGCTGTTAGCTCACCTGTAGCTGTTAGCTTACCTGTAGCTGTTAGCTCACCTGTAGCTGTTAGCTCACCTGTAGCTGTTAGCTCACCTGTAGCTGTTAGCTCACCTGAAGCTGTTAGCTCACCTGAAGCTGTTAGTTTACCTGTAGTTATTAGCTAACCTATCGATGTTAGCTCACCTGTAGCTGTTAGCTCACCTGAAGCTGTTAGTTTACCTGTAGTTATTAGCTAACCTATCGATGTTAGCTCACCTGTAGCATTAGCTTACCTATAGCATTTGACCTTCTCACAGCATTTCTGGATGTGTCCAAAATCGCCACAGGAGTAGCACTTCTGCTCGTGGGCGTGGTCGCAGTCCCGGGCCATGTGACCGGCCTTCCCACAGTTGTAGCAGAGGTGCTCTCGCTCCTTCTTAGGTTCCTTACAGTCTCTGGAGATGTGACCTCCTCTGCCGCAGTTATAACAGGCTGCAGGGATGACATCACAGGTGACATCACTTTCTGCACCACACACACACCTGGCCTCACAACTCCTGTACTCTGAACCTTAGACGAGGACTACCTTTACCAAACTACAGTTAGAGATTCTTGCACCCTGACTGACAAATCAGCCATGCTAAATTGTTTTAACATTTTATTTCTGCTGTTTTTTTTTTATGAGTCCCAGCGTCCTGAAATTCAAATAGCTTATGTGCCAGCAGAAAATGCCTTCCCTGCACCATGTGCTGATAGTCATCCTAGTGACCAACTGTTTCACTTTTTGCCTGTGTCTGTCTTGGAGGTCAATAGGTAAAGTAACTGGACACAAATACAGCAGCAGGTCCTGATAAATTTGATCCTTACTTCCTGAAGCTAGCTGCTGATATTATTGCAAAGCCTCTATCACACAGTTTTAATCCAAGTCTTGGCAATATCATCCCCAAAGTCTGGGAATCTGCTTTCGTTCTCCCCCTACTACAAGGGGTCGACCCCTGAAATCTTAATAACTACAGGCCAATCTCAAAACTGTGTATTTTGGCTAAAGTATTTGAAAAGCTTGTCAGCAATCAACTCAAGGACTTTGTAGATGCTAATGATATTCTATCTAAATATCAATCTGATTTTAGGAAACAGCACAGCACTGTTACTGCTGCCCTTAAGATCCTATATGATGTAATTGAGGCAGTTGACTGCAAAAAATTGTTCTAGCACTTTTTGATTTATCAAAACTGTTTTCAAGATTCAAGATTCAAACCACTTAAACCAAAACAGAACCACAATCAATCAGACATTCAGACACCTTGTCAGTAATAACAGATCAGCATATGAGCACTAGAGCAAAGAAGGGTAGGTCGTCATGCTCGCTTTGATACTCTTGATCATGGCTTATTAATTAACAGGCTACATCATATTGGTGTGTCCAATCAAGCTGCATCTTGGTTTACCAACTATTTGTCTGCTAGAACACAATGTGTTCAGATGGCAGGTTCCACCTCCTCTTTTCTGACAGTGTCAAAGGGCGTGCCCCAAGGCTGTGTGTTAGGACCTATACTGTTTTCCATCTGTATTAATAAGCTGTGTGAAAACTCATTAAGTGCAGTGTACCATTTATATGCTGATGACACCATTATTTATTGTTGTTTGCCATCTGTTACTCTGGCCTTTCAAGTTTTGCACATAGCATGTTGTTCAGTCCCGTCTGCAGAAACTCAAACTGGTTTTTAATACAGACAAAACTAAACTCATGCTGTTCTCAAACTCCAGTGAGTTTCCACCAAATCTCCCAAATATTTTAACTTTTCACCGCAAACAAATTGAATTAGTCACTGGTTACAAGTATTTGGGTTTCCTTATTGATCGTCACTTGTCTTTTAAATCTGTTATAGCAAACCTGGTCTCCAAGCTCAAGGTGAAGTTAGGGTTCTTCTATAGGACTAAATCCTGCTTTTCTTTTAGAGCGAAAGAATATCTTGTATCGTCAACCTTTTGGCTCTGCTTAACTATGGTGACGTGTTATACATGGGTGATGCTGCTCACTGTTTGTGGTCTCTGTCTATCATTGTGCCTTGAGATATGTCACTGGTTGTAAACGTCTTACCCACCATTGCTCTTTGTCTGCTACAGTTGACCTGCCATCTTTATTGTACGCAGACGTACACACTGGTTGACTTTCATCAATAAAACTCTTCTAGGATTGGTCCCTTCATACCTGTGCACATATTTACTTACAAACCAAAACCATTATGAGCTCTGCTCACAAAATGTCTTGGACTGGACTGTTCACCGTTCTCGCACTGAATTGGGGAAAAGAGCTTTTAAATTTGCTGCCCCCACTGCTTGGAACACCCTACATAAGGACATAAATACCCCACAAAAGGACATAAATACCTTACAAAAGTACACAAATACCTTACAAAAGTACATAAATACCTTACAAAAGGACATAAATACCCTACAAAAGGACAAGTCACCAGATCTAACTTCTATGAATGACTTTGCGGAGATCCTGAAAGATCTAGAACCTGAGACCATTGGACAGTGTGGTTGTACCGGATTAATTTGATTACTTGACTTTAATCTACCTGCACTTTAATTGTGATCCCAATGTGTATTTTATATTACTGTCTGTACCCATATTTATTGTATTTGTATACTGTGTTGTGATGTAAATTATGACGTGTGTTGCTGCCTTCTTGACCAGGTCACTCTTGTAAAAGAGATCCTTGATCTCAACGGGTTGATTTTCCTGGTTAAATAAAGGTTAAACAATCCAGGGGATGTTTGATAAATGTCCTAAAGTGATGTCACTTGAGTCAGTATCATGATGTCACTCTGCTGCATGATACATTAGCTGCTACTAGCCTAGCCCAAAAATATGTGCCATACAGTTGTTTGTGGGTTGGGTTGCATTGTGGGTAATGTAGGTGGCGGTTCTGATGAGGAATGTGAGGGTGAAATGTGAAAAAAATGGTTCTGCTTCATTGATTGTAGTTTCAACCTGTCCGTCTTGAGTCTGTGTAGAGTCACATGACAAACCTGTGGAGGACTAACCCTAAACACAGTGTGTGTCCTCACCGTCCTCGGTCCTCTCACAGTCTCTGGCCACATGTCCAGGTTCCCCACAGCGGTAACAGAACAGATCTGGAACACACACAGGTTGACCAAGTCTTTAACGGACTGAACAGCACAGAGATCCAGATCAGTCTAGTTCAATCCACTTAATATGACACTTTATTTGAAGCTGGCACACAGCTGGTTTACATGTGGCTTCCTGCCTTCAGAATAAAGGCATCACCTGCAAACAACCAAACAGATTAAATGTTACATGTCTGTATATGAACGTGTCTGAGTGTCACCTTTGCCTCTGCCGCGTCCCTTCACTCGTCCTCGAGTGGCGCTCGGACAGTTCTTCACCCAGTGACCGCTGCGGCCACAACCGAAACACTCATTACTGCTCATCACCACGACGACAACTAGACAGACAAACAGACAGAGACAGACAGTAGGTATGAATAGTCCTTTTTCCAGAGATTGCGCTGCAACACAGTATGGTGCTAGATCCAGGCCAATACGTGTCATTAATTAAAAAAGGATTGTTATTGAAAAATGAGAAACTGAAAGTTCAACTTTTGATCTTGGACTTTGAAAGATAAAACAATGTGTTAAAACTAAAAAGGAAAATGTTAGCATGCTGGCTAAAGAGGTGTGACGTGTAACACAGCAGCATCAACAATGGAGTCACATGATAAAAATCATTTAGCTTCCTTTAAGACTGGGCATATCAAGTAATCAATAATCGACTGGCACTTATTGACTACGAATCGATTAGCATTAACACCTCGCCCCCCAGCCCGATGCACACATAGACAAAGAGAGAGAGAGACTGGAGCTAATTTTTCAACTCATGCTAAACGGGTCTACAGCTCATGGGTCATCATAGACACGTGGTCAAGGTTTTCCTAGATGAAAACCGTCACCTTCAACAAACTGACAGGAAGCATGTCTTTATCTATCAGCTGTTTATTCTGTCAACTGACATCAAGCTGACTTCATCTGCTGACTCAACAAAAAGACTGTTGAACTGTAGATGGATCTTCTTCTATTGACTGTTGAACTGTTGATGGATCTTCTTCTATTGACTGTTGAACTGTTGATGGATCTTCTTCTATTGACTGTTGAACTGTTGATGGATCTTCTTCTTCTATTGACTGTTGAACTGTTGATGGATCTTCTTCTATTGACTGTTGAACTGTAGATGGATCTTCTTCTTCTATTGACTGTTGAACTGTAGATGGATCTTCTTCTATTGACTGTTGAACTGTAGATGGATCTTCTTCTTCTATTGACTGTTGATGGATCTTCTTCTATTGACTGTTGAACTGTAGATGGATCTTCTTCTATTGACTGAACTGTGGATGGACCTTCTTCTTCTGCTGGTCTCTGCTTTGACCTGTGATCAGATAGTTTTACCTGAGTTGGTGCTGTTCCTCATTTTCCTTTATTTATTTAAAGGAGTTCCACACTAGACTTTTTAATGGCCAGCATGTTTCTGCCTTGTGATCATAGTCTGTTCTTCTTCTTTGTTTGTAGTGGCTTCAAACACCCTGTAGGTGTATTACCACCGCCTTCTGGTGGTAGTACTACATTGCTACCAGGCGCAGGTAAAAGTGAGAGAATAACTTTTTCAGACCAAATAATAATCATAATCATCCCTGTTACATGGTGGTTGATCTCGTCCTCGATTGGAGGGTAAGTAGCTGCTGACTGCTACTAGCTGCCTCTACACCTCCTAATTGTGGGTCGTACACAGAGTAAAGGAGCCAGCCCGCCTTAACAGGATGTGTGGACCGTCATGGAGTCCAACGACAGTCAGAGCTCTGTGACGACAGGAAGACTGCAGCTGGTTCATAACATCAACAAACATTTTTAGGTGAACTAAAGAAGAACCAGATGAGCTGAGCGTGTTCCAGCGTGACTGACGTCATATTTATGGAGTCTATCAGCTAAAAACCACTGATGGATAGTTTGAACCTTAAAGGTATGCTCCCACTCAACTACGAGCCTGGGTGCACAAAATGCATTCCACCCAAAATGTGGCATATCAATTAATAAATATCATTTTATTATTTGCTCAAGTTTCAATACATAATTCAAACAAAAACATGCCTAATGAAAGGGAATTCTGTGGGTAGATTTGTTTTAGATTTCCTACCTGGCAGCCACTTCCCTGCAGCTTCCCGTCGCTTATGCGCATGCGTAAACCAGCCGTGCGTGTCCAGATTTAGATTTCAGTAGCTCCCATCGATCCTTCTGCTCTCTCCTATTTACCAGTTTTACTCTCCGTTTCTTTTCGTCAGCTACTCGACGCCTTTTCCTCACTATCTGTTATTTTATGCACAAACACACGCCAACCAGCCAGAGTGCAGAACGAGGAAGTGACCCTGTTCTGGGGAAGCCCTTGAAGAAGACATACATACGTCATACGTGTGCTGGTCCCGAATTCGCCCTTCACTAGCTTAAAATCAGAATTGTTCTCTGTATTCCGCTGTGCTAAAAATATGACCGTTATTATCAGGCTGTAGAATGGAATTCGTCCTACTGAATACTGTGGTTACTTTAAAAATTCTTCACACGCCTTGAGAAGGAAAATACTGAGTGGGAGTAAAACCTTTAAGAGTTACAGACAGGATACATTTAATATGCTGCCAAACTACTCAATTACAAATTTAGTTGAGTATTTTCTTTTTATACAACTAGTACTCCACTACAGCTGTGAGGTAAATACTGTACTGTTACTCGACTACATGTGACAAGACGTTCACCTGTTCTCAAGTGTCAGGTGTCTTTTCACAGAGACACGCTCCTCATGTTGGACCACAATTATGACATTCTGCTGCTACTCGAGACTAACGGAAACCGTTACCCAGCAGCATCCCCGGGTAGCCCAACCCCCCCAACCACCCGCGGCCTGACGCCGCTAACAGGCGGACCTATTCCGCTACAGCCGCGGGATGAACTCCGCTTCACCCCGGCAGGCGGTCACTCCTCCGCCTCGGCCCTGCGGGATTGCCCGCTCTGTGTGCTCGGACATCGGTCCTGCAGACAGGCCTGGTGCTCTCATATTGTCAGCTAGCATGCTAGCAGGTTAGCGTATGTTATAGTTTAATTAACAACGGGACACTGTCCGCTCTGCGCGCCTCCTCTGCGTATGAGTCACCGGGACAGACGGGCACCGTGCGCGGCGGCGTTGAGCCCGCTGCGGGAGAAAAGAGTGGATTGATCGGCCAGAATCGAACTCACCTCAGACCCGAAACTGTTTGTGTTCTGTCCACTGCACCACACGGTCTGCACACGGCACCACGTGACCCCCCCCCCCACCACCACAACACACACACACTGGTTATTGGTGTTAAATGTGACTTACTATCAGTGGTTATTGGGGGTAAATATGAGTTACTGACCTCTGGTCACCATGGTTCGACATTATTTCTGGTGGGACGACTTCTTGTGATTTTCATTAAAGTAGTTTTGTGAATCTTAACCAATAGACGGATCACACCATTCCTGATCAATCTGCAAGGGGTGTCACAGCCAGCAGGAAGTTTATGGATTACTGATTACAGGGTGAGACGTGAAAGCTGTCGAAGTCACCGTCGAGCAACAATCTGAACTGAAGATAACGACTGACAGAACGAACAGCCTTTGACCTGTGAAAACAACCAATCTGCTCTGAGAAAAAAGAACCTGATACTGAACGAGGAGTTAACCAAGAACCAAACACCTCAACAAACACGGTGAGTTTCACCTTCACTCATCAGCTTTTAGAGCCACAACAGATGCAGAGCCGAACTATTTCAGTCGGACAGTTTTTCATATTTTTACACTTTTCCACACAAAGTGATCGTATAATGTATCCGAGTCAGAAATAAACAGGCTGCTGAAATAAAATGCAGCATTCATCAGCAGCAGGTGTAGGTCAGTCAGCTCAGGGTGTTGGTTCTCCAGGTTCTGCTGTTCCATACCTTCAAACCTATTTAATCCATCCATGATCTAAAATCCATAGGGCAAATTCATTCTGGGCGTTTTGAACTGTTGCTAGTTAAAAGCTGCATAATCTGAGCAAAAGACGCAAAGGGCTTGTTTAACAGCTGATGGGATGCAGGTGATGAAATAATCCATCATTAATGAGGAAAATATTGATGACATCACCTGCAGCAGAAACCAGAAGTGTGTCTCCGCCGTCTGTGACACTTACCCACAATGCACAGCAGCTTAACTTCATTAATGATTTAAATCTCCGACAGGCCAACAGGATCTAATGTTAATGAATGTTCTGTGTTCTACTACACATCCTAAAGGTCCCACACAGTCCAGGTTCATACAGTGAAATAGTTTGGAGTAAAGCAGCCGTCCTCCTGTGGATCACAGCTGATCCTTCTGTGATTCCTCCACAGGTCTCATTCTGGTGGTTCTCCTCCAGGTTTTCCTGCTGGTTCCTGTGCTTCTTGGAGTGGCCATGCTGAGAAGAACAGGAACATTAGGTGGTTTGTGCAGGTGTGACCTCCAGCATTGCCGCTCCCTCTCCTCCCCCCCACCTCTTCCTGAGCTCTCCCGATTCCATTACCCAGCAGCAAGTGGGAGCAGGAAGTACAGGATGGGGCAGGAGGTGGGACAGATGAGCTCCGCCCAGATCAACCAAATACTTAGGGTGAGAAAATCAATCAATCAATCCATCAATCAAGTCAACCAAACACTCAGACTGAACTGTTTTTTTGTTGCCAGGCCAACGAATACAGCCACACCCTGTCCCGAGGACCCGCTTCCCATGGTGTCCTGGGATTCCATAGCAACATTTTGCCATCCAATCACCCCATTGAGGACCGTCGTAGCAGTGCTACCTGCCTGCCAGGCTGTGGCGGTGTGCAGTTTGGAGTATTTGATGGCCATGCAGGGTCGGCATGCGCTCACGCTGTCAGCCAAAGGCTCTTTTATTACATCGCTGTGGCAACACTGCCGCTGAGAACATTGGTGGAGCTGGAACAGGCGGTACAGGAGGAACGGGCTGTACCTCCGCTGCTGGAGTGGCACAAACACCCCCAAGACCACAGCTGTCCCGACGGAGGAGCAATCTCCTTCCACAGCCTCCGAAACTACTGGCAGGAGCGTCTGGAGGACGAAGGTGAGGAGGAGGAGGAGGAGGAGGTAAGCAGTGTCCAGATATGAGTCTGATGAGAGTTCCTTCAGACTTTGTTTGATCAGGCTGACAGGAAGTGAATGCAGCTTTAAACCTCAGTCATTAAACATGCTTTAAAACACACTAAAAACGATGGAACCACTTTACCTCAAAGTGTTTTTATTTTTTTCAGCTCTATGGCCTCATTCTATTGGCCACCGAAACGTAAACATGAATGCATACTTAAATCCCAACGGTGTCCTGTCGGATGGATGGATGGATGGATGGATGGATCATACATCCTATAATTATGGGATGCAATCAATACTTGCTGTTTTAATGTGTTTCAATAGGGACACTTTTGTCTTTAATACACTTAAACCTTGTTTGTGAAATAAATTATAGACATGATAAGATCAATAGTTAAATTAATACCATATACATGAAAACAATCAAAATGAAAAGGACAAAAATGTCCCATAGTAAATCTGACAGTTTTTACATGTGAGGTCATTATCTGTCTCCTCTCTGATTGGCTGCAGGACAGTGACAGGGTGACATCAGCGCTGGTCAGCGCTTTCCGTCGCCTTGACTACGATCTCTCTGTGGAGGCCCAGGTCTACTTTTCCATGTCCTCACCCAGGTCCTAATACAGTCACACCATCTCTTTGACTCCTTTACTGGGCAGGCTGGGCTTCTAACACCCCCCTGATGACCAGGTCACATGATCATCCCGCTCTGTCTGCTCCATTTAACAAACCAGAGGAAGAGAACCACTCCTGAACATTTTTTTCCTCAAGAGAAAATAAATTGTAATGAGAAAAAAAAACGAAATGAAAAGTCCAGTCAGTGAGAACTGTGATTTAAACAGCAAACACCTCTGTACCAACAGTCTACAGTCCATTCACATCGCTTTTGTCTCTACAGCCTCAAATCCCAGCAGTTTTCTCAGGACACGGTCCAGGAGAGCAGAATCTGAATTACTGCAACTGTGAATAAACATACCATAATAAATAGTATGAAACCATGGTGACCAGATGTAAGCACCGCCCCTCTTTGGGGCCATGTTGCTTCACAAAACCTGAACATAGAAACATGATAAAAGTTTAAACTGGTCTCCAGACTCTGGACTTTACTGGACTAAATGGACATTTTGATATGTAGACTGGTTTTCATGAAATCCCAGTTTAGGTTTGGGGTCATTTTGGCTGGTTTCAGATTTTATGATGGGTGTGTATTACAGGAATGTTGACAGTTACAGTGGTGACATCATCATTAAAGTGGGTGACGACATCATTAGAGTGGAGGGCAGCTGTAAAATGGTCTAAAATCTTCTCTTTAAATTGTTCTCACTCCCTCAGTTTTTACTCCACATCCATAATGTTGACATGAAAACGTAGTAAAATTTGTGCTGGTTCTAGTGATGCTAATTTGGAAGCTAACAGACATACACTTATGGCTCAGGGAGGCCCCGAGCAACAGGAAGTCCAACCAACTGCCTCATCAGCTCCCATTTGAACTTTGAGCTGAAAATAGTGGAGGAAAGCAGACAGTAGCAGTTTTCTCTCTGCTGTAATGTTGACATTTTGAACTTGATCCATACAAATGATAGATCTACATGTTCAGCAGCTTCTTAGGATGCTGACGGTGTCTCATTTTAACAAGACCACCTACAGGGTTTGGATCAGGCTCTGGTTCCAGTGCTGCTTTAGGGGCTTTCTCTCTGTCTACCTCAATGAGTCGGCATTTTCAGGACCAGATACAGTTACACACAGCTGATGCTGATTGGCTGATTAATCAGCTTACTGCTCTGCTCTGATTGGTCCATTCATGTCTCTGTCTACTATACATCATCTTGTTTGCTGATACTATAGTTTTCACTGACAGTTAGCCATTATAAAATGTAGATATTAAGTTTTGATTCTATAAGCAGGTGGATCCTCTCTCTCTGTCCACAGATGGGGGTCTCTCCCTGGGGAAGTTTTATGTCTGTCCTCCCCCCTCCGGGTGGCGCTGTCAGGCTGCACAGCTTGTGTTGCCCACATCTCCAACGGGGTCCTTCATGTGGCTAACTTGGGTGACAGTCGGGCTGTCCTGGGCGTGCAGGAGCCGGATGGGCGCTGGTCAGCAGTCAGCCTCACCAATGACCACAATGCTCAGAACCAGGACGAGCTGCAAAGGATTTTTGGGGAACATCCTTTCTCGGAGCAGAAGACAGTGATACGCCATGACCGCCTGCTGGGTGTGCTGTTGCCTTTCAGGGCATTTGGCGACTTCCGCTTCAAATGGAGTGCAGAGATGCTGAATCGAGTCTACGAAACGCGACCAGATGTCCTGTCTGCGGTCAGTGAGACAGCCCGGATGCCTCCACCATACTACCTGACCCCACCCTACCTGATTGCTGAGCCAGAGGTCACCCGACACCACATCAGACCCTCTGACAAATTCCTGGTACTGGCCAGTGATGGCCTGTGGGAGCTGATGCACCGACACACAGTCATCCAACTGGTGGGAGATCAGTTGACAGGTTAGCATGCGAAGCGCTGCACCGATTGGAAACTGCTCAGAGAAAAGGTCAAAGAATAGTCGTTGTCTGTGTCCACATGACAAAACTGTAGTCATCAGTCCACGGCCACAAGGGTCGGTTTACTGAGAGCTGACTGGGATCCAGTCTCACAATACAAGTATTCAGCTGTCCGGTTGATAGCATCACAGTTCACGATGTCATTCAAATACAGAGAATAAATGATGACAGCAGTTGAAGTGTCAACATCTGTTACTTACAGGCCTTCAGCAGAAGAGACCCATAATTCCTGGAATGGGCATGACGCTGGGTACCCTGCAGCGCCTCCTACTGGAGAGAAGAGGTCGGGTCCTGTCGGTGCTGGAGGACCAGAATGCTTCCACCCACCTGCTCCGCCACGCCCTTGGGAATGACGGGTATGGAGCTGTGGCACCAAACCGCCTTGCTAAGATGCTGAGCCTGCCGCTAGAGCTGACCAGGAGGTACCGCGATGACATCACCATCACTGTCATCCACCTGAATGAACCTGACCTTTAATCAGCGCACCCCTGAACTTCACCTGCTCAGGTGATGAATTAGTCATTTAGAAACCATCGTCTTTTATCCTCCAAATGAAGGCATATCTATAATTTTTAAGTTTAACTGTTGAGCACATCCATAGAAAGCAGAAATATCCTGTATATATACACTACTCTCAGATCAGTTACCCTTTAGTGATATTCTGTTTGTTAATTCACCATTTATCAGTTTCTGAACAGTATTTCTTCTTCAGTGAAAATGATTAACTGTGTGGACCTCTGATTGGTCCAGTTTGATCACAGGAACAACTCCAGAGAACCTCCTCCATTCTCCATCCATCATTCTTTTAATATCTGGAAACAGAGAGATGTTTGTAATATGATTTAATAAACTTAAGCACAATGTCACTTTTTCAAATTCCTCCAGTTCGTAGTGATATTAAAACTAACACACCCTCATGTCCTCATTTGAAAAAGGTGAAGCTCTGCAATAATATCTTTAATCATTTAATGTAGAATTTACCAAACTCATCAGCCGATACCCTGGGATCTACATGGGACGGGGACCTGAGTGTGGCTGCATCACAGTTCAAGGTGCTGCATGGCCTCCATTTCTGAAGTCTCTTAAAGGGAGATTTTTTCACATTTTTCTGTGAACATATCAAACATTTGGATGAAGTTTTGTTGGTTCACTATGGTTCCATTGCTATGAGTTTGTTCTTATGTTTCCTCATTTCTCTATAATCATCTAGTGATTTATTGCAATAATTTAAAATAAAATAATGTTGAAGTGTTGTGGCGCTCTCCTCCTCCTGATTGGCTGATCCACGAGCTTACATGATGAGGGCTGAAGGTTTTTTTTGTAGGCAGGAGAGGAGTGAAGTGGATTTGTTACCACACCCACATATTACGTTATCGAAACAAAGACTTTCAGTTGGAGGTTTGTCTTTTGTTCTCTAATGAAGGTCAACTGCAGAATATTTTTGTTGTTTAGGTTCAATAAATCCTTTTATAGTGAACTAAAGAGAACCATCTCTGCCGTCTTTAAGTGACTCTTGAACCTCCTCCAAAACGAGAAGAGCAAAGGAGTCAGAAGAAGAGAACGAGAAGAGCAGAGTCTTTGGGACCCGGGGGGCTGTCTGCACTGACTAACCCCTAACTTACATATTTATCAATTAAGTAATTTTAAATGTTCTTTTACTTATTGGTCCCCATGTGACCATGCATTTCGTAATAGTCACGCAGAATACTATGTCCAACCAGAAAATTTAACTCTGCTCAGCTTCTGCACGAGTCCGACCGTCCCTAAAGACAAGGATGTCACCTGTGACCAAGACTACAAGGACTTGTTGGACTTTGCTTGACTTTAATTTTTAAAATCTGACACACCCGCATGTTTAATAGACTCTTTACCTCTAACACAGGACTTGAGATCTCCAGGTCCCATTCATTTAATCAGTGCTGTCAACACACTTTTTGAGCAGACTCTGCCAACTGGTCAGTGATTTTTTTGTGTCATTTAAGAGTTCAGCATTCCACAGTATTACCCTTCATCAGCAAACATTTGAAAACAGGAGTCGTTCCCCCCCCTGCTGCTTCACTCAGTTAGTCAAAGTGAAAATAGCCAAATGTTGAATGAGAGCTGGAATGTGGCAGGATGCTCGACCAACTCACTGAAATTCAGAGGCTGTTACTTGAGAAACAGGAATAGTGTAGCCAGTGAAGCGATCCCACCACTATGACCTTTCACTGAACCTATTCAGGCTTATGTTTACTTTACTGTTCACTGTCGTCCTCATAAAATAAGAGGAAGAGACCATGATGAGCACTTTAAAATCAATTTCATTTAAAAGATAATACCTCCTATACCTTCAACCATGTAACAGGCTGTAAGCATTATGCAGTGCATATAGCCCTAACTTACTGTTCTGGACAGCAAAATGCTCGATCCCTGGTGGGAGAAAAAGCTAAATTAAAAATACATTTCAATTGAGCTGAAGTGGATGAAATGTCTGACAACACAGGAACACAAAGAGTTCTCTCTGCCCAACCAAGCATGCATGAAATTCCACTTAAGCCCACACAGCGATGCCATCGCTGCAGAAATCCACACAGACTTGTGTTGTGAGATGTATTAGAACAGTGGTCCCCAAAGTCTGGGTCACGATCCACAGGTGGGTCGCAGGAGATTTTGTTTGGGTCACCAAATAAAATAGTTATGATTCCATTTTACTATTCTAGATTTATATCTGCAGTACATCCTTCAGCCACATGAGGGGGCATGTTTCTAGCTCCACCACACATGGAGTTCTGCCAATCATGGCACGACATTGGAGCCAGGCAGGCGGAGCCTTGTTCAGAACTAGTTTTGGGTTTGCACCCAGGTGTCCACCATAGTTTCCACCAAAGTAATGAACAGATTTTGCAGGTGGTCACACAAACATGGATGCCTGGCTAATAAAAAAGAAAAGCATAGCTAGAGACCAGGGACAAGACCCAGCTAAGGACCAGACTGCTGCAGGTAATGTTAGCTTAGCTACCGCCCAGAGACTAAATGCTATACCTGATATGTGTGTTGTGTCTCCTCTTGTACACCTGAATGCAATACCAAAGAACAAGTAATATTCTGTTTGATTTAATTATGAGAGGGAAATATGAGTCCGTTAATTACAACAAAATGCACTTGATTTGTCTCATATAAAGTAGTTAAAATGTGTGTTGTTTACCTGATGTGTGCCTGTTTAATTTAAAATGCACTTAAGTTCTCAAAGAAAAATATGAACATGAGTGGCTGTTTACTCAGACTCAATGCATTTTCTCATTTATAAAGTAGCCTATTTAAAATGTTTATATTTCGATAAGAGGAGATAAAAACAATAATACCACGCCCCTCCTAAAAGCACTGATTTGATCTTATCTATAAAGTATTTAAAATATGTACAGTATATATTTTCAAAAAGCGTACAATATAGGTGTAATTTAAATGTATAGCCTATCAATCTAATTTATAGATAAGGCCTATTGTGATTTGGGTCGCGATGGTTTGTCATTTTAAAAATGTGAGTCCCCAGAAAAAATGTTTGGGAACCACTGTATTAGAAGACCGCATCCCATAACAAAATACATCATTTGATAAAATAGAGTAAAACAAGGGAAAAGAGAAAGAAAAAGTGTAAATTCATTAAAATATAAGCTCTCTGTCTATTCCTATTTGCCTTGGACAGTAAATGAGGAGAGAAGAGGACAAACCTCAATAAAAAGCAGGATTCAATGATTGTTTACATGACTGGTTTTTGTAGTTGGTTTGAATTTGTTGCCTGTTTTATTTGTCTGATGTCATCCAAAACTTTGGCCAACGTTGTTGTTTTGTCATTCTATTTGGTCCAAAAAGCCTCAATGACTCAAAACATGTTTGTACTCATCACAGGATGTAAGGCTGCCTGCAAGCAACTCTTCATTGATTGTAAATTCAAGGTTTGATCTTGTATTAAAAACTTTGATTGTCACAGTGATGGTCAGTTAAGCAGGGAAACTGAGATCCCATCATTCATGTGGAGATGCGTTCCATCCAATCAGAATCCAGCATTCTCAAGTACATTTCCTGTCAACAGAATGAAACACAACTCTCAGTGGCTTCAAAATAAAATTTTATCAAGTTTACAAAATCAAATTCTTAATTAGAAAACTGTTAAATATCACATGGGATGAAACCAACCAATCTGCTGACGCCATCTTCCACAGCTGTTATCCTGGCAGCTCACAGAGCTCAATCATTGGGCAATACTCGGAAATGGGTGGGGCTGAGTGGTGGCCACACCCAGAAGCGTTAAGCATAAACAAAACAAATGGCGTACTTTGTTGGTGTTCTTTGAGGACTACGTCAAACTGGCTCAACCAAATTGGGGGAGGAGGCTATAAAAGAGGAGTGGGCTCTAAAGTCCAGGGTCCAATCAGAGGAAAGGGTTGTGAGTCACCGTCGAGGTGGTGGGGCCAGCAATTGGGTGGCGGTGGCAGCCTCTGGGAACAGGTTGTGGTAGGTGGGCAGAGGGACATATGCCGCTGTGATCATCTTACCTGAAACAATAGGTGAGACATCACAGCTGCTCTATAATTGGTCCGCAGCATGAATATCATGTGACAGGAAGTCTTACCAGCAAAGTATCTCCCATGTAGAGCGTTGACGGCAGCCATGGCAGCAGGGATGGACGGACACTTGACGTAGACGTTCCCCTGGAAAGAAGCAGATGTCAGAGGTCACCTGACTCTTTCTCACACACCTCAAAAAATGAAGGGAACACTTAATCATCACAGAATAACACCAAGTCAGTTAAAGTTCAGGGATGTCGATCTCATTTAGGAAGAACAAGTGATTGTGAATCCGTTTTTCCTGCCTTGGTGCAAATGAAAGTGACAACAGGTGTAATGGAGAGACAAAAGTAAGACAACCCCCAAAAAGGGAATGTTTTATATGTGGTGTCCACAGATAGCGGTTCTCTCCTTATCCTTCCTGACTGATTCTTCTCTAGTTTGGTGTTTTACTAGTGTCCTTGTCACTACTGGTAGCATGAGGCGGTACCTGCAGCCCAATCAGGTTGCACAGGTAGTCCAGCTCCTCCAGGCTGGTCCACACTCCCTCATACCAACTCACCCTGCTGTCTCGTAAATCACAACACACACTCTCAAACCCCACAGAACTGTCCTTGGAAAAAAAGGCTAGATTTCAACCTGTTTCTGTATATCTACTTAATGAATATGTTACAGTTGTGAAAATAACTCAATTGTATTCTTCACAAGACCATCTCAGAGCTGTTTGTGCAGTAATTCTGCCCTGCGTAGTTCCAAAATTGCTGCATTTCACTTTTTCATTCTAGAGTGTCTAAATCTTATCGCGGTACCACAGTGCTGTCTACTGGTTCAAGGTCACCATTGATATTCTATAATGATAAGTTACAGTATTGTAGAAAAGCACACAATTACCCAGTAAGAAATGTATTGTTTTCATTATTAACTCTCCATTGTAATTCAACATTTAGTTTTTATAGCTATCGTGTAGAAGTATTGATTATTCATGTAAATACATGTTTAATCACATTTAAGACATTGTCACGATGTTTCTCTACATTTATACATATATATATATCAATGAATGTTTAAATTGGCTGCTGATGTGTTTGTAGCCATGGTGAAAGAGATCAAGGATTTATATTACATTAAGTACCGTTAAAACTACTCATCCAGAAGATGATGTCATCGCCAGTAACTCCCTCTGCAGACGGGAGGATATAAATACACTGATTCTGATTCTACTTTTTGCTCCTACTTGTTAAGGTCTTGTCTTCGTCGTAAGTTTCTGTCTTTGGTTAAGCCTTTGTATTTATATCATATTAATTAGTTTCCTTTCATTTAAACTACATTTAAGCATGACAAGCATATCATAAAAGGACAGTTTTTTAAAGTTACTTTTTGGGCCATTTTTGCAGTTATTTGATTGGAAAGCTGAAGATTTTGACAGGAGGCATGAGAGGGATGGAGCAGGCGGTCATAGGCGGGAATCGGGCCTGCGGCTGCCGCTAGTGGACTATAACCTTGGTACATGGAGCGCTTTTTTAAACACTTTCTTAATTAAATAGCGGATTATTGGTACGGACTAAAGTAGAGTCAGTTCTAATCTACGGTGACTCTTCAGGGTCACACAGAAGGAGAGGCAAAGAGATACAAAGACAAATGTATCCAGCCGTCTCACAGTGACCAGGTTTGATAATGGACTGAATATTTACAGCTGATTTCCATTCTTTCAGTATTAGACAATCAATCAATGAGCAGCATATTGATTATTGGTACGTCACATTGCTGTCCAGTGACTCCGTCCTTTCGTCACTCTCTCATTTATCTGAAACACAATGACACCTGTTCAGGTCAAAGCTGTACCTCAGCTGAGTTCTTGTCCACATAGATGTGAACAACTCCTCCATGTTTGTTACACTCCTCGATGACATCGTGCTGGATGTCCACCTCCCAACCAGGAGCGTCCTCGCTGAAACACACAGAGCACAGGAGCTGAGGTGGGCTGTCTCAGAACACCAGGTGAACTGAGACTGACTCAGTCCAAACGTTTGTCAGCTGCTTCAGGGTTTGAACCCACGTCTGACTTTACAGACAGTAACAGTGAGGACATAAATGTCCACTTCCTAAACCTGCAATAAAAATATTACATATCAATAACATTTTTCAATTTGACTTTTTTATGAGTTCTGATCATGATTATCAAATATCATATATTTATTTTCAGGATTTTAACCTGAAAAGGATTTTAAATGCTACTTTGTTGACATAATGCTTCTGTTTTTATGACAAAAACTAAATAATTACATGTTTACCAAATGATTTTCCAATCACTAAATACCAAGTGGATTTCTTTTGATAAACAGTCTGGGATATGTCATTGATTTGCAATTGATTGTGATGCATCATTATCCCCCACCACCAACAGAATTAGGAGGAGGGTATAGGAATGGTTTTGTCCCTCTGTCTCGTTTTGTTTGCAGATCATAACTCAATAACTGTTGAATATTTTTCCACATATCAACCAAGTACTGAGGTGATGCCTTTTGCTATTTACAAACTTCTATCATGTGTATTTTGTCCCTTTCCATGGTTTGAGGTCATGTTTCAGTATTTTTTCCACCAAACTTTATGTTCACCTCTCCCATGTACTCCAGAGGTGCCTTTTGATATTTTGGCAATTTTAATCTTCTTTATTCTTTTTTGTTTTGAAAATTTAATTTTGTATCAGATGTGCAATTAAGTAGAATTGAAATTAACAAACTTAAATACCCTTCTTACAACTGCCATAAAAATAGTATATATATTAATATCATTTTAATCTACATCAGTTCTCATCAAACACACCTCTACAGACACACACACACACAGACATTGTAAGCCCAGTACATTGCTCCTCCACATCCATCTGCCTGTATGTGTGAGAGATACTGAGGGGGAGGAGTTTGTATAATAACACTGTCTCATAGCTGGACCTAAAGATACACAAATATGCACACACAATTGTTTAAACACAACTCTCAGAAATTAATTTCAGTTGCAAACACTGGTTTCAGAATACGGCTAAAACGCCCCTACAGCAAACAAAAAAATAGTAATCAGTATAATAATAATTATCCATCACCATAATAATAATCCAGTAAAATAATAATAATAATAATCCATCAGTATATTAATGATAATAATCCATCAGTATATTAATAATAATAATGCATCAGTATAATAATAATTATCCATCACCATAATAATAATCCAGTATAATAATAATAATAATCCATCAGTATAATAATAATAATAATAATCCATCAGTATAAAAATAATAATAATCCATCAGTATATTAATGATAATAATCCATCAGTATATTAATGATAATAATCCATCAGTATATTAATGATAATAATCCATCAGTATATTAATGATAATAATCCATCAGTATATTAATGATAATAATCCATCAGTATAATAATAATACTAATCCATCAGTATCTTATTAATAATAATCCATCAGTATAAAAATAATAATAATCCATCAGTATATTAATGATAATAATCCATCAGTATATTAATGATAATAATCCATCAGTATAATAATAATACTAATCCATCAGTATCTTATTAATAATAATCCATCAGTATAATAATAATACTAATCCATCAGTATCTTATTAATACTAATCCATCAGTATAATAATAATAATCCATCAGTATAATGATAATAATCCATCAGTATAATAATAATAATAATAATAATAATAATAATAATGTATCAGTATAATAATAATAATAATCCATCAGTATAATACTAATCCATCAGTATAATAATAATCAATCAGTATAATAATAATAATCCATCAGTATAATAATAATCCATCAGTATAATAATAATAATGCATCAGTATAATAATAATAATAATCGATCAGTATAATAATAATAATAATGCATCAGTATAATAATAATAATAATAATGCATCAGTATAATAATAGTAATCCATCAGTATAATAATAGTAATCCATCGGTATAATAATACTAATCCATCGGTATAATAATACTAATCCATCGGTATAATAATACTAATCCATCGGTATAATAATACTAATCCATTAGTATAATAATAATACTAATCCATCAGTATAATAATAATACTAATCCATCAGTATAATAATAATACTAATCCATCAGTATAATAATAATAATCCATCAGTATAATAATAATAATAATCCATCAGTATAATAATAATAATGCATCAGTATAATAATAATATTAATCCATCAGTATAATAATAATAATCCATCAGTATAATAATAATAATAATCCATCAGTATAATAATAATCCATCAGTATAATAATAATAATGCATCAGTATAATAATAATAATAATCGATCAGTATAATAATAATAATAATGCATCAGTATAATAATAATAATAATAATAATGCATCAGTATAATAATAATAATAATAATGCATCAGTATAATAATAGAAATCCATCAGTATAATAATAGTAATCCATCGGTATAATAATACTAATCCATCGGTATAATAATACTAATCCATCGGTATAATAATACTAATCCATCGGTATAATAATAATAATAATGCATCAGTATAATAATAATAATAATCCATCAGTATAATAATAATAATAATGCATCAGTATAATAATAATAATAATAATAATGCATCAGTATAATAATAATAATAATGCATCAGTATAATAATAGCAATCCATCAGTATAATAATAATAATGCATCGGTATAATAATAATAATTCATCGGTATAATAATAATAATCCATCAGTATAATAATAATCCATCAGTATAATAATAATAATTCATCGGTATAATAATACTAATCCATCGGTATAATAATAATAATAATGCATCAGTATAATAATAATAATCCATCAGTATAATAATAATAATAATGCATCAGTATAATAATAGCAATCCATCAGTATAATAATAATAATAATGCATCAGTATAATAATAATAATAATAATAATGCATCAGTATAATAATAGTAATCCATCAGTATAATAATACTAATCCATCGGTATAATAATACTAATCCATCGGTATAATAATAATAATAATAATAATAATGCATCAGTATAATAATAATAATAATCCATCAGTATAATAATAATAATAATGCATCAGTATAATAATAATAATAATAATAATGCATCAGTATAATAATAATAATGCATCAGTATAATAATAGCAATCCATCAGTATAATAATAATAATGCATCAGTATAATAATAATAATAATGCATCAGTATAATAATAGCAATCCATCAGTATAATAATAATAATAATGCATCAGTATAATAATAATAATAATAGTAATAATGCATCAGTATAATAATAGTAATCCATCAGTATAATAATACTAATCCATCGGTATAATAATACTAATCCATCGGTATAATAATAATAATAATAATAATAATGCATCAGTATAATAATAATAATAATCCATCAGTATAATAATAATAATAATGCATCAGTATAATAATAATAATAATAATGCATCAGTATAATAATAATAATAATAGCAATCCATCAGTATAATAATAATAATGCATCAGTATAATAATAATAATAATCCATCAGTATAATAATAATAATAATAATGCATCAGTATAATAATAATAATAATAGCAATCCATCAGTATAATAATAATAATGCATCGGTATAATAATAATAATTCATCGTTATAATAATAATAATCCATCGGTATAATAATAATAATCCATCGGTATAATAATAATAATTCATCGGTATAATAATACTAATCCATCGGTATAATAATACTAATCCATCGGTATAATAATAATAATCCATCGGTATAATAATAATAATCCATCAGTATAATAATAATAATAATGCATCAGTATAATAATAGCAATCCATCAGTATAATAATAGCAATCCATCAGTATAATAATAATAATGCATCAGTATAATAATACTAATCCATCGGTATAATAATAATAATAATAATAATGCATCAGTATAATAATAATAATAATAATGCATCAGTATAATAATAATAATAATGCATCAGTATAATAATAGCAATCCATCAGTATAATAATAATAATGCATCGGTATAATAATACTAATCCATCGGTATAATAATACTAATCCATCAGTATAATAATAATAATAATAATAATGCATCAGTATAATAATAATAATAATGCATCAGTATAATAATAGCAATCCATCAGTATAATAATAATAATAATGCATCAGTATAATAATAATAATAATAATAATGCATCAGTATAATAATAGTTATCCATCAGTATAATTATACTAATCCATCGGTATAATAATAATAATAATAATAATGCATCAGTATAATAATAATAATAATCCATCAGTATAATAATAATAATAATGCATCAGTATAATAATAATAATAATGCATCAGTATAATAATAATAATAATAATAATGCATCAGTATAATAATAATAATAATGCATCAGTATAATAATAGCAATCCATCAGTATAATAATAATAATGCATCGGTATAATAATACTAATCCATCGGTATAATAATAATAATCCATCAGTATAATAATAATAATTCATCGGTATAATAATACTAATCCATCGGTATAATAATAATAATTCATCAGTATAATAATAATAATTCATCAGTATAATAATAATCCATCAGTATAATAATAATAATTCATCAGTATAATAATAATCCATCAGTATAATAATAATAATTCATCAGTATAATAATAATCCATCAGTATAATAATAATAATCCATCAGTATAATAATAATAATCCATCGGTATAATAATACTAATCCATCGGTATAATAATAATAATCCATCAGTATAATAATAATAATTCATCAGTATAATAATCCATCAGTATAATAATAATAATGCATCAGTATAATAATAATAATAATGCATCAGTATAATAATAATAATAATAATAATCCATCAGTATAATAATAATAATGCATCAGTATAATAATAGCAATCCATCAGTATAATAATAATAATGCATCGGTATAATAATACTAATCCATCGGTATAATAATAATAATCCATCAGTATAATAATAATAATTCATCGGTATAATAATACTAATCCATCGGTATAATAATAATAATTCATCAGTATAATAATAATAATTCATCAGTATAATAATAATCCATCAGTATAATAATAATAATTCATCAGTATAATAATAATCCATCAGTATAATAATAATAATCCATCAGTATAATAATAATAATCCATCGGTATAATAATACTAATCCATCGGTATAATAATAATAATCCATCAGTATAATAATAATAATTCATCAGTATAATAATCCATCAGTATAATAATAATAATAATTCATCAGTATAATAATAATCCATCAGTATAATAATAATAATAATAATAATTCATCAGTATAATAATAATCCATCAGTATAATAATAATAATAATAATAATTCATCAGGATAATAATAATCCATCAGTATACATATCCTCCAGTCCTTTGTGGAAAGATGACCAACCTTCAGACTCACCTTCAAATCTTTCTCAAAACTCAAAAAATAAGATTTGAAGAAAAACCTAAATATCAAAAGGCTCAACTACTTATCATGTGTGTAAAGCTTGGTGAGGCTAGAATGTAGTTTGTGAGAAGGGCTCCGGACAGACGGACAGGTGCGTGTTTACCTGTTAGGGTTGAACATGTTGGACAGCTGGAAGCAGTGTGTGGCGAGCGGCTGAGAGGGAAGATTCAGAGCTGCAGAGTTTATGTTCATGTTGAGAGCTGGATTCATGGCAGCTGAAACACACACACCTTTTATACACTATTTAAAACACATTTCACACATGTTGGATGTGTGTGTACCTACCTGTCACAGCGGCCATGGCTCCGATAGCGATCGCTCCACTCATCTGCAGAGCCTGCTGAGCTGCAGGAGGGATCTGTAGACCTGTACCTGCTCACAGGTAAACCACACAAACAGAATGTCAGCAGGTAGGTGTTGCCCGCATGATGTCGCCCGCATGATGCCAGTAACATAAAATCTCACCCTCAGCTAGTCGGGCCATCAGCTGCAGTCGTCCAGTGGTTCCAAGGTCGATGCCTGAGTGTTCGAGCTCGTCGCTGTCGAGGAAAGATGAAGCTGTGGAGGTGTCAGTCCGCTCAGTCACATGACCAACCTTCATGGGTCGGCCTGCCAGCTCAAAACCATTCAGTTGCTCCAGAGCTTTCTTAGCAGACTCTGCATCTGCAAACTGAGGCAGACAGGTTGACAGACAAACAATTGGACAGAAAGACCGGTTAGAACCAGGTGAGGAGGAGGAAGAACTAGACTGACAGATGAGAACCAGGTAATGAGGAACTCACAGTGATGAAGCCGTAGCCTTTTGAGCGTCCAGTCTCGCTGTCCATCATCAGCTGGATGCTTTCGATCTGTCACATGTCACAAAGAGAGCAGCAGTCAAAGTACAGGTAACATGACACCAGAGGGGGTACAGGTATGTATGGGTATTGCGTGCTTCTGACCCGTCCGAACGGCTCAAAGATTCCTCGCAGCATCTCCTCTGTGATGTTGAAGTGCAGAGAGCCGACATACAGCCTCATCGGTCCTGATGTGCCTTTCTGAAGGTTGTTGGCTGCTGCTGCTGCTGCTGCTGCTCTGTTCTTTTCTGCCTGTACACACAAAGCTAATTAGCATGTGGCTAGTTCGCTCTGGGTGCATGTGTATGTATGTGTGTACCTGAGATGCCTGTACAATGATGGGAACTCCCAGCAGCCTTTGCCCTGTCAGCCCAATGGCTAGAGGAACCGAGTTGGCCTCCACAAACTCGATATAGGCGATGCCCTTAGATCTGCGGGAGTTCCTGTCAGATATCATCCTCACATCCCTAACCTGCAGAGGGATCACAGAGAGGGTTGAAGATTGCTCACATTGGGAAAAAGTACTTGGAGTTCAGTACCTGTACCAAATGGTACCAAACAAAAATGTAATTTCAGTTGTAAACAAGCATGAAATACTCTTCTTCCCGCCTAAGGTATGTTTGATATAGTAGAAAGCTAACCTATGCCGCTCAGTGATCAGGAAAGCCACCCTGATCAGTGAGGACCCCTCTCATCCACTCCACCACTCCTTCACACTACTGCCATCAGGCAGACGCTACAAAGTCCCTTTGGCTCATAAAACCATCTACAAGAAACCTTCATTCCATCTGCAATAACCATCCTGAACAAACAGACAGACACAGCACACTAACCTGTTCTCATGATGTACCTGTTATGTTTTCAACGGTCCTTCTTATATGTCATGTGGTTTTTATGTGTTTTAAATGTGTTTTAAATGCGAATTGAGTGTGTTGAGCCCTGTCAAAGAAGAATTTTTGTCACTGATGGGACAGACAATAAAGATGATCTATCTATCCATCTATGGTATTAATTTCTGCAGTTCTTGTTAATTGCATTTTTGAAAAAAAGTTGTTAAAAAAAATAAATAAATAAGTAAGGCTCGTTCTCTCAAACAAACAATTTGTACTTAAGTACATGATGATGTCAACAACCTCACTTGAAGTTTCATCATTCGTTGAGGGTTCAACTCTCCATGAACGAGTGCAGCGCTGGGCGCAGACATGGCAACGTTAGCTGCAGTGTAGGCTGCGAGGGACTTTAGTGTTTGACCAGGTGTTTCCTCAGGTTAGACTGATGAACTGGTTCTTATGAGACATACATGCTAAGGACCTGACTGAACGGAGCTCACTGTGTCCTAAGGCCTCATCACCACAGAACTTATAAAACCTGATCTATGACCAGCAGGAGTCACATGACTCAGTGTGGTGAGTTCGACATGTAGTCTCAGATGGTTCAGTGCGTTTGTCATCCACCTATCTTGCTACAGGTTTACACAGCAGCAGCTGGAGGTCATGGCCAGTGTTTACCTTCCCCACAGCAGAGAAGAAGTCCTCCAGATCTCGAGGTCGAATTCTGGCTGCCAGCTGCATACAGAACACGGTCCGAGCATCACGTTCCTCAGGAGTCAGGTTGTCTATCGGCAGTCTGCGTACAAAAACAGCACAAATCAATCAGTGTCACACTTCAGCACCCTCAGACATTTAATAACCAACTCTCACCTGATTGGACTCTTCTCCCTCCTGATGGGACTCTTCTCTTTCCTGATTGGACTCTTACTCTTTGACCGCCGACGGCTGCAAACAGACACACAGTCAGATGTGTGAGTCAACATTCAGCTCAGAGAAACTTCATCAATCTGATGCAGTTATTGTCCGTCTCACAGCTCAGACCAACTCCATGATTCACAGCTGGCACTACCTACACTAGCAATGATAGCTTACATTAGCTAAAGCAAGCAGTGATAGCTGATGTTAGCCAACGCTAGCTATTAAAGGTGACACTGGTAATCATTAGCATAGTTGGTAACATTAGCCAATGTTAGCTAACACAAAGCAATGACCAGTGAGAGGTATACAAGTCATAATAACAAGACACATGTACCCATTCCCTGTGCAGACAGGAAATGACATCAGAGAAACTCACTGTTTGTGGTGGTCTCTGTAGCGGCCGCCTCTCTCTCTGCTAATGCGACGCTCTCTGCTGCGACTTCTTCGTTTTTCTCTGCTGCGGCTGCGTTTACGCTCTCGACTGCGGCTCCTCTTCCTGTCTCGACTCCGACTGCGCCTTCTGTCATGACTGCGGCTGCGTTTCTTCCTGCAGGACACAGGGCAGCCAATCAGAGCACAACATGTGGTTTACTGGATGTGGCAGCAGAGATGGAAACAATCAACCTTGTAGCCTCAGGTTCCCGTCAACAACCGACACTCATTTCCTATGTAAACCCTCGCCATGGTTGTACTGGTCTTACTGGAACCAGTCTGCTGACAGCAGTTGATCTGGTGTACCTAATCTAAGACATAGTGAGAATCTGCTACTGATCATTAGCTTTTTATATATAGCTGTGGCGTTAGCGAGAACAAGTCACTAAATCTGTCAAATAAAACGTTTTCTAATTAGCTGAGTGTGTTAAAAAAGGGGGTTTTCAAAGTGGAGTCCAGGTATGTCTAGGGCACCATGAGGGGGATCCAGGGGCTCCCCAGCAAATAGGGAATCTGCACGCGTGTTGGGTAATGTGGTTCAAAATTGCTACTCTTGCTTTGTCTCTCCCGGACTAGTGCAGTAACACTCTTATTGGATTTACAGACCCTTGCTGCTGTTTATGGACAAACTAATCCTGGAGTTCTCATAGCTTGCCACTGCCCAAGCCAAACATCTCACTACATTAAGCTCCTCTTGCTGCAGCACTAGCCCATCTTCGGAGGGCTCAGTCTCACAAAATGACACCACTTTGGTGCTTACGACAGCTTCACATTTGGCTAAAGGGTTATTGCAGGAACAGAGATATCCACTTTGTTGACAATTTTGAGCTGTAAAAAAACAGATGCTGTTCATCCCTCCCAAGGAAGGGTCGTGCCTTTTATCAAACAATAATGAACTGGCTCTGCTGTCCGGTAATGCTTTTGCCTCCTGACATACAGCGACTCCACCTGATTTGGTGGGATTATGCCTAGACTCAATGTGAAAGACATTCTATGATTTGATTATGGTCTGCTGCAGTACCCTCACCACAAGTAAGCCCCTTATTAAAATTGTTTTTGCTTTAAAAAAAAAACTCTGTTTATGTCTAATAAATCCTTCATTCTCAATGGTCTAATTACATCCCATAAACTTGATTTCCTATTCCACACTGAGACTTGGCTTGAACCTGATTAGTGCTCTTCTCTAGTGGAGCTCTGGCCTGCAGATCATGCTTTTATGATTCCCCGTAGGCTAACAGGCAGTAGTGGGGGTATTGCATCTGTTTATGAGAACCACCTCATTTCTTTAGTGTTACTGCACTTGTTGATGTTCTAGTAGTCGTGATATTGCAGTTATGTGTAGCGAAAGCAGTTGATGTTCTAGATAGTTGTAACTCCATCAGATAGTTTACGTTAGACTGACCTCTTGGCGCGCTCCTCCGGTCCGTTGGGACTCAGGTTTCTGGGGTCTTCCTACAGTTGACAGAGAACATCATGAGGAGCAGATGTGGGGTGGTGGTGGTGGGTGGGTAGGGTGGGGTGGGGGGGGAGAATATAAACACAGTTTAATGAGTCATGTTCAAACAGTCTTGTGTGTGTAGGGATGTCAGGTCAGAGGTCAGTCAGTCAGTCAGTCTGGTGGAGAGGGTGGAGCAGCTCTGTAGCTTCGACAGGAGATCATTTTCCTCTTCAGACGTTAAAGTTGTTTTACGTTCTGAATCATCATTTTCTCTGGAGCCAATGATGGCGGTAGCTAAAGAGTGATCAAACTCATGTCTTTCATATCTCTGTTTAGATTTGCACATACTCTGTACTGATCAAGCCGTCTCTCGTAGACAGACCTCTCGGTGTCCGAGCGCGATGAGGGTCAGGCTGCGACCCAATCACAGTCATCTGGGTGACACTGAAAGATGCAGTAGCTTGTCATGGAGCATGTCAAGAAAAGCTAATGCTGCGTTCACACCACACGCGACATGAAAATTTGCTCTACTCGCTCTACTCACTGTGTCATTGTGGGATTGATCACTTGAGTTTACTCGCATCATTCGTTATGCGACCGATATCAACAACGTTTATGTCCGCCATTTACTCCCATCATCTACTATGACCGAAGTCAACACAACTGCTGCCTTGTGTATGTTGTGGAAGTCACAGATACGTTGGAAAACCAAACGTCGCTGTATCTGGGTTCACAACAGTATCCACTGGCACACATAAAGACAGCTACGATTAGCTTGTCTTCCACTTCCACATTAACGTCCAACTTACGTCCAGGCTTGTGGAGAATCTCAACACTGAAAAAAATAAATAAAATCATGTCGCGTTTGGTGTGAATGCAGTCTAACATTTGCTAGCTTGTTTACATTCATACTGTTAGCTCCCAGGTTAGGGTGACTAGCCATTATTCAGCGTGCATATTGCTAGCTTGGAGGTTGTTGTTGGTGCTTCCCATAGTGACACACAGATAATTGACAGCCATCAGTCAGACTGGTACAGACAATGCTACCATGGTTACTGGTTTAAATCAATACAGACTGAATGACATGTGAGTGCTGTTTGAACAAAGATGGGCCAACATCCAAAAATTCGACACACATGGTAGCATTGCACCAGAACTACAGCAGGATGTCAGTTGGTTTCTGTCCAGTGTGACGGGAGTATTTATTAATAGAGCTGAAACGAATAAGATGTCTTCAATTCTCCCTCAGGTTACTATGTTATAACTAATCAGCAGCGACTGACAGGTGTGTTTAAAGTCTGTCATACAGTTGCTGTAGTGAAAGAAGTATCAATACTTTACACCACTCTTTAAAACAATGTGAAATCTACATTTGATCAAGAAACGCGCCAAAAGCCATAAAAACAGATCCCCAATCAGATGTTAGATATTAACATTTTACCATGAACACACTGATAATTATTCCTCCGTACACTCCGGTGTACAGAGTGTACGGAGTGTCTGCAGCAGACCGTGTCCCGTAGCTTTACCAACACATATGCAAAAACCACATCAAAATGTGACGATTGATCAAGCAAGGTGTGCTACGTCTTTTGGTAGCAATTTAAAAAAAGATAATCATGAAAAAAGTGTGTGTGGGGGGGGGGGGGGGGGGGGGTGACATCATCATTAGAGTGGAGGTCAGCTCAGCTGTAAAATGGTCTAAAAATCTTCTCTTTAAATTGTTCTCACTCCCTCAGTTTTTACTCCACATCCATAATGTTGACATGAAAACAGAGTAAAATTTGTTGTTGACATTTTGAACTTGATCCATACAAATGATAGATCTACATGTTCAGCAGCTTCTTAGGATGCTGACGGTGTCTCATTTTAACAAGACCACCTACAGGGTTTGGATCAGGCTCTGGTTCCAGTGCTGCTTTAGGGGCTTTCTCTCTGTCAACCTCAATGAGTCGGCATTTTCAGGAGCAGATACAGTTACACACAGCTGATGCTGATTACACCTCCAATCAGCTCAATCCTCTGTTCTGATTGGTCCATTCATGTTCAACTATTTCTGGCAGTTGAGACCCTCAACAGGACACTACACCTACTACTACTAGTACTACCACCACTACCACTGCAGGTTTTACAACTACTATGAACCTCAGTAATGCTGCTATTGATTACTCCCCTAGTACTAGCAGTAATAGTATTATTAGTCCAAGCATCAGATCAAATCAATATTTCTCTAAAACATATTCTAGTTTCACTCGTCATTACAGATGTTATCAAAGATGTATTAGTATTTGTTCAGTGACAATCAATCTGTTTTAGTCCCTCCTACACGGCAGCTCTGATTGGCTGGTTGTCATGGGTTCAGTGACTGGCAGGTCAGAGTCAGATGACTGAAACATATCTAACACATCTGTATTGCAGCATGTCAGACCATGCCCTCGCTCCTCTGACCAATCTAGCTCAGAGTTTGAATGAAATATGATGCTGATGGTAAGCTAATGGCTAACTCTGATGGAGCCTTCCTTTCTCCAACACCCATCTCCCATAATCCTCAGCTCTTCCTTACTTAGGGGCCAAGACCAGGTGACATGTTTACCATTACCAAGGCAACCACAGTCATGTTACCATGGGGACCACAGTAAAGCAATGCATGATGGGGGCTTTTACTACCTTGGTGTTTGTGACAGATCACAGTGGCATTCAGGGAGTAGAGGTGAGAAATCGTTAGGCAAGTCTACAAAGAGAGATAGACGGGCATTTATTCATGACAGTCTGACGTAACACCATCATCACATCATCATCATCGTCGTCAGCCTGACTCTACTGCTCAGAGGAAACCACCTCTGGATACTGAAGTTCAGTACACAGAGTACACAGTGTGTGTGTACAATCAGGTTTTTCTGTGGGTACAAATATGAATACATGTCAACATAAATGACAAAAGCTGGCCCGGCACTAGATCAATATGGGATTATGATCATGATGGGACCAGTTCCTCCCACAGAGTGAAGAAGGTAGACATTAAAAATGAGACCGACAGGCCGTGGACGGCGGCAGTGAGAAAGAACTCATTGTCCTCCAGAATGGTCGGACACAAAAGATAACACATGGTTTGAATGCGCAGATTAAGATGCCCTGTAACCTCATCAGGAGTGACAAAGATGTGAAAAATATTTCAAATATCAGAATCAACAGTCGACGTTCTGGCCATCTGTCCTGATGTGGTTTTTCCATCATCTGTGTGAGCAGCAGTAGAGTCCGGCTGAGAGTCTCCAAACACCACAATAAATCGACTCACCTTCCTGTATGGAGCCTCCAGCATAGCCTCAATGTCCAGGTCATCTGCCATCCTGCTGCTGGTCTGCACACACACAAAATAAACATGCAATCTGGTTTGATCTGAATGATTGCCAGATTTTACAGGAGATGATGACTGATTATTGGTGTTGATTATTGATTCTAAGTACATTTATTGTCAGCAGCGATCCTCTTCTGTTCCTTTTACCCTTCGCTATAGTGACATCCTAATCACGGTTTGATAATACTTGTTTATTTTGTGGCATTAGTGGCTTTGGTTATTAGTCTCTCCTCTGTCATTTGGCTTCAAACCAAACGTGTCCATGATGTTCACGTCATGAAACAATGAAGCACCTCCAGAGATCAACAGTCGGTGGCGCTAAAGGCTAATGTAATTCTACACTAATAGCAGAGAGAACTCAGCCAGATGATGTCATTAATGAGTGCCAGGCAAACGTCAGAGTGGAAAACATGATGGAAATGGTGATGAAATATGACATTCCCATTTCATCCAGCTGGCTTTAAACACATGAATGGAATCAGTCCAGCCAGTTCTTTTGACACTGACATTAGGTCAAACAACCATGACTTACTATGCCAGTTCGCTGCTAGTAAAAGTGGGAGGATCTGGAGTGCAGACAGCGGTGTCCCATGGATAATCTATTAATAAGTGGAGAACAACTTCAGCCCATGTAACCCTACAGTTAGGAAACATTCATGAATGAATGCTGATGGGGTGTTTTATGTATATTCATATTCATATTGACCAGCCCTTACTGGTTAGCGGCCTACAGACAGGGTTCTAGTGGGAGGTTCTCTATTTTGTCTAATGGACGACCGTTTTATTTGGAAGATGATCCAGATGGGGGAGACGACAGAGGATGACGTATCTCTGACATCACATCTGTCTGCCTTCATGCAGATTCAGCAATAAATCAACACGGAGCTGTTTCAGTATGTGGTGTCATGGTGTGATGTCATCACTATCAGCCTGTCTACTGTGTGTGATGTCAGTGAAGATTTTACTGATAGTCATCAATACTGGGGACTTGTTTGTCAGGGCAAGCATAAAATCAAACGCTGTTACGACTAATTCTGTAGTTCTAGTCAATGAATCAAAACTTGACATCAGATTTTCCTGTCGGAGTTTGAATCACTAATGCTTAAAGTAAATTTTTTAGGATACACTACAGGGAAATATCAGTTACCATGGTGATCTAGAGCTAACATCAGAGCTAAAATCACGTTTCAACAGTCCCAGGGAAAATCAGAAAACCATTTTACAGCTTTGCATTAGCTGTTAGCCATTAGGCTACATACACCGTTCAGCTAAAATCCACCGGACAGTCACCGTAAGACTCCCGTTATATCCATCAACCTGGTGCTGTGACGTCAACTGGTTTGATTTGACGTGAATTACACCTGAGATATCCACGGCCTACCGCGAACAGCTAGCTCAGAGGGCTCATTAGCTGGAGGAGCTAGAGTCGAGCGGCTACCGACTCTTTCAGAGGCTGAACACGGACAGAGGAGTCTTACCAAGATGCTCAGCGGCTCGAGGTGCTGGAACAGTTATCTGCCGCTCTGTCCGGTTAACGGCAGCTCTTCAGTCGTTGCCCTCACGACGCGGCTTCGTGCTCTAAATGGCGCATTCACGGATTCCGCCTATTACCACGAGATTATAGTAGCTCTTCTTTTAGCTTTAATGTCAGCTTGCATCCTTGTTGCTGCAGTACTGCCATCTAGTGGTACGTGGCTGAGCTGGTTTAGGAACGACAGCACGAGTTATTTCCTAGTCAGTCTCTAAAGAATCACCTGTTGATCCAGAATGCTGCTGACGTTGCTACATGGCTCAGAGCGAACTGCTGCACCAACACACCTTCAGCTGCCAATTATTGAGGGGACCCGTCACACAGATCACCTGACTGATGAGACCGAAGAGAAGTTAGATTTGTGGAAGAACACTGGACTATCAGCTGAATGTGATGACGTGATGAGTAGAATCAGGAAACAAATCCACAAATGAAAAGAATCACTCACCAAATATACATTTACATGCACTGGAAATGTGCTAAATGTAATGACAAACATACTTTGAACATGTGTAACAAGTGGAACATAATACCAACACAAATATATCTTGGATACATTTGATGATGACATGAAACTGGCCCAATAAACACATGGCAGAAGCAAAGGACTTTTATTTTGACAGTCTGACTGCGTTATATTGTGAAATAACCATTTTTTAATTTTCCTTTACATAAATAACCAGAACATTTGTGTCCAAATGTGTTACAGGCTACTGGAACATGTGGACAGACCATAATTTATATCATAGCAAAATAACAGCAGAATGGCATGAAAATCAGCGAAGTTCAAATGTGCCTTAAAATGTCAAATTAAGGAAATTGAAGAAACCAGTTATGAGATGGACACCGTTAGGATCAAAGCCTGTATGAAACTTGAGTGAATTCTATCCATGTGGGAAGAACAGGCAGACAAGACAAGGTGAACCAACACCTCCACCGTGAGGTCTGAGAGCTTCTGTATGATTGAAATGAATCAAAGTGACTGACAGCTGCTCACAAACTCAACAACTGTATTTACTAAAAGATTTCACCCGAAAAGTCAAGCAGAGACTTCATATTTTATACTTCTAAAAATACACAATCTCTTTTCATGATGTCGATATTGTCTTCTTGCTTCTGTTCATCTGTCTCTCTGTGACATCATCCATTTCTGAAGCCTCCTGTCGGCCAATCAGATGATGTCCTGCTCTGCTCGTTCTCTGGAGGAAACCCACCTGCTGATGATCACTTCCTGTTGAGAGAAACAGGTTCATGCTGTTCAAAGACGGTTATGAGGACAGTTCAATTAAACTGATCACAGCTTCACATTCAATTGAAATATCTTCATTCAAGCTGAGCCGATCAATCAATCAATAGGAACTGATCATCAGTTAATCATTTATTTATCAATAGCTGCTGCCAGATTTTCAGGTTTTCTCCATTTGAACGAATTAATTCAATTTATTTATTTCAAACATGTAATTAAAACAAACAAAAACAGCAGTGAAAAGAGACAAATAAATAACACAAATTAAATACTTCATGTTTGCAAAGGAGTAGACGCTTGGTTATTCCTACTCCTTTTTCATCTACTCAAAATAAATTCATGTATTCCAATTCATAAACATTATTCCAGTTCAATGTACAACCCAATAGCATGTTAATAAAAGCAAGTATCCATATGCGATATAAATACACTTAAATCTAAAAATATCTCCCAATTCTATGTACCAACCAAATATCCACTTGTCAAAAAGAATAAAAAATATTTATTTTTAATATGATACATTAATAGATAGAACTTAGGCACTTAAACCTCTTAAAAATAATTGACATCTTTTCTTTTCACTGTTTGATCTTTTATATTCAGTTAATTGAATCGCCACTGTCGCCGAGTACTTGCTCATGGTGGATTGTTGGGTCTCTCCATAATGAAGAGTCGGTCTAGACCTGCTCTTTTTGTAAAGTTCCTTGAAATAACTTTTGTAGTGATTTGGTGCTATATAAATAAATTGAATTGAAATTGAATTAATTGATCAGCAACAGGTAATCAGCAGGTTCATACACAATACACAAAAATGAGTATTAGCTTAAGCTCCTAATGTGTTTCACTTTTGTTTATTTTCAAAGTTATTACAGTGAAGCACCGCAACTCTCTAAGCAAACGTACAGAAGCAGAGACAAACCCTCCAAAGGGAGGCCCCAGGAGGATCTGAACCAAATGTTGAACCGCCTCAACTGGCTCCTTTGGACGAGAAGGAGCAGCGATTCTACTCTGAGCTCCACCCCCTATCTCTAAGGCTGAGTCCAGCTCCTCTACGGAGGAAGATCATTTCAGCCGCTGGTATCTACCATCTCATTCTGTCAGTCACTACCCAGAGCTCAGGACCACAGGTGAGGGTTGTAGATCCACTGGTAGACCCAGAGCTTTGCCTTCAGACTCAGCTCCCTCTTCACCATGACATTCAAATATAACACCATCCTTACTGCTGAGACTGCACCAAACCACATGTCCATCTCATGCTCCATTTTCCAATCATTCGTGAACAAGACCACAAGATAATTAAACTCTTTCACTTGAGGCAGGAACTCGCCCATCAATCCAGACGGAGTAGTCCACTGATTTCCAGAGTAAAGAACCATGACTCTCATGCCGGCCCCATCAGACTCTGCTGCAAACCACTCAGTACAGCTGAAGATGACTGGAGCCAGACCTGGGAGGAGAGCTGGTCAGCAAGCATCTGTTGGCTGGGCATTGAACCAATGGGCTCAGCCATGAATAGCGCGAAGAAACTCCATGGAGCTGTCACCCTGTGGTCACACCACCTGCAGGGATATACTTTGGGGTCAGGTGCATTGTGCACCAGGTGGTGGAGCAGTATTGACTGGTTATAGTTGGGGTCACCTCCACACATAGCACTAGTTCTGGAACCAAACTCCGGGAGAAGGAATGGATTCTGTCCTTTTCCAGAGTTTTCCGGGGTGAGAGGCACGTGGTTGGAGTTCTTCCAGGAGAACATGTGGGTCGCCTACATGCAACTCTATGTTGCTGAGGCTGCCTTACTTGTGTGTGCTTACACACCGTACAGCACCTCGGAGTCTGAGTACTGACACTCACATGAGAAATCTTGAGGTGTGGTGCTTGGTAGAAATGGTCTGCTCAATCTGAACCTGAGCGGTGCTTTGTTATTGGACTTCTCTGTAGTCATTGATTGGCCATAACAAAGACCATGTTTAAGGTGGTTCAAAGTGCACTTGGTACCAGACCAGCTCAGGACAAAGGTCGATAATCGACTTTGTGGTTGTATCATCAGACCAGCAGCCGTATGTCTTGGACACTCAGGTGAAGAGAGGAGCAGAACTGTCACCTGATAACCTCCTGGTGATTGTTGGATCAGATGGTAGAGAAGACAGCTTTACAGATCTGGTAAACTCAAACATGTAGTGAGGATGAACTGGGAACATCGAACAGAGGCACCTGTCTATCGGGTCTTCAACTTCCACCTCTGGAGGAATTTGTCATGCATCTCAGGGAGGTTGGGGACATGGAATCTGAGTAGGCCATTTTCAGGATTCCATTGCAGAGGCAGCTGCTAGAGGCTTTGGTTAGAAAGGATAGGTGCCTGTCGTGGCGGCAACCTAAGAACCTCCTGATAGACACTGGTATTGAAGGAAGCCATCAAGCACCAGGAGGAGGCCTTTCAGACTTGGTTGGCCCCGGGGGTCTCCTGAGGCAGCAGACAGGTACAGAGCAAACACCCGGGTGTGGGAGGAGTTTGAATTTTAACTCAACTTGTAACCGTGGAAACAAAAACAAAAAAAGATAAAATGTCCTAAATAACAAAGGGCACCACTTCAGTTTTTGATTTTTGTGTGAAGAAAGTTTCATGAAAATATAACAGAAATTTAAACACAAAACAAAAATGATCCAGTCTTATGCCTCCCACACAAAGATGTTTACCTGAACCTTCAGTCTGCTCAGACAGACAGGTGAGTCCAGGTCTGCCTCTGATAGGTCGGCTGGATAGATGATGTAACACAGCATCAACTCCTGTCAAACAAACATAGTGAACTAAAAATTGAATCTAGTCTGAGCTGATGGTGTGCGAATCAACCTTGTTACCTTGGAGACATTGGCAGTGATCCTGCTGAGAGCTGCCAGAGACCGCCACGAAAATTGACGCAGCCCAGAGCCTCTGAACGCATCATCAACACGCTCCACTACCACCGAATAACTACAGGAAGAGGAGAGGGACAGTCTTAGACAATGAGCACACTTCTGTAACTTTATTGAGAGAGAGAGAGAGAGAATGTGTGTGTGTGTGTGTGTTACCTGGCGTGATAGAAAGGTGGACCTTTCCTGTACAACACTGAAACACACAGAGAAGTCCATCATATAGGATGAGCAGAGAGCAGGAGCTAGATGATGTCAGGCAGGTGTGAGGGGGAGACTGTTTACAGTTTAAGAAGATGAAGATCTGCCAGGAAGTGAAGCTAACACTAATGTCACATGATCAAGTGTGTGCGTGTCAGAGTGTGTGTCTTACTGAAGTCAACACCATACTTGGCCCCACCCCCTCCTTTAGGGATCCACCCCCTGCTTCGATAGTGCTGATAGGCTGCAAATGAGCTGACAAAGTCAGGTCGCAGCGACCGTAACTTCTTCCACAGCTGGATGATTGACAGGGGCTCCTGCCAATAAACACACTGATTATTACTCCTCCCAATGGCTTTTAAACGCACCAGTAGTCCTGTAGCTTTGCCAACACACTCTTAAAAAAAAAAAATCTAAACATGCAAATTGATAAGGAATGGTGTGTTACACGTTTTGGTAGAGTTTCACCAAACTGTTTTTACAAAAATCAACAAAAATGTGAAAAATAATGGCAAACCAATGTGAACAGAGGTGAGCCCCGCCCCTCTTTGGGGCCATGTTGCTTCACAATACCTGAACATAGAAACATAATTAAAAGTTTAAACTGGTCTCCAGACTCTGGACTTTACTGGACTAAATGGGCATTTTGATATGTAGACTGGTTTTCATGAAATCCCAGTTTAGGTTTGGGGTCATTTTGGCTGTTTTCAGATTTTATGATGGGTGTGTATTACAGGAATGTTGACAGTTAGAGTGGTGACATCATGTTTAGAGTGGAGGGGAGCTGTAAAATGGTCTAAAAATCTTCTCTTTAAATTGTTCTCACTCCCTCAGTTTTTACTCCACATCCATGATGTTGACATGAAAACGTAGTAAAATTTGTGCTGCTTCTAGTGATGCTAATTTGGAAGCTAACAGACAAACACTTCTGGCTCAGGGAGGCCCCGAGCAACAGGAAGTCCAACCAACTGCCTGATCAGCTCCCATTTGAACTTTGAGCTGAAAATAGTGGAGGAAAGCAGACAGTATCAGTTTTCTCTCTGCTGTAATGTTGACATTTTGAACTTGATCCATACAAATGATAGATCTACATGTTCAGCAGCTTCTTAGGATGCTGACGGTGTCTCATTTTAACAAGACCACCTACAGGGTTTGGATCAGGCTCTGGTTCCAGTGCTGCTTTAGGGGCTTTCTCTCTGTCTACCTCAATGAGTCGGCATTTTCAGGAGCAGATACAGTTACACACAGCTGATGCTGATTGGCTGATTAAACATCCAATCAGCTTAATCCTCTGTTATTAGGAGGGTTGAGGGTTTCAACTATTTTTGGTAGTTGAAACACTCAACAGGACACTACACCTACTACTACAGGTTTCACTTATACACACAAAGTATGTAGCCTGTGAACCTCAATGATACTGCTGTTAATACTTAATATTGATAATATTTGTTTCAGGACACACTCCAATCGACAGACAATCCAGATGTGTGAGAAATTCTCTAGTTTAATCTGTCGTTCCCGTTTCAGTTTAAATGTTGGCCCAAACAAGAAAATAGTCCAATTCAGACAGACAGTTACCTCTTGCAGGCAGACAGACAGACAGCCCAGACTGTAGACCAGGAAAAAGGCCTGTGGGTAGACAGATAGCTGTTGAAGAGCAGTGAAGAAGCCACACCCCCTATCTGCTGTCCAGGTACAGGTGTGATTGACAGATGTGACTGCGGTCTGTAGAAACCTGGTTGCAGATTTACGAATCTTACTATGGTGATACCATGACTACTACTTACTGAGGAAGTTAAACTCCTTTAATGTAACAAGATTTTATGTATGTTTTACCAGTCATTCATTGATAGTCTTTTAACCTTCTCATTTATATGCTGGTTTAATGGTTTGGGTGTGAAGGACAGGAATAGCTTGAACAGCATTGTGAAGGTCTGCTCCAAAAGGAGTTCAGCAGAGAGACTTGTGTTCTCTCTGGGAGAAGCAGGTGGTCCAAAAAGCCAAAGGAATTATTGACCAACACGATCATGTCCTGTCCACTGAATTCATATTAATGCCTTCAGGCCAGCACTTTAAAGCTCCTCCCAGAAAAACAAACCGCTACTCTAAGTCCTTTATTCCGTCTGCCGTCAGGCTGCTAAACCTTGACAGTAGTCTCTGGGAATGCACATTTCATTAGGCTTTTATTCACCTTGTGTGTTTCTTATCTTTTTTTCTTATCTATCTGTTTTTTTCTTATCTATTTATTACTTAGGGGGCCACACGAGGGCACCCGTTTTCATTACGTATTTATTTATTTATTGTCTCTGACATAGTCTACTCATGATCTGCTGTCTATTGTAAGTTTATAAATGTATGTATGGTCTTGGTTGACTGTTTAAACCTAATTGCCCTTTTTGGGATAAATAAAGTTGTTTGAATTACTTTAATTTAATTTAATTGACCCGCCTTACTTTGCCTCTGATTGGCTTGGCATGACAATGAAGTTTCTCACATTGTCGAAGCTTAATTTGATGAATGCTAGAGAGTCAAAGGTAGCTATCGCTAGCAATCCGGTCACTGATCGAGAAGCCCTCACATTTTTATCCATAGTGACTAACAAAAAAAAAAAAAATGTCTGTCTGCCTGTCGTTCACTGAAAGGGGAGATTTAACGTTGAGTCATGGCGTACTACGATTTCAAACACTGTTTATTCTATTAAATTACATAAAGTGTTACGGTCAACAGTTTCAAGCAAATACATAACTCACCCTCACCCTCTGCAACTAGGCTGCTATCGATACTGTGAACAAATAGATAATTCGATAATTTATTCTGGCTCAGACAAGAGAACAGCAACAACTTCCTGTTCTCTTCTTGAGGGCCTACGTCAGAATCGCTACCGTCATACTAAGCTAATCAGAGGTAGAGTAGGGCGGGTCATAGCATCGCTGTAGTAGGATTAGTAAATTCACAACTTGGTCAGACATTCATATCTGACTCTGGCTTCTCCTCCATAACAACAGCAGCTGAGGCTCATGGGTAATATAGTTTTTAGAGTCAGTAGGAAGCTGATTGGTCAGTACTGGTTGAGAAGGTAACGGTGTGTGGTGATGTGAGTGTTTGTGTATTACCTCCTCCAGACTGAGCTGCAGGTACTCAGTGAGAGAGACCGGAGTCCGCCGGACCACCATGACACGCCCACATACCTGTGCACACAACACAACATCAACACACACATGTAGACAAAAAACACATTGTCGACATAGTTTGATTTGACCCGGTTTTTGACACGATGTTTGAGGCAACACTAATTTCAAAGTCGTTTTTCTGTTTTGTGGGCGTGGTTTGTTGTGCAGCACATCGGGGTCATTTGTCGGGCCGTGTTACAGGCAGAGTCATGCATGAATGCAGTAAAAGGAACGCGTTCATGAATATGTTGGTAAATGGTTAGCATGTCCCTCCTCTGGAGGTTAATCTCTGTCTGTGGTTCTATGTAGAACACAGTCAGTTTAGTTTGTGAAGCACTGGTGACGTCTGGGAGCTGAGGATGAGGAGGAGGAAGAAAGGGAAGAGCTCATGAGAAAAAATGAATGTTCATTTTGATCATTGTGACTGAACTTTGAACTAGTTCAAGTGTGAATGTGCACAACTCTGGTATCAGGCGTCATTTCTCGTGTTGTTTTTTTTGTTTGTTGTGTTGTCACCACCACAGTTTGTCGTGTCGTTTGTCGTGTTGAAGTGAGGCCTGTAGTGTGGTGACACACCACATAAATGTAGTGCAGTATAAAGTACATGTACTAAATACATCACTTGAGTAAATGTATTTTGTTACATTCCCATCTCAGAAGACTCACCTCACTGTTAGAGACCACCAGGACAAAACCAGTACCTGGACTAGGATCTGAGCTGGGATCAGGGTTGTGGTGAGGGTTCAGGTCTGAGCTGGGATCAGGGTTGTGGTGAGGGTTCAGGTCTGAGCTGGGATCAGGGTTGTGGTGAAGGTTCAGGTCTGAGCTGGGATCAGGGTTGTGGTGAGGGTTCACATCAAACCTGAAATGTTGAGAGGAGATGAAACAGTTTTAAAGGATTCTTCAGGACAGTTCTTTAATCTAAACCTTTACGGACAGAAGGACAGGTGTCAGGTGACTCTACCAAAAGTCAGGTGACTCGTCCTAGAGGTCAGATGGGCCTCTCCATTAGTCCTCAACTGCCTGTCAGACAGCACAATGGGAGATACTGACACACGCAGCAGAGGTAAAACCAGTAACATGGGATCTCAGAAAAAACAACCAGGATCACTTACCCAGTTTGTAAGAAATGTGGGGACAAAGTGTCTCTAAAGGAGGAAACACGCCCAACTAGTTCACCATCATCATCCTCTGTCAGATCACAGTATGTGTCCCATTCATGACTTTAATCCTAACAAAGAAACGTGTTGAACAAAAAACATTCATACGACTAGAGGGACTAAAACCATGGAAACCAGTCAGGTCATTTTCTACTGGAACTGAAACTACAGAGGAACAGAACAATGTTCTATATATCGTTATATAGCATTATGAATACCATTATATATACCATTATATATACCGTTATATACCATCATGTATACCATTATATATACAGTTATATGCCGTTATATATACCGTTATATACCATTATGAATACCATTATATATACCATGATATATACCGTTATATACCATTATATATACCATTATACATACCATTATATATACCGTTTCTATATAACTATGCCAGACCAATCTCATGCATTTCTGGCCTTTTTATACATTTACACTGTTTCATCAATTGATATTATACAACATGATATGACATGATATATGATATTTGTTTTGATATATTATATGATGATATGATAAGAAAGCCCTTCAATTATTTTCCTCACTTGATTTATTTCAGTTAATTTGAGGTAAGCTCTTTTTCTTATGTGGGTTGTGTTTTTTCTAATTTCTTTCTTTTTTTTCCTGTTCTGTTTATATTTCTGTTTTGTAAAATGTGCATTTAGTTCATGCTCAACCTGAGTTAGATTCTTGATGGAAAATGAAATGAAAAGTGCCTTGTTTGTTTTTATTTTGAGGACCAATTTTTTTAAAAACACACACAAGTAGGAGTCAGGTCACATTAGGTAGCAGTCAGGTGACTCTCCCAAGGAGTCAGTTGACACTACCTGCAGCTTCTCCTGGCCTCTGGATCCACCTCTAACCCTGGCAGACAGACTGCAGCCTTTGGTCCTGGCTCCTCCTCTCCCACCTCCCTCCTCACATCCTCCATCTCGACTGGCTGAGACAGTGTGAGCAGTGATTGATTGACAGCCTGTTCATCCCATCCTTGAGCAGAGAGAGATGCACCTGCCCACCTGAGCAGCTCATCATACCTGGAAGAGGACAGACATTTAACCATGTGATGTCATCAAATGAACGGACAAGATCGGATGTCACTGACCTGGACTGTGAGATGACGGGTAGAAACAAACCTTCATGTTCTGGAACAGAAACAGACCAGCTGACTGCAGTGAACAACACTGGCTGGACTAGACTGGTGATGATGTCATGGTGTGGGTGTAAACTCACGCTCCCATTGGTCAGAGATGCAGTGGTCAGGTCTGGCTCTGGAAAGAATGCCTTTACCAAAATAACCCTGAAACACGATAAACCCTGGTGAGTACAGGTGAGTAAACCTCATACAGGTGAGTATGGTTGTGGCCCCCAAGACGCTGCTCCAGAAGGTTGGAGATTAGTATGGAGATGTGCGTCATAGTCTGTATAGACTGATTTATATCTTCACTCACAATGAACCTGTTTGATCACTGTGTGGGAGTGAGCTGCTGTAACAAGGGAATATATATACTGTATATATAAATATATACAAATATATACTGACCAACAGTAGAAACGCATATTTTTTCAATGTCATGCCATCCTGTTCATATTAAATATCAAAGGTAAATTAAGGTTCACATCTTTATTCAGCCTTTAGCCAAACAGAAAAATCATTTTTGTGCAAATTAGTGGTTTTTGTCTTAGTGTTTACAAGTCAGAAAGTGTGGATGGTGAGACAGAGAACAACAATAGTCACTACCGTGCGTGTCTATCTCCACCATTTATCACTACTTTACACCTCCTGAATGGATCAGCTGTTATTCTGGACTTGTAGGATGACGTCATTCTTCCTGCAGAGCTGTGACAAGATGTTCATGTGTTGCTGGAGCAGGATCTCTCTCTCTCACCCAGTGTAGCTCTCTTCACAACAACACAGACACAGGTCGGTTCTTTGAAACAGGTGTTTATTTCTTGGCTTGGCATGTCCTCAACATCCACATCTTATACATGTCTCAATCCTTGAACACACCAGGTCACGCCTTGTAATGCCGTGAGAACTATATTGTGAATGAACACAGTATAAATCAATACATGACGTGAAAAGGAAATATAATACAAATGGCGCATAGCGCGAATGTTATAACAAACTAAAGGTATTTACGTGTAAATAGAGTTACCTTGTTGGCTGCTTGTCATGAGAGAGGTTCTTAAGACCTTGAAAGTTTGTTCTTTATACTGTTTATATCAGCTTTGTTGGTTGACATTTAAACCTTGCATGAAACACTGGGTCCTCGTGGGACATCGCCAGAGTAGTGTCTGTCCTACAAAATACACAATTATTAATTATTAAGTGTAGAGCACTTATGTGACAGCAATCACACCCGGTGATCCTGAACGTCCCATAGAGGGCATTGCCATGCATGAAGCTGATGCCTGCTGTATCCTGGGAATGACGCATGGACCTAGGACCGTATTTTGGAAACAGATGGCCGTAAATGTGGACAAATTCTGACCGTCATCCATTAGCAGTGGCCCCCCACATCATGACACCACTACCAAATGATCCACTTCCTGGATGTATGCGGCAGAATAGAGGTCCCAGTGGTGATGGTACAAACACCAACGACCACCAGCTGTGTACAAGTTCAATCTGGACCTGTCACTAAATGTGATCTCCGTCCACTTTGCAATTAGCCATAACATCTGGAACATCTGTGCTGCAGGTGTCTGCAGAGTTCAGACCATAGCATCCCAACTGCACGTTCATGTAAGTTTTTTCCGGGATCACGACATCATCAGTTGTTTCTCTAGGACATTAATTAGACCCGTTAAATTATAACCTTGACCAGGTCTTTTCAATCATGCAGAAAAAAATCTCACTAATATCATGGTTTACTCTGAAATACACCAATGACTGTTATTTCTATGTTATGACTAAATGATGGTTATTCATGATTTAACATGTTTTGGTTGTGGGTACTTAAAAAAGTCTATTCAGTGAATCACATGTTTGTTTGTTTCAGTAGATTAGAGCTGGTGAATAGAAATTACAGGGTTTTTAAAATTATGCGTTTCCACTGTTGGTCAGTATATATAGATATAGATACAGCGGGTAAAATAAGTATTGAACACATCACCATTTTTCTCAGTAAATATATTTCTAAAGGTGCTATTGACATGAAATCTTCACCAGATGTTGGTAACAACCCATGCAATCCACACATGCAAAGAAATCAAACCATAGATGTCCATAAATTAAGTTATGTGTAACAATGTGAAATGACACAGGGAAAAAGTATTGAACACGCTTACTGAAATTTATTTAATACTTCGTACAAAAGCCTTTGTTGGTAATGTCAGCTTCAAGACGCCTCCTGTATGGAGAAACTAGTCGCATGCATTGCTCAGGTGTGATTTTGGCCCATTCTTCCACACAAACAGTCTTCAAATCTTGAAGGTTCCGTGGGCCTCTTCTATGAACTCTGATCTTTAGTTCTTTCCATAGATTTTCAATTGGATTCAAGTCAGGTGATTGGCAGGGCCATTCTAGCAGCTTTATTTTCTTTATTTTACAGCCCTACACCCTGATGTTCCCACCTCCAAATTTCACTGTTGGTATGGTATTGTAGGGGTGATGTGCAGTGCCATTTCTCCTCCAAACATGGTGTGTATTATGGCATCCAAAGAGTTCAATTTTGGTCTCATCTGACCAGACTATATTCTCCCGGTATTTCACAGGCTTGTCCAAATGTTGTGCAGCAAACTTTAAACGAGCTTCAACATGCTTTTTCTTCAGCATGTTTGGAGGAGAAATGGCACTGCACATCACCCCAACAACACCATACCAACAGTGAAGTTTGGAGGTGGGAACATCATGGTGTGGGGCTGTTTTTCAGCATACAGTACTGGCAAACTTCATATAATTGAAGGAAGGATGAATGGAGAAATGTACCGAGATATTCTTGATAAAAATCTGCTGCCATCTACCAGGATGATGAAGATGAAACGAGGGTGGACATTTCAGCAAGGCAATGATCCCAAACACACAGCCAAGGAAACTCTCAATTGGTTTCAGAGAAAGAAAATAAAGCTGCTAGAATGGCCCTGCCAATCACCTGACTTGAATCCAATTGAAAATCTATGGAAAGAACTAAAGATCAGAGTTCATAGAAGAGGCCCACAGAACCTTCAAGATTTGAAGACTGTTTGTGTGGAAGAATGGGCCAAAATCACACCTGAGCAATGCATGCGACTAGTTTCTCCATACAGGAGGCGTCTTGAAGCTGACATTACCAACAAAGGCTTTTGTACAAAGTATTAAATAAATTTCAGTAAGCGTGTTCAATACTTTTTCCCTGTGTCATTTCACATTATTACACATAACTTTATTTATGGACATCTATGGTTTGATTTCTTTGCATGTGTGGATTGCATGGGTTGTTACCAACATCTGGTGAAAATTTCATGTCAGCACCTTTAGAAATATATTTACTGAGAAAAATGGTGACGTGTTCAATGCTTATTTTACCCGCTGTATATCCATCCAATGGTTACCTCTGCTGATGAACAGGTGGTCTCCATGGTAACAGTATGAATGAATGGGTGAACACTGGCTTGCGTTGCTAGACGCTATATTACCATTCTGACGTACAGGTGGGTTTGCCTCAATCACGATGTGGATTAACTAAAACCTAGGTTTAAATGACGTGGATTAAAAAAACACCTGGTGTTACATTATGCGGATCTACTCAGTTCTGGTTTTATATGATGCAGATTTACTCAGACCTGGTGGTGGATCTTCTGGATGTGGTCCGGATTACAGACCAGCACGTGTTGGTTGATGAGCTGCGCCCGGAACTGGCTCCTGTCGTCCGGGCTGCGGTTCACCGGCAGCGGAGCCTCGTACTGCTCATGTACGCGGGTGCGTCTCTGGGGAGGCCTAAACTCCGCCTGCATGTTGTCGGGACTGGGTCTGCTCAGGTCGGGTTTTTGGAACGACAGTTTCCAGCTGGATCCGGTCTTTGTGAATGTTTCTGAGAGGCTCGTGAGAGACGCTGCTGACGGTTAGCATGCTCTATATTTTTATCCCTTTCGTTTCTGGTCGGGTTTGTTTTGCTGCCGGACGCTCTTGTGTCACCGAACTCATGTCCGGCTGAAATTCATAGCCTCCTCAGTTCCACCTTCAGACAGGACACCACAGATCTTCTTCTTCTTCTTCAATTTCTTTTAAGAACCCAAATAAGGCGTTATAGTTTCCTTCTTCAATGCTAAAGAAATTCTTAACTTTCTCTCTTCTATACCTCTGAGAGATATCATGACCAACTGTTTCCTGTCCTGAGCCACAGTCACATAATCCTGATGGATGTTTCCTCATTAAATGCAGTGTGTTATTGAACCTTGTGTGTCCTAGCCTCAATCTTGATATGACTGTTAGCTCTGTGGAGTTTTCATTCATTGGTTTCATTCTGTAGAAATCATGCCTTTGCTTCCTTCATCCCACTCTTTTCTCATGCATCTCTGATATAGTTTCTACTTTACTGAGAGAAACCTCCACAATTCTGTCCTGTTAGACCGTCTGTTATTTCATTCCTTTTATGCCTTCATCCTTCAAACTCCCATCTTTCACATGAAACTTTATTTCATCCATGGTGACCTCAGCAGGAAACCTTTCTACCTCCTTCATCCTTCCTGCTCTTTCCCTCTATTCTTCATTTTTACATTGGATCAATGGATTCCCATCTCTCAAAACTAACCGACTTCGTGGTTAACTTTACGGGGCTCATAGAATAAATCCTGCTCTTCTCACTAAATTTGAGAATGACCTTTTCTTCTATCTCCATTCCATTGCTCCCTCCATCAGAGCTAACTCTCCTTTGTTTCCAATTTCCTCATTTCTCTCGTTCTTTCATTCACACTTTTGTTTTTACTTCCATTTTTCATTAGGTGTTTATCCTGGTGTGACCACCATTTGCCTGTTGCAGTGCTACACATCTCCTTTACATGGAGTTCATCAGGTTGTTATTATGGGATGTTGATCCACTCCTCTTTGATTGCTGCATGAGCTGCTGGATATTGGCAGGAACACGCTGTCGTACACACCGATCCAGATCAGCCCAAAGATCAGAGGGTGTCTGGTGAGAGTGAGACCATTAAGAACTGGGACATTTTCAACTTCCAGGAATTGTGCTGAGCTTTTTCTTACAATGAGAACACACAAACTTTATTAACGCACTAAGACACAAACAACACACATAATCATAAACTATGTTTTATGACTTATAGAATTACATGTGGATGTTTTAGAAACAACATATTTATAAATAGTATTAAAGTCTCTTTATTGACATCTTTAATTACAACTTTCATTGGTGTCAGTCTACATGTTAACTGGAACACAGTGCAGTTATTTCACACAAACCCATCTTCAGGTGACACTGGAAACACAGGTGAGCTAGTCTTCAGGTTTCCGTGGTAACTGAGACTGTTTCATGAAGCAGAGCTGGCTGAGGTGTCCTCCTGCCTATCCACCATGTAGTACTGGTGTCTCTGGATGTGCTGGTACAGCGTTGTATACTTGGAGACCCTCCTCATTTTTGGCAGGATGAAGCTGTGAGTGAAGGAGTCTCTGTTCAGAGAGCTCCGCCCCTCTGCTGCCAGGACGCTGTTGATGAACTGAAGACAGAAGGAGAAGCAGTTATGGTCATCCTCATTGAACCTGTGAGACAGACAGGAGAGAGAGATTTGAATTTAGAACAACTTTATTTCTAAGTAGTTCTGTTTATGCACAATTTTCTGTTATCAAAAACACGGGGCGGGTTTAGCTCAGCCGGTAGAGCGTAGCCCCACATATCAAAGCTACAGTCCTCCAGAAGCCGGCACTGGTCAATGCTAGCCATAGCCTCTTCGGCTTTCCCCGTCCAAAAAACCCCAATCAAAAACAAAACAGAAAACAGTCAGAACCAATAAGACGGCTTTGACTGGACCACCTGACACTTGTTCACCTGTCCACCTCACACAATCTTAATCACTTCAGTTCACCTGAACCGAGCGTCAGCAGCTGACACCAGAACATCACTGAACGCATGAGCTAGCTACAGATGAGAGGTTCAGGTGTAGCCTACCTGTGCCAGGCGGGGTCCCACATGGACCCCTCAGAGAAGCGGTCCAGGTACTGGTCCCACTGAGCCAGCAGGTGGAACATGTCTGGTCGGACCAGAGGAACACTGACACTGTGTTCCCAACCAGTCTGATCTCTGCCAACTCCAGCATGAGTGTAGTTATACACAACTCCTACACACAGAGACACAATGTTACCATTGTATAAACAGAACAGCTGTACGGATAGTCAGTGAACGCAGCACAGTAACGATGTGTGGGGAAACAGCAGTAAGGATAGTCAGTGAACGTAGCACAGTAACAGCATATGGGGAATCCTGCCACACCTGAGCCGGTCTCAGGTCATCGGGTCTGTGAGCAAACTGGGCATGCTCAAAGAGTCCCGTCAGATCTTTTCCTGACTCTAACCTATCACTGTTGATGTCTTAACCATTTGAAGGTTTATCAGGTAGAGGGCGTGTCCTGTAGGTAATCTGGGGTCAGTTTGTTGGAGTCCAGCGCTATAAACCTGAAGGAGGAGGTCCTGGTTCTGTAGTACCTGTCTCACCTGGACAGACCTTTGACCTCTAAGTCCTACCTGACATGTTGGAGATACCGGTGTGGAGATCTGACGTCCCATCAAACACTCTGAGGAAAAAACAGTAGGATACACTGGTCAGACTGGTCTCAACTGGTCACACTGGTTTCAACTGGTCACACTGGTCTCAACTGGTCACACTTGTTTCAACTGGTCACACTGGTTTCAACTGGTCACACTGGTCTCAACTGGTCACACTTGTTTCAACTGGTCACACTGGTTTCAACTGGTCACACTGTGTTGACCTGAGTCAGACTGGATGAGACGTGTGTATACCTGTGTGTGTGTATACCCGTGTGTGTATACCTGTCTGTATATACGTGTGTGTGTTTGTGTTTACTTGTGTGTATACCTGTGTGTTTGTGTGTGTGTAGTTGTGTGTGTATACCTGTGTGCAGCGCCGTCCCCAGGCATAGGCTGAATAGGCGAATGCTAGGGGCGCCATCATCCGTAGGGGGTGCCGCAAATGGGGGGGGGGGGTTTAGGGGGGGAATCTAAATGTTTAACTTTTACTATTTTTACTAACACTATTACTACTATTATTTCGAAATATTACATAAGCCCACAACAACATAACTGCATAGCAATGAGCCTATTAAATGGCTTTTTTCTGGGTTCCTGCCGCCCCCAACCCCCCCTCCCCGGCTCGTTACACTTTACCTACCCTCTGGTGGGAGTGGAAAGGGGCGCTGTCACCCAGGGACGGAAAAGAAGGAAGGAAGAGGAAGAAAAACGGGGAAAAGACAGAGGTACAATAACGTTAATGTGATGAAATGGATGAAATGAATAGTTTATTGCATTGGTAGTTACCGTTGTTGGAGCACAGCATTACTTTTGGATGATAGTAACGTGGTTTGCTAATCAATAAAGAGCTAGAGTTGACGTCAGTTTGCGTTACTCCCACCTTTAATACATCAGGGAAATTTGGAAAGTTAACGTTAGGCCTATTCAGGTGTTATTTTCACCTGTTGGCTGTGTCATACATTTTTATTGACAATAGTCAATTAAAATGCTATTTGTTTTTCATCCCCTTTATAAGTAATAGTTGTAAGCCTTCGGTTTATTGTGTTACGGTTTATACAAGTGTGTTTGTTAAAGTTTACATCAGTGTCAACAACAATCAAACAAACAAACAATCAAATAGCGGTAAAAACCAGAGGTTTCTGTGATTTTTTTTGTAATACAGTTATTGTGTTAAGTATAGTTATTGTGTGCTGTTATGTCTGCACTGGTTTCTTTAATATCTTATTCAGTGCAATACCTTATTTATATCGTATTTATAATTAATTTTATCTCACTTGTTTTCTTGTTTACTATTTTTATTTTGTATGTGTTATTTTGTTTGTATTTTTTATTTTGTTTGTTTTGTATGTTATTTTGTACTGATAAGGAAGGCCAGCTCTGTCCTGGGATGCCCCCTGGACCCAGTGGAGGTGGTGGGAGGAAGGAGGATGACAACTAAGCTGTCATCCATAATGGACAATCACTCCCACCCGATGCGGGACCGAGTAACAGCACTGGAGAGCTCCTTCAGCGACAGGTTGCTTCACCCAAAGTGCGTGAAGGAGCGCTTTCGCAAGTCTTTCCTTCCTGCAGCTGTTAGACTATACAATCAGCACTGCTTCCAGTAGACCAAACAATTGTAGTACTTGTGTTGAAATACTGAGACACTTTTTGTAATAGTATTTGTGAAATATTTTTGAGACACTTTACCCCCCTCCTTTATTGTATTGTATTTTTAGAAAAATATTATTTCCCCTCCTCCTGCTGTGTTTTTTGTACACTGTGCTGCTGCAATACTGTAAATTTCCCCACTGTGGGACTAATAAAGAGATATCTTATCTTATCTTATCTTATCTTATCTTATCTTATCTTAAATAGAGACATGTTTTGCCCAGGTGTGCTGACAGCAGTGACGACATTAAAATTATTGGACAAACAAAAAATATTTGCAGTTTATATTTTTTGTTTGTGCAAAAATTTTAATGTCTTCACTGGTTTCTTTAATATCTTATTTTGTGCAATGCCTTATTTATATTGTATTTATAATTTATTTTATGTCACTTGTTTCTAATACAGATTTTATTTTGTGGGTAATTTTCTATTTAAAAGAAAAGAAAATCTCGACGACATACATGCAGTTTCTGTGTGAGTGTATGAAGATTGGTAGTGAAATTGACTGCGATGCAGGGGGGCCGGCAACTAAAATCTTGCCTAGGGCACCAAATTGGTCAGGGCAGCACTGCCTGTGTGTTTACCTGTGTGTGTGTACCTGTGTGTCTATACCTGTGTTTGTGTATACCTGTGTTTGTGTGTATACCCGTGTGTGTGTGTGTGTACCTGTGTGTGTATACCTGTGTGTGTGTGTACCTGTGTGTGTGTATACCTGTGTGTGTGTGTACCTGTTGATGTTGTCATGTGCAGGTGCGATCAGCAGACAGCAGGAGCTCTTGTGTCCGTTGGTGAAGGGGGAGGGGAGGCTGACCGGCGCCTCCTGCAGTCTGCTCCCCCTCAGCCCCTCCCCACAGCTTGGACACTCCTCCGGTACAGAAAAACAGAAGATCTCCTTCTGACAGTGAGTCAAGCGAATGACACTGTGATCCATCTCCTGAAATCCTGAACTTCTTACTCCTCCAGTCCCCCTTTAGTCCTCCTTTAACTCCTCCAGTCCTCCTTTATTCACCCAGTCCTCCTCTAGTCCTCCAGTCCTCCTTTATTCACCCAGTCCTCCTCTAGTCCTCCTGTGGTCCTCCTTTACTCTCCCAGTCTTCCTTTACTCCTCAGATCTTCTGATACTCTCCTCTTGTCTATTTCTTTTTGTTCCCTCCTGCATGTCTTACCTGGTTGCCAGGTTACAGCCTATCACATGACATCTCTGTGTGGCTCTGACCTATCAGGTTCTAGGTGTTGTCAGACAGACAGCCATGTGACCCAGCTCACCTGTTCCTGCTTCAGGTGACCTTTGGACTGTTGGCAGTGGAGTGTCAGAACTCAGGAAACAGGAGGCGTAACATTCGAAACCAGTTACCTTCATAATAAAAAGCAGATGTAATCTGATTGGTTCATCAGACTGACTGAATGTAGGTCAACACTTTTTCCGTCTCAACTGTCAAACATGAGCTCAGGTGTGTCTGAGAACCAATATCACGTGATAAAAATCTGGATCATGTTTCAGTCTGACTCCGTTCTTCATTGATTATTCAGTTTTTCAAGTTTTATTTTAAGAGAAGTTAAAAAAACCTGATCTTCGGATCTGAAGTCTGACTGAGCGGATCAATAAACTCGTGTACAGAATCATGACCAGCAGATGGTGCTTCCATCACCCGTGTCGTTCCTGTTGGTTTGTTGGGTTTTCAGCAACTACTGAACAGATTTCCAGTATCTTAATGGGAGGATGGTCTTATGCCAGATCCTGTTACATGTTGGTCTGAATCCAGATAAAAGAGTGTGAGACTGGTCTATGAGTTTGACTTAAGGCCTGACTGAACTAAAGGCCTGTTTGAGGTCGGTGCTCTTCTGATGTTCTACTGATTATCTACATGTTTCATGTAGAACACATTCTAGACTACTGTCACATTGAAGTCTGCATTCAACCAATCCTACGTACACAGATTTCCTGCCATCTACTACCATCTAACTCAATCTGCCCAGTGATGTCACTGTAAACTGATGACATGTCTCTGTCTCTATAGCCCCATTTCCACTGCGTAGTGGCGACTCTACTCTACTCTACTCGCCTGTTTAGGATTTCCACCAGGTAAAAAGTACATGGTTCTACCTTTTTAGTACCTGCTCGGCTGCGGTTCAAAGCGAGCCAAGCAGGTACTAAAAGGTCATGTGAAACATTACAGACCACAATGCCTGGCACACACACAGAGTACATGCACAGAACAAATCAATGGCCACCACTCGAACAGTGAATCTACTTTAGCGACCGTAGCCGTTATATTGAGGAGGTGCAGACATTCCTGTCTTAAACAGCTGATGAGAGGATCAGGAGTGGTGGACCAGAGGTGTGACGCGTTGAAATATGACTTATGTTGATATCCCATAGTGCCTTTTACTGTGAGCTGAGAGAAGTAGGAAACAGTGGGGTTTTATTTTGCACCTGTATGTGTATATATATCTATATATATGTATATATATATAGATATATATCTATGTATACATATATCTATGTATATACATATATACACATATATATACATGTATATGTATATATATATATATACACACACATGCCATTTTTATGGACAATTATGGACTCTAAATTTGATTTGATGTTTTAAAGAACATTGTTTGCCTTTTGTATAATTTTTGTTTAATTAATTAACTGAGTTGAATTAAATAGAATTATCTAATGAAAATGAAATGATTGTTTTCTGATCGTTTTGTGTTATCTTTCTGTAGCTTTACTTGACGGCTATCCGGGTTACGAATTTCCCTTAAAGTACAATATTAATTTAACTGACAGGCTAATTATTTTAATTATTCCCGTCTGGCACCCAACCAATAGCATTCAACGGTTACTGTTACTTTACATGTTGGAGGTGGTCACATGCGGGAGTGACTGTTGTTCTGTCTCACCATCTACACTTTTTAACTTGTAAACACTAAGGCAACAACCACATTAAAGTGTGAATAAATCTGTGTGAACCATAATTTGTACTTTTAATATGAACAGGACTGGATGAAATCTTACAAAATGACGTTTTTACTGCTGCTCAGTATATATAAACAGACTGATGACATTACGAGGAAGTGACTTCACACTGACTGTATTTAATATCAAATAAAGGACAGCATGACATTGATGCAGATTGACACATCGGACTGATGCAGCATGATCACATGTATCAATATTTCACTGTCAACAACCACAGTCAGGTCCGGTCTCTACTGGTCTGAACTGGGCCTGGTCTCCGCCTCGTCATGGCCTGGTCCCGACATCTGCATGAAGAGCTCCCTCAGTTCTGTGATGTCATCATCAAGCGACTGGAGGGGCAGGGCTGACTGCTGCTCCCGCTCCTCAATGAAATCCCACAGACGGACGTTGTTCATGAACTGAAACAAGGACACAGTTTAAAAACTACAAAAATCCATGAGCCCTGAGCTGATGAACTACAACTGTGATTAAAAGCACAGATTCTGACCCGGACATTCCCCTCAGAGCTCAGCTGTTTCCTCTGCCGGTCGGGTTCTGGCCGGGTTCCATCAGGGAAAGCGTGAAGATACAAACACTTCCCTCCGAATGGACACAAACCCCGACCCTGATCGAAGTACTTACAGGCCTTCTTACTGCGGAGACAGACCATAACAACCACATCAGTAAAACTGGACAAGGTCTACACCATCTCTGAGAACACTGGAGGAACATAAGATCATAGACTCTTTAAAAGAGCTGTAAATCCAGATCCAGAGAACCCCCGAGAACACTAAGACTTTTCTTCATGATTGGAGAACATTTTAATGTCTCCTACATCTGCAGAATTTTCAGGTGTGGTGGCTCAGATTGGTCACCTGACTCCAGACTTGAAGAGTTCTATCAGGTGGTCCTTGTCATCCTGGTCTTCCACCCAGTAGACAGATGGGATGACAAACTCTGAGGCAACCCGACACTCTGGACATGACCTAAAAGAGAAAAAGAAGTCTCAAAGATCCTGTCCTGGACTATCAGACCCTGTTCTGGTCTCAAACACTGTCCTGGACACTCATAACCCCTGTCTTGGTCTCAGGCCCTTTTCTGGAAACTCATAACCACTGTCCTGGACTCTCATAGCCACTGTCCTAATCTCAGACCCTGCCCTGGACTCTCAGAGACCTGGTCCTGTGGTCCCGATCCCTCTTACTTGATGATCTTGTTGCTGAAGGTTCTGGTGCAGCGCCACTGTCTGATGCAGGACAGACAGAAGGTGTGACAGCAGGATGACAGAATCCCAAACCTGCGCTCAGACGGGTTCATCTTCTGGACCACGACCTCCATACAGATGGAACACACCTGGAGGACCACAGTTACTGTCATCATAGCAACTGCATCAGGACAACAGCATCAGTTACCATGGCAACCAGAAAAGTGACTGAATGAACCCACCTTGTCTTGACTCAACTGAGCTGCAAACGCCTTCTCCATGTCAGCCTCAAAGGCCAGTAGACACATCTAGAGACAGACAGGAAAAGAGACAGACGGGTGGAGAGAGACAAAACGGGTAGAGAGAGACAAGACAGGTAAGTAAGTAAAACTTTATTTCTATAGCACCTTTCAAAACCGAAAAGAGCTTAGTTAATAGGAAGACATGACGAGAGAAGATTAAAAAAAATGAAAGAACAAGCACACCAACCACATGGTGTCAGAACACACTGAAACACATAAAAACACACACAAAATAAAAAGTCATACATTGCATGGGGCAGACACAATCATGAATAAGTCAATTGATAAAAATAGGTTTTCAGGAGTTTTTTAAAAGAGTCAACAGACTCAGATGATCTGAGTGGGGCAGGGAGGTTGTTCCATAATTTAGGAGCTAATGTAAATGAGCGGTCACCTTTAGTTTTGAGATTGGTGAATGGTAGTAGATTGAAAGTAGAGGTTTTATTTTACCAATGTTTCTACTGAAAGTAGCAGGATTGAACTGGGTGAGAGAGAGACAGACGGGTAGAGAGACACACAGATGGGTAGAGAGACAGATGGGTAGAGAGAGAGACAGACGGGTGAGAGAGAGACAGATGGGTAGAGAGAGACACAGACGGGTAGAGAGAGACAGATGGGTAGAGAGACAGATGGGTAGAGAGAGAGACAGACAGGCAGGTAGAGAGAGACAGATGGGTGAGAGAGAGACAGATGGCTAGAGAGACAGATGGGTAGAGAGAGAGACAGACGGGTAGAGAGACACAGACGGGTAGAGAGAGAGACAGACGGGTAGAGAGAGGCACAGACGGGTAGAGAGAGACAGACGGGCAGAGAGAGACACAGACGAGTAGAGAGAGACAGACAGGTAGAGAGAGACACAGATGGTTAGAGAGGCAGATGGGTAGAGAGGGACAGACGGGTAGAAAGAGACAAGACGGTTAGAGAGAGAGAGACAGTTGTCTGTAGTGGTTGTTTACATTTTTAGTTTGTTTTCAGGTACACACACATTTAACGTACACACCTTCTCATGTGCTCTCCTCTGCTCAGGATCGTGGGGGTGGAGCACCTCCCTCCTACACACCTCACACAGGTGGCCATGGAGATAGGAACAGGTGTCTCCATAGTAACAGTGTCCCGCAGCTGCATAGGGACACAGCTGGGGGAGGTGGTGGTAGGCCCCACCCACTGTGGAGGGGGTCAGAGACAGACAGGTAAATGCAAAATGAAGACACAGGGTTGAACAGGAGACTCATCACAGACACCTGGCAGCCAATCAGAAGACAGGATCAAACCTTGTTCCTGAGCTGAAGCGTCCAGACCTGTCCTGATGGCGTCCACGTATGACTGAGGGGCTGCATCCATGACCTCTGACCCCAAAGTGTCTACTGGACCCCCAAACATCCTGTCAGCTGCTGAGACTGAGAGTCAGACAAGAGAGAGACATGTAGGAAATGACATATGAACCGGGAATGACGGATGCAACATCTTACCATGAATGTCTCGTCACTTTAAAAAATATCTGCAGCAATGAACGGTTTAATGCTCCCTAGTGCTTCATTTGTACTTCTATTTATATCTTGCTGTTCTTCTCTGCCGTGATTGTCACCTCCTCGGCCTCCATTTTTTCAAGCTTAAAAAGTCTTGTAAGCCCCTCCCATTTCACTACGTAGCCAAGATGGCGACCATTGAGGGTGAGAAGTGTCGGTCGTTCCACACTCACAACTTCTGGTCAGTTCTGAGTAAGCCATCCAGGTACTCATAGTATACCGGGTACTCACAGTATACTGGATTTAGATATACTTAGTAGTGTGAACGTACTGATACACAAACTGGCCAGGTTAAATATGGAAGTACGCAATTTGCATCAGTCACCTCTTTCTCTGAGGACTGGCATCTTCTTCACTCCACCTGTGACTGAAGCCCCACCTCCAGCTCCTCCCACAACTGTCTGATTCTCTGAAGCTCCTCCTCCTCCTCTGGATGAAACTTTGATGTGGTCGTACCTATGTGACCACAACAAAAACAGGATGTGATGTAACCGTTTTCTCTCCGACTGGTTATAGGAAACATCGGTGCTAAATGGTTTTACCTGTCACTCAGGTGGATGCTACCTGTCATGCGGGCGTTACCTCTCAGGTGACAGTTACCTGTCTGGTGAGTGTTACCTGTCAGATATGTTACCTGCAGCGTTCTCCGTAGGCACACGCCCCTCTCTGGTAGAACTTGCAGATGGTGGAGGGTTTGCTGTTTGTAGGGTCGTGAGAGAACAGACAGCGGCTGCCCTCCCTGCACACACCATGGAGGAAGTACCTGAAATGCAACAAATGTTACACCTGCTGAACAGGAAGTACAATCACTAGTTTACTACCTCATAACTATGGCACATTGAAACAAAACTGTTCAGGTCAACAGTTTAATTATTGTTATAAATTAGAGCTCAAGGTGTGTTCATTTACAGGTTACCATGGCAACAGATACTTCAGAAAACTCAAGAGCCTCTACCAGAACTAAATGAAGGACCAATTCAACCTACAGGCACTTCTGGAACCCCTGAGAGCCAAAACGAACCTGTTCTTGGAACCCCTCTGAGTACAGACCTCTTAAATCCCCCACAGGACAACTTTCACTTCCTCAAGCTCTTCTTAGGCCATGTCGCTGCACTAGGAGTAGAAGATTCTCCTTTTCTTTCCCAAGGACCTCTGGAATCTCCGGAAGGACGTCTTAAAAACCTCTGGTACCTTTACAGGACTACCTCAGACCTCCCAAGACAAACAAACCATTTCTAAATATGGATGCTACGATCTCCGTCGTCCCGACTCTCCTGAACTTAACAGTTTTTTTTCCGCCTGGCTGTAATAAACTAAATGTTTGAATTCATCTGAGTCACACTGTAACACAAATAAACGTTTATGGACAAAGAGGAAGTGAACACAAGCGAACAGGTTGCAAAGGCTAAAAACATTAGCACGAGGCTAACGCGTCCGCCATATCATCAGAGCGCGAGACAGACCGACAGACGTGTGTCCGACAGACTGACTCACCTGCAGGTCACCTGTTTGGTGCTCATCTTCCTCGCGGAGCTTCAGCTACATCAGCTGCTTCTGAGTTATGAGGTTAGTGTCCCGGTCTAAGCCGTCCGACTGACATCGAAGCCACAGCGCAAATGTTCCCGTGACATCTCTCAGGTTACTGAAGCGCTTTGGTAACTGGAGTACTTTCATTCACACAGCTTCACACTTCTACTGCATTACGTCAGTCTGATAGGTAGAGACGCAAACCAAAAATATTTTCTAGATAAGTGACGGACTTGAAAACGTATTTGATTGAAAATAATTTCCACAGAAACAGTTTCAATCCCCCGTGTATCCTCTCAGTGGTTTGAACCGCTGTCGTCACTACCACGCCCCCTTTAGGACTAAAACCAGTGATGTAAGAGAATAAAAATATCCTGACACTATGACTAAAATCTTTGTCAAACTATCAAAAAACATTGTGATTTTTCCCCCACTTTCCCACGGAGTGAAGGACAATAGAAGAAGAGATGTGAGGCATCAGGCCATCCACAGAGAGGACAGTATATAATAATTATAATAATTGAGCAGAAAATGTAGTATTTTGTTATTCTGTCAGAAATAGGAGGAGAATCACCACCACTGAAAAAATAAAATAAAATATTTTAACATGTAGGTTATTCTACCCATCCTGTATATATACAGTACTTTGTATAGATATATACATATAAGATAAGCTATACTTTATTTTCCCTGTGGGGAAATTCTTTCTCTGCATTTGACCAATCCCTGAGGAGCAGTGGGCTGCCTTTACAATGCCCAGGGAGCAAATTGGGGTTCAGTATCTTGCTCAAGGGTACTTGTAAACTTGCAGGGGCTGGGGATCGAACAACCGACCTTTTGTTCCGTGAATGACAGCTCTACCTCCTGAGCCACCTAACCCTAACCCACTTTGGCCTCTGTGGGGATCAAACCGCTGACCTTCTAATTGGGAGGCGGTTGCTCTACCCCTTGGCCACAGTCAATTCAGAAATAATGTAATACCACCAATCGTAGACCTTTACGTAGGAAAAACTTTTTAAAAAAAATGTGTGCATGTGACATGTGCGTGTGTGTACATATGTATTTATGTACATAGGAATAGGTGTATATGGATGTATATATCTGTGTGCCTGCTTGTGTGGATGCATGTGTGTGTGTGTATATATACATATATATATATATATATATATATACATATATATATATACATATATATACATATATACACATATATATATATATATATACGTATATATATATATATATATATATATCCAGAACCCTGCTGAGGGACACTGTAGGACAGGTAATATTTAAATCAGTTGGTAATATAGGAAAGGAGAGTTGCAGACGATGAGCGCCGGCCAGTGCATTGCCTTTTGTTCCCCAGTTTCAACTGCCCAGTCGTTGGATGAGTCGGGGGGAGTCATCAAGATAGTTTCACCCACTCCTAACCTTAACCCAACAACACACATCCAAACCCACCTCAATGTGAGCAACACAAACACACTGAGTTTGAGGCCCAGAGTGCTACAGACACCCACACATCGGCCCACCAGACATTTGAACACCACAAAGAAAATGCAGGAATGGAGCCTAGGTGTTAGAAATAAAAATTTGAGTAGAAAGAGCCTGGATTAGCAGGCTTGACACAAGATGTCCCAGCGGCCTCAGTGAGAGCTGGGCCTGGTCCAGGCTTGGACAGAGATATGATTACATTTTTTGAGTTCCTAACCCTATTTTTTTACATTTATGTTGTAGTCCCCTAACCTAACCCTCCCTCCCACTCCTCCAAATGGAGAAATGGATAAGGATACAGAGAGTGCCTAGATCAGCCGGGGAACAGCATTGCCATAAAAGTGTCAGCGTTCCTCATCTCAGTCTCTTCTCACCTCTACCACTCATCTGTCCTATCCCCCCTCCAGACAGAAGGCCTCACCACTTTTTTCCTCTGTCCCTCCCTAGACAGGGGCCTTACCTTGAACCACATTTTGGATCAAGGACAATGACCAGGAGACTCCTGAGTGACATGCGCCGGCCCGTGCCTTGCCTTTGGCCTCCACACAACCACATTGTTGGCGGACAGCGATGTGGGCGGGGGGGTCAATGGGAAGCGAAACACTCAAAAATATGCAGAAAAATGAATCTATGTATTTATTACTTCCACGCTGAACTATTGTAATTCCCTATTGTCAGGCTGTCCCAACAAGTCTTTTTTTTTAACCTGTCCTGTCTGGCAACCTCAGCATGCAGTATGAGGATCTGGGCCTTACAGTGCCAGACAGATTTTGCTCTGCAAAGGAGGAGTTATCATACTCCTCCTGGGTTGGGGAGACAACCACAATAACAACAAAAACAACAATAACAGCAGTGATATATATACAATAGCATCAACATTATAACCATAACTGTGTAACCTTGTTCACCTTAATGTGCGTGTGCTCTTTTGTGTGTGCGTGTGAGAGAGATTGTCACTGGATGTGGTTTTAAGTGGGGGGTCGTTACAACACCATGCCAACCCCCAGCAGTAGGCAGAGAAGGACCCCAACCACCATGGCGCCCCACAGAGCGTGAAGGGCCCAAGGTCATGTGCCCCCGGGCAAACCACACGCCCACCCCAAGGGAAAGCCAGCCATGGGCCACAGAGGGAGCACCCCGGTCAAGAGCTGGCCCACAGAAGCACAGGAGACGGCAGACCCCTGGACAGACCAGAGGCCAGCCCCCCCCCCCCAAAGCTTGAGTGTTCCCCACAGCCCCAAGATCCCGCCCACCGAGACCCGCCCAAACCCCCGGTGCAAGGCCCGCTACGCAATGGAGAAGGCAGGGCCCCCCCGACAACAACCTCCAAGGGGGCGGGCCGAGGCCCCCACAGGGGGCCACAGAGGGAGCTCCCACCGCCAGGGCCCGAACTACAGGGGGACAGGGGACAACAGGCCCCAGGCCCGGCCAGAAGCCGACCTCCCCCAAGCGCAAGCGAAGGCCACGTCCCCAAAAACCAGGACCCAGGACTCGCCCAGACCCCCGACACGGAAAAAATCATTGTCTCAAAAAGATGCAGAAAAATTAATCTGGGCTGGACTATTGTAATTCCCTAATATCAGGCTGTCCCAACAAGTCTCTAAAGACTCTCCAGCTGATCCAGAATGCTGCTGCACGTGTACTGACCAGAACTAGTATCGGAGATCATATCTCTCCTGTATTAGCCTCTCTGCATTGGCTCCCTGTAAAATCCAGAATAGAATTTAAAATCCTTCTCCTCACGTACAAAGCCCTTAATGGTCAGGCACCAACATACCTTCAGGAGCTCGTAGTACTCTACTCTACTACCCATCTAGAACATTATGCTCCGTGGATGCAGGGTTACTTGTGATCCCTATAGTCTCCAAAAGTAGAATGGGAGCCAGAGCCTTCAGTTATCAGGCTCCTCTCCTGTGGAACCGTCTTCCAATCTGGGTCCAGGAGGCAGACACCATCTCTACATTTAAGAGTAGGCTTAAAACTTTCCTTTTGGATAAAGCTTATAATTAAGGCTGGCTTAGACTAGTCTTTAGCTATGCTGCTATAGGCCTAGACTGCTGGGGGACTTCCCATGCTGCACTGCGCTCCTCTCTCTCCCCTATCACCTCGAGTCTTGGATCTGCTCGAGGTTTCTTCCTGTTAAAATCATTGTTTTTCTCTCCATTGTCTCCATGTTCTGGTTCCTGGTGGATTGTTGGGTCTGTGTAGGATAAAGAGTCGGTCTGGACCTGCTCTTCTTTAAAGTACCTTGATATGACTTTAGTTGTGCTTTGGTGCTGTATAAATAAACTGAACACTCACATGATGTTCTGGTGGTTCTTTACATCCCTCCACTGCAGACCTGATGCCTTCCACTCATCAAGGCAACAGGACAGTCCAGAAATGTGACTTCCTGTATGCTAATATTAAGACTGTGTAAGGCCCTCCCTCTAACGATGTCAGTAAGTGTGTGAAATAAATGCTTTTTGAGTAGTTTTATCCTTTAGCTCAAGACACAGAAAGACTTTGTGGCTCCCATGAATCCCATGAAGAAGTTGAGCGCAGGTAAGTGTCAGGTTACAGGTGTGTGTATAAACAGTCATCAGTGTGTGTTGTGTGATGGGAGGAAGGGTGTGTGTCGCGGAAGTCTTTCATGTGGAAACTCAGGATTTAGGAAGAGGAAACTGCAAACACTCATTTTTGTCTGTCGATGCTGTTTGATGTTTGATAGAACAGATACAAAACTGATAACTGATCGATCACTGAACACAACCTCAGCTGGAAGCAATAATCACACTGTTTACGTTCTCATCATCCATCAGTGACCGCCAACGTTTCTTATTCATAATACTCCAACTGTTTATTTCTCTCTCATCACCTGATGTCAAAGCACACACCGGGAGGGGCGGAGCTTCAGCAAGTAAAAGCAGGTAAAGCATCAGTGTTTCATGCTGCAGCCTCAGTCACGAAGGACCGCATCTGAAGGTGAGACAGACAACACATCTCTGTACATTTATATATCTGTACATTTCAATGTTATGACTAAATGGTGGTTATTCATGATTTAACATGTTTTGGTTGTGGGTACTTAAAAACTGAAAACATGCTTGTTTGTTTAAGTAGATTAGGGCTAGTGAATAGAAATTACAGGGTTTTTTAAATTATGCGTTTCCCGTTGCTCAGTATATCTGTACATCTATATTATATATAGATGTGTATATATATATATATATACATATATATAAATAAATAGAAAACATATATACACGTGTATATATATATATATATATAAACATCTATATAGGTATATGTATATCTATATATAATGCCATCCCTAGTAGTTCTAGGTTCAGTTCCTGAGCTCTCTGCTGGTTTCACAGGTGTGTTCCTCCTCACCAGGTGTTAGTTCAGGTCACATGATGAGCTCCACCTTCTCTCCGTCATCCTACCTGAGTTTAAGTATGTCTCCCCCTACTCGTCACTTCCTCTATCCCTCCAGCATGGACCCCTACAATGGCCGTCTGAGGGGACCCGGGCTCCTGCCTTACCTAGCCCCCTTCCACCACCATGGACACCTGGGCTTGTACGAGTGTCCCTTGGAGCCGGCGTTCATCCAGAAACGTAATGAGCGAGAGCGTCAGAGGGTCCGGTGTGTCAACCAAGGTTACGCCAAACTCAGGGACCACCTGCCAGGCAAGAGTGCTGACAAGAGGCTCAGCAAGGTGGAGACTCTGAGAGCTGCCATCAAGTACATCAAATACCTGCAGAGCCTGGTGGGGCTGGAGGATGACAGCGGTTCGTCTCCTGCTCCAGACTGTGAGGGACAGTCTGAGGGTGTTCACAGGGAGGACATGGTTAACTAAAGAAGCCACTATGAAGACAAGACGGTCCACATGGAGACCGTCCACATAGAGACGAGACGTTCCACATGGAGACAGTCCACATAGAGATGAGACGGTCCACATAGAGACAAGACAGTCCACATGGAGACAGTCCACATAGAGACAAGATGGTCCACATAGAGACAGTCCATATAGAGACAAGACAGTCCACATGGAGACAGTCCACATAGAGACGAGACAGTCCACATAGAGACAAGATGGTCCACATAGAGACAAGATGGTCCACATAGAGACAAGACAGTCCACATAGAGACAAGAGGGTCCACATAGAGACAAGACAGTCCACATAGAGACAAGATGGTCCACATAGAGACAGTCCATATAGATAGTCCACACAGAAAGTCAACATAGAGACAGTCCACATAGAGACAAGATGGTCCACATATAGATAAGATTGTCCACATAGACACAAGACAGTCCACATGGAGACAGTCCACATAGAGACAAGACAGTCCACATGGAGACAGTCCACATAGAGACAAGACAGTCCACATGGAGACAGTCCACATACAGACAAGATGGTCCACGTTGAGACGGTCTACATAGATAGTCCACACAGAGTCAACATAGAGACAGTCCTCTATGAAGGTTGATCTTCATTAGTCAACATCAGAGTCATTAACTTTGTATTTCTATTAAAGTTACAGATCAACAGAAAAAACTCAAAATAATAAACTGAACAAAAACAAAGTTCAGCGTTGATCTGTCTGGACCTTTGGTCAGTCCTGATGTTGGAACCAGATTTTCTGGTCTGTACCAGTCAATCCAACATATCATCATGAACTCAGTAAGATAGAAACAGCAGAAGAATTTACTCTGGTAACTCTACATGATATCAAAATGAAGACGCATGTGTAAAGAGAAAATTAAATATTAGATTGCTAATGCCAATTCTGCTGTTGATGTTCCACCATCGTAGTTTAATATGCTAACATTAGCTGAGGCTGATGTGAATGTCATCTGTCCTACAATGTTCTAGTCAGATGTTCTCTAATCTGTTAGCAGCCTACAGTGTTCTAGACAGATGTTCTCTAATAAAATGCCAGAAACATTTTTTTCTGTGGTTTCATCAATAAGTTTGATCTTTAATCTTTTTTTTATTTATATCAGACATTACAGTCCTATTCATCGATCAATTATCTGTCAATCCCTTTTAACACCTGGCTGACCCAGAGTCAGTCTTAACTTCCATCTGAGAACACTTTCAATCTGCTTCTGATCAGTTATTGATAAGTCTGAGGTTCACTGTCTCTATCGGGACAATATTGACAAATCTACTCTTATGACCTGAAGATCAATCGATCCATCAGTTTTTACAATGAAAATAACCTCTTTAAGGTATTTTATAGATCAATCAATGAATTTTCAGAAGACAATCAGAATGATCAGCTCTATTTTATTGCTGATACATGACAGTCTGCATGATGCACATGTCCATTAAACCAATTAGTAAACCAGTATGAGTCTGGACCTGATGTCAGCATAATGATGTCATTAATTAACCAGCTGAGTGATTATCAGTGATCAGTAGAATTTATTTTAATGGTTTTAATGATCGACACACCTGAAGAGCTAAATGTAATCAACAGACGGGTGAAAACTTCCTTCCAATCACATCAAATCAATCAATCAAAACATGAGACGTTTACTTTCTTTGGGGAAACTCGCCCCGACATCCACTTCATGTGACGTCATCTGCAACCTACAATCATTTAACACCACAGATATTTATTATTGATTAGAAGCACAATACTGTTGTGTATTGATTATCAGTTATTATGTGAGGCAGAGGAACAGATCAATCAAACACTTCAGCTCCTCTCAATCAAATGATCGATCTTTGGCTTTAAAGATTCAAATAAAGCAGCAGATAAGAACACTGGAGTCATTAAACTAGCTTTGTCCGATTACTGGTTTCACAAACAGGCTACTGTTTTATCACGATCAATAAAAAAAATGTTTGATTAGAAATGATTGATAGTCTCATTATCTGGTTTGAAAGCCAGTGGCTGTTGGTGAATATTTGATGATTACAGAATAATCAATCAACTGTTTCAACTCTTCAGTGGTAAGGAGCAGCAGTAACACGCCTTCTTCATTGATTACATCTAATTGACCGATCATGTACTCGGCCCTTCTCCACAGAAGAGGTGGTAGAGATGAGTCTCTGCGTGGTTGGACCTGATGTGTGAGGACGTTTTAATCAACATGTGATTAATCAGTCAATCATTTCATCCTGTCTTTAATCTGACAACTCATGATTAATGATGAAAACAGCAGCTTGCTTCAAAGAGGACAGGATGTCTCCAGAAGACAATCCAACACAGTGATGACATCACTGCTGAATTTAATGAAGTCACGAATCCTGTTGGACCAGAGAGTGGACCAAGTCCAACAGCTCCCAGTTTTGTCCAGCTGATCCGTCCAAACGGTTCACGTCTGCTGAAATGTCCTCAGATGCTTCCTTTACGCTGATAGATGTTTACTACGCCGTCCTCAGTAACTTGCTTGTAGAGGACAGTTAATGGTCCTGGACCAAGAGGACAGTGAGGCGGCGGTACGCCAGGCGGCGGTGCTCTGGTTGCAGACAGTAGGCGATGCTCTGCTCCACCTCCTGACAGCGTCTCAGGAATCTGCAGCGGTCCCGGGCCAACTCCTCCCAGGGTCCCCTCCTGTCCTCCTCACCACAGCTGATGAAGAACTCTTCCACATCGTCTTGGAAACGAACCTGACAGAAGAGGAGGTGAGTCAGTACTAGAGAGCCTTAAATATGACCAACAGTTGGGCTGTGAGATGTTGATTGTTTGATGTTATTATTATTATTATGTCATTGTGTCTGTCAGTGATGTCATCACTTTGACGTGAAGACTAGAGACAGACGTGTTGACCGTCTTCGGGTGAATGTTTGATAAAGACTCTGAGGTGTCTGGTTCTGATGTCTTTCGCTATTACACTGGTTTCTATGGTTACCTTATGTTATACTGTAACAAGAATCACATGAGTCACCTGATGAGGGTGGAAATGGTAGAATGAAATGAAATGAAGCAGCAGAGTCCTGGAGGAGATTAGAATTATATCTGACTAATCATGAATATCAGGTGAAACAACCAATCTGATTAGCAGACATTGTAGAAACGTGTTTTTGGTGTCAGATATTTTTAAATCTCTGAGTTTTAGTTGGGCAGATTTGAGTCACCTCTATTTACAGATCTGAAGAGGTCCGAGTCGTCTGTTTCTAATGCTGACAAACACAAGGTTGAAACTTAACAACCAAAGATTCTAACAGGAGGACCAAATGGTGAACTGACCACGTCTAACACTCAGGTGGAGTACTCCTGCAGCACCCCCTCAGGCCAACTGTGTCCTGACTCCTGACCATCTGTTTCAAACTTTCAGCTGACAACAGATCAGATTAATTCAAGAAGGACCAGACTCACCTTCTTGGTGAACCGGCAGCTCTGCGTCCGGGAGGATGTAGTTGATTCAGAGAAGCCGCTGTCCAGCCTCTCCTCAGCCTCCTCCTTCAGATGCTCAGGTGGAGGTGCTGGGTGGAAGGAGCGGAGGGGGATCTGGGGGGCCTTCTTGGCCCTGACCTGGGGTCCTGCCTCAGTGGACCCTTGAGTCCTAAGAGAGGCCTGGAAGTTAAGGGGATTGTAGGGGTCTGAGGAGCAACTGAAGGAACTCCACAGGTGGAGGCTTTCTGCTTCGTCCACCTCGCTGGCCGACGTGGAGTCCTCCCAGACATCCTGGTCAGAGGGAGGTGAGGAGAGAGGGAGAGGAGTAAGGCCGGGAGAGGAGGTGGGGCTGGACTGGGTGGAGGATGGAGGCGTGGTGGTGGGGATGTTTCTCGGCAGGGTGCTGCTGGTGTGCAGTCTGGCAGTGAAGTTTCTGGGGTTGTAGGGGTCCACACTTTGGCACAATGAGCTCCACAGACGCTCCACCTCAGAGTCCACCTCGCTGTCTGACGTTTCATCATCATCTTCATCAGTCGAGTCAGACAGATCAGATGAGCCCTCGCTGTCAAAACCATCGTCATCGTCATCATCACTGGACTCATCTGATTGGCTGCTGTCATCGTCACTGCAGGGGCAGCCCATGATGAAGGCGATGGTTTTATTCTGGCACTGAGGGGTAGTGAGCACCGGCACCTCCGCTGGCTGAATGCCCCCTTCCTCTTCTGTCTCCTCCTCCCTGTCTACCTGTCCTGACGTAGACCCTACCTCCTCAGACGTCTCCTCCTCCATTCCTACCTTGATGGTTTCAGTCGATCTGGTATCCTGCTCTCCACTCAGAGCTTTCACCATGAACTGGTGCTCCTCCTCCAGACTGTAGTACCCGTTGTCTTGATCGGGGCTGGAAGGAGCAGCCTCACTGCAGGTGGAGGCAGCTTCTAAACCACTTAGGTGCTTCCTTGTGCTGATCAGGTGGTCTGGCATGGACACTTCTCTGTTCTGGACTGTTTGAAGGCCTCCAATGTCGACTGACTCCTTTTTGTGGTCAGTCGGTCCAGTGTTTTCTCCCAGGGTCCACCCACTGCTGCTGCTGCTACTCTGGACAATCGCAGCAGTTGTTTCACCAGCAGGGCCTTTTGTGTTAGCCAGCAGCTGTGGTGGACAAAGCCAGCCTGTCAGGGTCCCTTCCTCAACCTGGGACAAATCTGAAAACAGGCCCCTCTCTGGGCTCTCCTCGGCTCCCCACAGGTTGCCCCACCACGTCCTGCTTTTGCCGTCAGTGCTCTTTACTGGGGAACCCACCGTCTCCCAGTCTGTTCCTCCTGAGGCCTGTACTTCCTGAGATGGTACCGAATTCAGCCAGACGTGACTGAGAAGAGTCCTGGAAGGAGTCAGAGACCCGGTCTGACCCTGCTGATAGAGGTTTTGGGCCAGTTCTTCAGCGCTCTGGATCCCCAGTTCTCTGAGAGAATCAGCGGTCAGCCACGGTACACCACACCCGCCTGTCGTCTCCAGCAGGGCTGCGGCTCCGCCATGCTGACAGCGCAGGTAGCTCATGTGATGAGCCGCGTGTTGCGGTAGCGGCACATCCAGCTGTCGTAAAAACTCACTTTCTTCATCGACAAAACTTATCATACCCCTGTCGATCCATTCGATTCGTGTATCACACGGGGCCGAGGGTCGGGCTCGTCCCGGGAGATATTTCTGCAAAAAAGATAAGGCAGGCCTGGAGACCATCGACAGCAGGCCGACCCACGAGCTTTCCTGACTGTCCGAGCCGGGATAGGTGACGCCATGCCCCGTCAGAGAGGACGAGCTATGCCCGTCCGATAACTGTCCCTCACCACTCATACGTCTGAACATTTTCTACGACTCAAAGTGACAAATATTTATCAATAGTTCTGTCTATTGTTGATCCATGCGGTAAACCTGAGCAGCAATGACCACTATATTTAACAGCTGCAGTTACTAGCGGTAAAAACTTCCCGTCTTTATGAACACATCTCCGCTACTCACGCTGGAGATCACTGACAGAGGGAGACCAGGAGATATCGTCAGTGACAGCGGCCCGTCCCGCGGCCTGACCGCCCTGCTGAGAGCGGTAGGTGGACTTCTTTCTGGTAGAGAAGACGGTGACGGAGCTGGTGGACAAAGAAAGACAAAACCCGCTGAAATACGATGAATAATCCACGTCGGAAGAAAGAGGAGCCATCGTGTCTGCTGTTATGTCTGCGAAGAGGCCGGAGGACTTCTATTCCAACAGGCCGGTGATGCTAACAGGTTAGCTTATGGAGCTAGCTCAGCGGCAGAGTGCGACGGTGACGTTGCATTCAAATATTCTCCTCTAAAACAGTACTTGTTGTATTTCTAGCTCCACGTAGGCCCTTTCCAGCCCGGTTCCTCTCCGTCCAGCGGGAATTCTGCTCCGGTTTTCCCTCCACAGGGTTCGGAATGGATTGTTTTAATCACCGCGGAGCGTTCGGCCGTCGTGACGTCAGAGATTTCATCAGACAGTCAAGGGGCCGTCGATAATGACTCAATTCTTGGGTGAAGCCAGTGGTCAGGAACCGTCGCGGTGTTACTGGAGCTCCTAGAACAGAACGTGGACTTAATTTGTTACATAATCACCGAGGACAAGGTCTCACTGCTGCCGCTAGTTACCAGCGCCTCATTCAAGAGCGTCAGGAATCAATAACAAGGTTTGACAGAAGAAGCAGCCTGATAAACAGGAGTGTGTTTAAAATAATTATAATCCAAATATTTTATACCCTCAACTACACGTTAATCATATTAAAACATGTTTATTTATTAATGGATTAACGTATTCTAGAGAGAGAGAGAGAGAGATTACAAGCTAATGGGCTTTTCATTTTATTTTACAGTTAAGTTACCATTATATGAGAAATGTATCCATGAGCACATAACAGAATAATCTGACTCTCCGTAAATAATTTTTTTTAAAATTTTGAATGATTTAGCCCAGTGCTGTCAGCCTCAGGTTTAATCTCTGTGATAGAAATGTTAATCTTTTCTGTATATATTTATAAAGTCTGTATCTCTGACTCAGACTTTGGGGGATGGAAACACGCCACGGTTAGTCCCAGGCTGGGCTGAAAACCGAACAAGGTCAAGGATGGATTCATGTTTTCCCTCCCCAATCACTTCCACTGTTATTTATTTATGTTTATTTGTTAATTAATCAACATTTTAGTTTCCATATCATTGTAAATGTGCCGGGGTTAGCTAATTTTCATCCGTAGTCCCTGGGCAGGCCGTTTCAAATAGTGACCAGGGGCCTCATTTATAAAACTGAGCATAGATTCCATCCTAAAACATTTTGTACTCACGAACCTCAGAATGTTCTTACAACAGAAAATATTCAAATCTATAAAACCGTGCGGCGGTACACCTATACGCAGTCTTCTCTTTATGAATACCAACATGCTGTGAATTGTGCTTCTCCCAGTATCGTGAATCATGAATATACTGATGTTGTTAAGGACTGATTGCCTTTGTTCTAACTGTCAAGCCAATATATAGCATCTTTCTAATCCACTCAAAGCTTTACAACACAAGCCCAACATTCACCCATCATACATCATACAGTGGTGGCATTCCTACCATGCTCCATTAGGAGCAGTAACCATTCACACAAACACTCATACACCCACTCACTCACACAATGGATCAGTATCTTGCCCATGACACGTCGACATGTAGACTGCAGGGGCTGGGGATCGAACCACCGACCTTCTGATAAGTGGACAACCCGCTCTGTGTGTCACAGTTTGATTGATCAAGATTCTCTGGGGTTACTTGCTCATGTTGATGTAGTGCAGTAATAAAACACGGTTAAAGGACAAGTCAGCGGTGTCTCCAGCAGTTTGTCTGACAGAAGCATGTGGTGGATGGTGAACAGGGTTGGATCAAACAACCAACAGTTGCAGTCAAAAACAGGTCAGACATGAAAGTTGAAGACAAAAAACACACAGCTGAAAAAAGATAGACGGAATGGTTCCTAAAATTCCGAACATGTTTTTATCAAACCAAATATTCTGCTTCTGTCCATATTTGTTGGTTTTTAGCCTTTAAAAACAACATTTTTACTGCAGACATTTTGTGATAAAACCATAGTCGCTGATTCCCGTCTCTGAAAAACTTGTTGTGAGCTCTACGGCAGGGTGAAAATATACGTAGAAATCTGAACCTTTTTCTGCATAGAAAAAGTCTCTATAAATACCAACGTTTGCGGTGAAAGTTTTTTTACACACATTTCACCCCTGTTTACGCTATTTTTTTGTGCGCAGCAACCTTTAGAAATGAGGCCCCAGGGGTTGGACGAGTTTTCACGTCTCAGCTGTACTGACACGTATGTCGGTATGAAAATTTATACGATTAAATCTCACAGAAAGGCGGTGTGGCAAGTGAAAGTCTTTATTTTATAGAACAGTTCTAGTTATTATGTTTCTCTTCAGGTCTTAAGAAAACCTCAAAATAATCTCAGAAGGAAAATATTACAATTAAAATGTTCATGTTCAAGCAGCTGCAGTCATTTATTTACTTTGAATAAATTTAATTTGCTTTTTCATCGGCTGTGTAAGAAACAACTTCATTTAAAGGAGAAAATAAAGATGTTTTGTGAAATCGTGTTTCTCTGTTTTTAAATCTGATCTGAAGAAACCAGGTTTCGCTTTAATGGTTGTTCCAGCTGAAATGTTACCTGCACAAGTGAATTGACAGGAAACCTCCACGTTTTATTTCTAATGATTTTATATTAAAACATCTCAATGGATTTTAAAAGACAAAAGTCATCATCAGTACTGGAACCGGTACTCAAACCCTTTACTGAAGTTAAGTACCAGTACAACGTAAAAATACTCAAGAGTAAAAGTACTGCATTCAAACGTACAGAAGTAGAAATAAAAAAGGAGAGAAAATCGAAAAAAATGGTGAAAGATGGTAAAATTCAGAGGAAGAGTCGATGGAAGGAGAGAAGAAAAAGAAAAAAGATGAGCTGATGAAATGAAAAAAAGGAAACGAGGACAGAGAATACAGACGGAGGAATGAAAGAAGACCTTTGTTTTAGTTCAAGTTTATTTTCTAGTGCAAATAATAAAAAATCATATTGCAGCGTGAAAGTTAAATCATTAATAACGAGCATCATCATCATCAGTGGACTCCATCAGTCAGGAGGATGAAAAGTGGTCTTCATCATCTGAATGACCGCTCTGAAGTATTTAACCAGTATTTAACCATGTGTAACCTTTAACGATGTCATCATGACTCCAGCTGTGATGTCATGACAACACAAATGATGATTCAGTCGATGTCAGCTGGACTACAACAGAGTGTCAGGGTAAAAAAAACATGCTATGTTTAACAACTGAGACCAGTTTGACTCAACACAAAAACATCCTGCAGGAACTTCAGGTCAACATTCAGATGAAAAAGTACAAAAACACGATGAAAAACAAGGAATGAAGGAAATGAGGAGCTGAGAATTCCTGGAATTTTTCAATGCAGCTTTTCAGTCCTGGAAAATGACTCCAACATCTTTTTGTCAAAATCAATAATAATAATAGTAATAATGATAAATTATTATTTATTAATGTCTTATCAGTTTTTCTTCTTTCACACAATGAAATTATTCAAACTTTAACATCTGAGCAACACGGTCCAGTTGAACATTAAAACATTACCAGAACTAGAACCGGAAACAATAGCTGGGTTTACATGGACCTCTTTATTCTCATTAAAATCAGTTTAGAAGCTCATCAGAATGAAAATGCTCCATATAAACACCTCATTAAAATAAAAACGCCCAAACAGAATAAACCTTTAGTTAAACCGATCAGAAGAACAACCATTCCATGTAAACGGTGGAACAGAATATCCACTGGTAGAGTTCTGTCTGCGCTGCTCAGAGTTTACAAGATGGAGGCCTTAAAGCAGAAGTAGACAACATCAGAGAGTTTCTTTTCTTGTGCTGCCGTCTCTCATTGTTTCCAGTATGAGTAAGTCTATGTAATTATCAGCTGCAGCTTTATTTAAGCACCACAATAACAGCAACAATTACACCGATCACAACTCATGTAAACAGTTGAGACAAAAACTTCAATCGGAATGATTTCAATCAGAGTGAAGAAAAGTTTCCATGTAAACCCAGCTATTGAGTACTGTCTGATTTCATGCAACAGGTTTGTTGTTCATCTGATAAGAAACCAAAGAAGAAACACGTGAAAAGGAAATTCAAATTAAAGGCACAAGTCTCATTGAAGACATTTTACTTTGAAAAATATTAATGTCTGCTGTGTGAGACGAGTTAATCAAACTAGTTAATGCAACAACTACTTAGTTTAACTCATTAACTGTGAGACAAGTTAATAAAAGTAGTTCAACTACCTATAGGGATGCAAACAAAGCTGTTTGTTTCAATAAATAGGAAATACTGCTCAAAAAAAATGAAAGGAACACTTAAACCACGCATCCGATCTTGATGAATGAATTATTCAAGTTGTAAATCTTTACTGATGTACATTGTATGATTTGTGGAGAACAAAATGACGTAACACCGGTCACTGGAAACCAAAATCATCAACCATTGAGGGCTGGATTCAAAATCACACTCAAAATCAAAGTAAAAAATTGAAATAACAGGCTGATCCAACTTTTGTGAATTTCATCATCAACTCATAATGTGACTCAGTAGTGTGTATGGCCCCGGCATGTCTGTATGCACTCCTAACAACTTCTGGTCATGCTCCTGATGAGTTGGTGGATGGGCGTCCTGGGGGATATCCCCCCAGACCTGGATCAGGGCAGCAGTGAGCTCCTGGACAGTCTGTGGCGATTCTTAGCGGCGTCGGATGCACCAATACATAAGGTCCCATAGGTGCTCAATTGGATTTAGGTCAGGGCAATGTGAGGGCCAGTCAAAGGGATCAATGCCTTCATCATCCAGGAACTGCCTACACAATTTGGTCACGTGAGGCCGGGCATTGTCCTGCACCAGGAGGAACCCAGGGCCCACTGCACCAGCGTAAAGTCTGACAATCGCTCTGAGGATTTCATCCTGGTACCTAACAGCAGTCAGAGGACCGTTGGCTATGACATGGAGGTCTGTGAGACCCTCTAAGGATATGCCTCCCAAGACCATCACTGACCCACCACCAAACCGGTCATGCTGGATGATGTTACAGGAAGCATGACGTTCACCATGGCGTCTCCAGACTCTTTCATGCCTATCACATGTGCTCAGTGTGAACCTGCTCTCATCTGTGAAGAGAACGGGGCACCAATGGTGGTGTTCTCTGGTGAATGTCAATCGAGCTGCACGGTGCTGGGCTGTGAGCACAGGTCCCCCTAGAGGACGTCGGGCGCTCATGCCACCCTCATGGAGTCTGTTTCTCACAGTTTGGTCAGAAACATGCACACCAGTATCCTGCTGGAGGTAATTTTGTAGGGCTCTGGCAGTGCTCCTCCTGTTCCTCCTCTCACAAAGGAGCAGATACCAGTCCCGCTGCTGGGTTGATGTCCTTCTCTTTCCTGTCCAGCTCTCCTGGTATAACGGCCGGTCTCCTGGTATCTCCTCCATGCTCTTGAGACTGTGCTGGGAGACACAGCAAACCTTCTTGTGACCGTACGTATGGATGTGTCATCCTGGAGGAGCTGGACTACCTGTGCAACCTGATTGGGCTGCAGGTACCGCCTCATGCTACCAGTAGTGACAAGGACACTAGTAAAACACAAAACTAGAGAAGAATCAGTCAGGAAGTATCAGGAGAGAACAACTGTCTGTGGACACCACATGTAAAAACCATTCCTTTTTTGTGGGGTTGTCTTACTTTTGCCTCTATTACACCTGTTGTCACTTTCATTTGCACCAAAGCATGATAAACTGATTCACAATTGACTTAGTTTAGTTTAGTTTAATACATTAATCTCAAGGAAGAGAAGAGATGCTTTGCACCAGATTTAGCTACTAGCTAATTTCCACCTGCAGTCCCTGCTTGGTGTAACTTGGTGTTATACTGTGATGATTAAGTGTTCCCTTCATTTTTTAGCAGTGTATATTTAGTATAGTGGATCCAATAAGAGTCAGACATTCAGCTGTAAACTAAGGTTTCTATTTTCACAACTATAAATAACATAACTAGTGTCGGGGAGTCATTCACTAACTCTAGGCTAATTCTGTTCTCTATGAGGCTGCTGCAGTCGGTCTCACCTGATACTGAACCAAACAGTGTCACACCTTGCTGTCACTTCTTCTACTAGTTTAGTTTGTCTACAGTTCTTTTAGAGGAGTTAACGTGTAGATGAACTTCTTTTCACTGTGAAGCACTAGTAGTTCATCCATCAGTACTTCTTTACTAACGTAGGGTGGTTTCTTTATGTCTAGCAGCATTCCTTCACTTGGCTTCATGTCTCAGCAGTCTTCTTTCTCATTTTCCTCTTTAATCTTCTTTTCTCTCCACCATATTCCACCTCTCTTCCTCTTCTCCCCTCCTCTCTCTGTTCTTCATCCCTTCTTCCAGAAGACCTCATGTCCTCATGCTCTGCCAACTGGTCTAAACTTTTCATCCTCTCTACGTTCTAAGGCTTCATGCCTTAGAACGTAGAGAGGATGAAAAGTCTCTCGCCTCTGGTCTAATGTGCGACCCCCCCCCCAAAAAAAAACAACTGTTTGGATCTCAACCATTCACACAAGTTGCCCAAACTGGTCTGAAAGAAGTGACGGTCAGCGAAAAGTGAGTTGTTTGCATCCCTGTAAGTAAAGTAACATGATTGGACAGTTTGTTGTATGACATCACATCAGAAAATTTTAAAGGACCTGACCATGAAAATCAATCAGCCTCCCTCACCAAACCATAATGATATTATTGATCAGATAAATTACCGAAATAGTCTGACCAGACCCCCCTCCACACACACACACGCGCACACAGGGGCCATCAGTCACTCCGCTTTTACTTTGAAAAGACATAGCTTTTGTCGTCAGTCTGTCTTCTGTTCTTCAAAATCCACTGCTTCCTTTCCATCAGTGGGCGGAGTCTGAGCCAGCGGCACTCAGCTGGTGCCAGTCTATCCAGTGCTGACCTGGGACCAGTCTTTTCAGTGGGATGAAGGTCTCCCCCAGGAGCAAGGCGTTCTCCCAGAAGGCCCCGTCACCAAAAACCCGCAGGTGGATCACCCTCTGGTCCAGGTCCCCGTGAGGGATCCGCTCGTACACCAGCTGGAGGGTCGGTACACAAATAATTTTCTTTATTTAGTTGAATTATGTTTAACAACAGTTGTCGACATGAGTTATTGTTTAAATGTTGAAACATGTTTAATCTCTGCTGCTCTAAATGTTGTTGTAAATCACCTGAATGTCCAGGTGAGGTCACATTAGCTTTAGCTGTTAGCTCACATAAATGGCATATGTTGCTAATGTTTAGGTCTGTTGTTTTCTATCTTCTGGCCATCATTTCAACCGGAGCAAGTTCCTGATTGGCTGGTAGGATTTCCTGGTTCTGAGAGATAAAGTTGAATCAGAGAATTACAAATTTTTTTTTTATATCTCTCTGCATGTATACTTATGATTTGTGCCAAGAAATACATGCAGTTTGATCTTGCAGCAGATAATTAGTATTTCTGTGCTTGTGAGTGTGTATGTGACCTACACCAGCCCTCTTTGAAAGACTAGCCAATTACATTTTATTTGGAACAAATACCTATTTCTCATCAAAGAGGGCGTGATCCACCATGTGTGAAACAGAAAGACAAAACAAGATAAACAGGGACAAAAGGACAGGCAGTAACACCAATGGGCTGTGTTGTGGTTTGTGTTCCATGCTCCCTCAGCCAGCCCAGAGCCTAAAGAGTTCCGAGAGCGAAACACAGAGCAGTGATGTTGGCCACAAACACTAGCTCAGCAGCCACTGGTGGCCCCAATCAACACTGAAGATCGGGTCATAGTAGATGCTGGTGTGTTGGGCCAGGATCATACAGCAAAGTCCACACCAGTGCACAGGGCCCCTCCAGAGTCCAACAGAAACCAGATAGTCTGGTCAGTCCCCCCAGCCGTGAGAACCTCCGGAACGCAGAACCCACAGCACCATAGGGGCCCAGGGCACAGGAAGTTACTTGACCTGTGCCGCCAGAGCGCCCAGGCATGCCACCAGGAACACAGGGCGGAGGGGGCCCCAAGGGACGCTAGTGATTTGTGGGCAAAATCTCCTTCAATCTAAGAAAAATTAAAGGAAAATTTTGGCTTTTTTTGTCTTGAAGTGGTTGAAAATAATTTTAGCCATTTAGCTCCATTCACTCCCATTCATTGAGGACTCCTTCTAGAGCGCCCTCTAGGTGAATTGCAGCCGATTTCGGTAAAATGGAATAAATAGTGGGTGAACAGGCTGTACGTAGGAGGGCTGTGGTTGACTATCATCTGCATATTTTCAAACAGTCGTACCATCTCATTGTACGTGGGGTTACAGGTGCGTCGTGCTGCTTTGGTCTTCCTCTTGCTGGTCTTCTGGGGGTCTGGGAGGAGGTAGAGCTTCACGTAGGGGTCTGGGTCTGTGCCATCCTGCAGGGACTGCTGCAAAGACCAGTACATATGAGAGGTGTTCCATGAGAACAAGCAGATGTTGTCATAGAAAAAATCAGATGAATTCAATCTAACGGAGTAAAGAAAATCCTCCCTGTGATGTCATTACTGTACAACACAGTTACCTAGCAACATGTCTGAACACACACAAACTGACCAGTCCTCGTATGTGCATGACCATGATGAAGAGTTTGTCGTTCTTGTAGGAGATTGACAGTTTGACCTCGCCAAGCTCTTTGCCTGAAGATGGAGACCACGATATCTCTGCAGCACACAAACACATCAGATCAGCAGAATTTCTTCCTCTTCACAGAATCACACAGATTATTATTCCTCCTGCTTCTTTCACTGCGTTTTGGAGAGTTATCAATATATCAGTAGTGCAAACTGATTCAGAATGCTACGTCTTCTGGTAGCTGAAATGATGTCCAATAAGAAATAATGTTAGACCAATGTGACCAGAGGTCAGCCCCGCCCCTCTTTGGGGTCACGTTGCTTCACAAAACCTGAACATAGAAAAATGATTGAAAGTTTAAACTGGTCTCCAGACTCTGGACTTTACTGGACTAAATGGGCATTTTGATATGTAGACTGGTTTTCATGAAATCCCAGTTTAGGTTTGGGGTCATTTTGGCTGGTTTCAGATTTTATTATGGGTGTGTATTACAGGAATGTTGACAGTTAGAGTGGAGGGGGGCTGTAAAATGGTCTAAAAATCTTCTCTTTAAATTGTTCTCACTTCCTCAGTTTTTACTCAACATACATAATGTTGAGATGAAAACGTAATAAAATTTGTGCTGGTTCTAGTGATGCTAAATTGGGAGCTAACAGACAAACACTTCTGGCTCAGGGAGGCCCCGAGCAACAGGAAGTCCAACCAACTGCCTCATCAGCTCCCATTTGAACTTTGAGCTGAAAATAGTGGAGGAAAGCAGACAGTATCAGTTTTCTCTCTGCTGTAATGTTGACATTTTGAACTTGATCCATACAAATGATAGATCTACATGTTCAGCAGCTTCTTAGGATGCTGACGGTGTCTCATTTTAACAAGACCACCTACAGGTGTAGGACCAGGCTCTGGTTCCAGTGCTGCTTTAGGGGCTTTCTCTCTGTCAACGCAACACTGATCTAATCTCCTATAGATTATTAGCATTTCAGATTACAGATTATTAAACTATGTAAAACATTAAGTTCTTTTATAATACTGTCTCATATATGGCATTCTACACACATTGTATTTTGTATTAGCTCCTGTTAGCATTAGCAGCTCCTGTTAGCAGCTTGTGTTAATGTAGCAGTCTTCTTAGCAGCTCCTCCTAGCAGCTGGTGCTGGTATTAGCACCTGGTGTCAGCAGGTGCTCCTACAACCTCCAGATCAGACTGATTTGTTTAAAACACACAACCAGATCTGAGTGGGTGTACCTGTTGGTTTACTGGTTGCAGTTACTGGTCTCTCATCTCGAGGCAGTGGGTGGAAGAAAGTGTAGACCAGGTCACACTGGAACAACAACACAGGTTAGGTTAGATATTAGAGTGTTTTACCTGAACGCTACATTTGATACATTTACAGGTGGGAGCCAAACGATTCAACATTGTACATTAGGTATGATGGTAAAAGCCAGAGTGAAAGTTGCACGTCCCAAACTGCACATACTGCACTGAATCACAGACAGTACTGTTATATATTTACCACTGAACACTGTGCCCTACAGCAGGACAAATTTTATTCAGCTATATATAGAACTTTATGGATCAGCGGTATGTCTGGGGGAGGAAGAATGAAGCTGATGCTGAAAAGAGCACCCTACCTACAGTGAAGCATGGCGGTGGCTCGGTGATGCTCTGGGGTGGCTTTGCTTCCTGGGCCACTGGAAACCTGCAGCGTGTAGAGGTTAAGAGGGATTCCATCAAGGATCAGGAAATCCCAGAAGAAAATATCTCCATCTGTGAGGAAGATGAAGCTAGGCCGTCATTGGACGTTCCAAAAGGACAATGATCCCAAGCAGACCTCAGAGTCCACCAAGGCCTGGTTTCAGAAGTCCTGGATCATTCTAGAGGCCGTCACAGTTGCCTGACTGGAATCCATAGAAAATCTCTTGTGGGATCTTCAGAAGGTGGTTGCAGCAGGTAAACCAGGAATATTCTAGAACTGGAGGCCTTTGTCCATGAGGAATGGGCTAAGATTCCTCAGGAACGCTGCCTGAAGCTGGTGTCTGGATATGCATCAGGTTTGCAGCAGGCCATAGCAGCTAAATGGTCTACAAAGAACTAGAGACGCTGGTCATTAAGGGTTGGATCATTTAGAGACTGAGTAATTGTCAGGGAAAAAAACACTTTAAAATCTGATGTATTGATCTATTTAAACTATTACTGATTGGTTACTAACAGCTAATCAATAGTAGATTTTACCAATAAACCTATGGGTTTGAATAAGTTTGTTTCCAACTGTAATGAGACGAACAGAATTGTTGGGGACTCTTAAAACTATGTGTGAAGAACAGCAGAGATAGACACTCGTTGGCCCATCTGGAACGATCTGATATGTCCAAACCCTCAGTATGTGATTGGTGGACATGTTTGATCACACTGAGAACGTTTCTGAGGAATCATTATGAAAATTAAACGAAACGACGAATGAACAGAAACATCTGACACAGTCACTTGACTGACTGGAAACCTGTCTGTATGTTATTTTAAGAAAGAGCTGGATCACGTCTGCAGCAGCTGCAGCTAACGTTAGCATGTCCTCAGCCAGCACTGAGTTCGTTCAAGGACAGTTGAACCTCCATGAAAACTTTGTGAGGCGTCGACAACTTCATGACATCAGCATGTCATTAATTAGCTTGTTGGATAAGTTAGCTTAGCATTTTTACTAGCGTTAGCCTCGACACACACCAAGCCACTGACTCTGTCTGAACTTCCTTAGCAACATGCTAATTAGTAGCTAAAACAGTCTGTGAGATTTTTAGTGTCTGAAACCTGAGGATGAAACCAATAGTACATGAACTGTGTACTATTTACAGGAAATAGTACAGTATTCAATCACTGTGGTAGTGACAACAACAACATAACAGACAGGTGATGGGGCTGTTTCTTCTTCTTCTTTGGATAAGGCAGACTAGATGCTACGATTTTGTATTGCTGCCCTGTAGTGGTTGTTATTAATGGTCCTTTACTGAGCTGATATTCCTCAGTTTCTTCATTATAGTCCAGTTATCAGGTGGAATAAAGAGTTCAGAGTAAAAACAGTTTCTCCAGGTGGTTGGCAAAAACAGATTGGGTCGTTGACTGATCAGAAGATCGGTGGTTCGATTCCAAGTCCCTACAGTCTACATCGTGGAGGTGTGAGCCTTGTCATCACTGTATGAATGTGTGTGTGAATAAATGAAAGCTGCCTCATGTTGCAGAGTGAAAAAAGTGCAATATGAATACATCCCATACAGCTGATGTCTTTCTCCATCACACCAGTGCAGATGCTATGTTGGTGGTATTGCTATGTGAGCGGTGACAGCTGTTACGTCATCATCTGCCCCCCTGAGACATTGGACAGGAGGATGACTCACCTGAGCGATCTCGGGGGCGGCATGGATCAGGTGCCACACGTAACCATTCAGCTCATCTTTCCTCCTATCAGCCATCGCTTCACCACGGGACCGACCAATTACAAAACGGCTTGGGAAACTGGGCGGGGCAAAGAGAAAATTATGAGAATGTCACAATGTGTGTCTCTGTGTGCATGCGTTACCTGGGTGGTTTGGTCGAGGGTGTTAGCTGGGTGGTTTGTTTGAGGGTGTTACCTGGGTAGGTTAGTTGAGGGTTTTACCTGGGTAGTTTGGTTGAAGGAAACAGGAGTCTCAGCTTGCTGTGGAGTTCAAGAAATTCTTCAAAAGTCCTCTGAACCAGCAGTGCCTCCTGTTGACCATCATGCTGAACCTTTACGATGAAGACCTGACACACACATAGCAAAAAACAAATGACTCATGCTTGAGTTTCAATCACTCATCAATAAATATAAATATCAGATATCAATACCTTTCTATTCTCTCATTTATTAGTGACTGTTTTTCTGCTTCCTTCTCATTGACAACATACTGATCATATTTCATGAGCAGAACTGATCAACTATTCGCTTCAGTATCGATTATTAACTCTTATTTTTTCTTTCAGCTCTTCCCGATTCGGGGTCGCAACAGCAGATTCATCTGCATTGTGGATCTGGCACAGGTTTTACACCATATGCCCTCCCTAATGCAATCCTCCCTGGGTGAGCAGATAGGTGTTCAGTATCTTGCTTAAGGACATGTAGACTGCAGGGGCTGGGGATTGAACCACCAACCTTCCGATGAGTAGATGACTGTCCGTACCTCCTGAACCGGTCGCCTGATTATTGACTCTTTAAATAAAGGTTGGATTCAAATATGAAAACATCTTTATATTGATCTGCAATAGGTGTTTGAACTCACGTATCCTCTGGCGTTGCTGGTGCGGATATGTCTGATGATGTAGAGGTTTGTGATGAGACCGTCGCTCTTCATCGTGTGAACTCTGGGTGCGAACGACAGCGAGGGGCGGTCCTCCGACGATGAGAACTTCATCTGAGCCAGATTGTGGATGAAGAAGTTCAGTTTGGTGGCTACGCTGCCCAGACTGGACTCGATCAACCTGTTCAGGTGACAGGAGGATGTTAATGACCCAATGAGATGAGCTCAAGTTAACATAGCTAATGTTAAACAAGCTAATATTACTGTTGCCAATTTAGGTATAGCTAATATTTGTAGCCTTTTATCATCATTATTTAATTACAGAGAACAGGATTAGGGTTAACGTTAACATTAAATGGATTATCAATCATATGGTTACTTAACCACCGCTAATGTAGCTGAAGCTATCTCCCTTTCTAGCTTTAAAACCTGTACCACTGTAACCTGTATTCTCACACAGGTGATACATCACACGTGCATACCTGGTGAAGTACATGGTGGCGTCGGCCTCAGACTCGTGAGGTCTCAGTGCGTCGTAGACGTACTTCAGATCATCCACATCAGAGAGTTCAGGGATCCCACAGGACAACATCTGCACTCAGAGATTTGTGATGATTGATTTTTATTTCTCCCAGTCAGTACTGACTCTGTCGTCGACAGTCAGTACTGACACTGTCACGTTACAGTCAGTACTGACTCTGTCCTCTAGCTCTTCTATAGTTAGTAGTAGTTAGTCAAAACTAATCTGAGATACATGTTAGACAGGAAAGACATGTGACTGTGAGTTTGAGCTGGGCGATATGACTAACAAAACTTAATATAAACATTATTTCAATCATTTACCTCCATTATGACAAATGAATGATCATTTTATATGCTTTTTTACACTGCCCAAATGTGCCCAGAATATCACAGCACCCACCCCTGACACTGCCATCTACCGTCAGTGCTGACTCTGTTGTATCTAGTCAGTGGACTGTCCAGACCCAAAAAGCCACCATATTGTTCGCTCAGCGTTTGTGCTTGTATCATCCATGACGCTTGGTGTGCACCTTCATTTTGAGTGATTAACGTTGGAGGGGTTACATGACTCAACATGACGTAGAAGTTTCTTTAAGGACATGAGCGCATGCGCTGTCAAAGGTATTTTCAAAGCAACCAAAATTTGCAAGATGAAGTTGGTGAAAGGTTTTAAATGTGGGTTTTCTGTTATTTTTGTTGCTTGCCCAGCCCTGGTGTGTGTGTCTGTGGTACCCACCAGACCCAGCAGGTTGAGGAACAGGTGAGTATGTTTCCTGATCAGGTTGTACGCCTCGCAGCACAGATCCACAAAGTCGTGGAAGCGACTGGACGGTTTGTCTCCTCCATTGATGACATATGCCATGTCAGAGGTGAACACGAAGGGTGCTCGGTCCCTGCACATGTCATATGACCCACAATACATACCAATCACAGAAGAGACAGAGGTTCACAGCAAAACAGAGAACAAACATGATTTCTACATGATCATTAGAACTACATCTGGGATGGCTGTTCCATAGCAGCTCCTTTACTAGTGATTAGTTTTACTGAAACCAGGCTGAAGAACATGTTTACCATGTCTGACTATAATAGAGGACTCCTTCACTAATTTCAGTCCCTCCCATATTGATCATCTCGTTGATAGTGCTGCAGGTTCACTAAGAGCAACTCTGGACTCCACTGCCCCTCTAAAAAAGAAGAGTCTCAAACATAAGAGATTAGCTCCATGGTATAACCCTCAAGCACGTAATCTAAAGAAAATAACACAAAACTAGAGAGAAAATGGCGTCGCACTAAACTGGAAGAGTATCCATTAGCCTGGATAGACAGCCTTAAAAGCTATAGGAAGGCCCTCCACAATGCCAGAGCAGCCTATTACTCAGCACTAATAGAGGAGAATAAGAACAGCCACAGGTTTGTGTTCAGTACTGTAGCCAGGCTGACAGAGAGTCACAGGTCTATTCAGCCCAGTATTCCTATAAGCCTCAGCAGTAATGACTTCATGAGCTTCTTTTATGATAAAATTCTACTTATTAGAGTTTAAATTCATCACCTCCTGCCTTCAAATGATATCAGTTTACCTTCAAACACAGGAAGTTTAGACACAGATGTAAGACCTGATGTATATCTGGAATGCTTCTCTCCCATCGACCTTCAACAACTAACTTCTACTATTTGTTTCTTTAAACTGTAAAAAGAGTGACAGCACAGAAGACGAGGATGTGAAAGAGCAAATCAGTTCAACCACCTCTACAACAGGTTTGATAACCGCAGATCAGGTCAGAGGAGAGCTGAGGAGACTACGTAATACCAAGGCAGCTGGCCCAGACAGGGTGTGGCCAAGAATGTTCAAGGCCTGTGTTGTCAAACTGGGGGAGGCCCTCCAACATGTTTTCAACTTGAGCTTGCGACTGGGGTGGGTCTCTATACTGTGGAAGATATTGTGTCTCATCCCATTTTCAAAGAAGGCACACCCCAGTGTGTTGAATGACTGAAGACTGCAGTGTTTCCCCTACCATTCATTTGGAGGGACGTTCAAAGTAAGTTCAAACCAGGCCAAAATATCTGCGTTTCTCAAACATGCCGCTACGCCACCTGTGGCTACCCAACATGAACCTGGTACCAGTGGCAAGGATGCTAATAGGTCCTCCACTGCTGAGGGGAGGGAAGCTAGCCCTGCCCAGAGCACTGACACAGCTACACCCAGAGACAAGAACAGGAAGTCAGGCTTTGACCTATCTTACCTGTCAGAGAGGAAATACTCCTCCTGGCTCTACAGACAGATGTAGGTAAGGTTTGGTGTAAAACTATAAATGTACATTAATTACATCATACATCTTGAAGCACACAGAATGATATTTCAGAATTATATGCAGCCCGCCCCCCCAGGCTGGTGCTCCGTAGACCTCATGTCTACCATGCCCCCGACCCACTCCAGTTTGCCTATCAGGAGAAGATGGGAGTAGACACCGCAGTAGTACGTTATTTCCACAATACTTGCACTCACTTTTTGGCAGCATGAAGAAGGAGGCTACATGGCTGGACCAGCTGATAAGGAGAGACGGCTCTATGACTGGCACAGAGCTGGAAACTCTTGTGTCAAAGCCGACAGAAGAACCCTCAATAAACAGTTATCCATCATGGACAATGGCCGTCAACCCTTCACACCACAGTCACAGAGCAGAGTAGGATGGTCCTGGTCTACAGACAGACCACTTTCTCTGTTCTGGTCTACAGACAGTCTGTTGTCTCTATCCTGGTCTACAGACAGACACTTTCTCTGTCCTGGTCTACAGACAGACCGCTTTCTCTGTTCTGGTCTACAGACAGACCGCTTTCTCTGTTCTGGTCTACAGACAGTCTGTTGTTTGTGTCCTGATCTACAGACAGACTGTTGTCTCTGTCCTAATCTAAAGACAGACCTCTGTCTGTGTCCTGGTCTACAGACAACAGACAGACTGTTGCCTGTGGATTGTCCCAGCAGTAGCAGGTGGAAATGAATGAATGCTCACCTCGGGTACATGGACACACTGCTATGTTATTATTCTCTTATTGTATTTTTATGTCCTTATATTCTGTATTGTATGTGTGATACCGACCTGCTCTTTTTGAGAAGTACCTTCAGATAACGTCTGTTGTGATTTGGTTCTATGTTAAACTGACTTGATTTGAAAAATGATGTGACACTAAGTCGACAATGAAGTCGTTGAGAACAGGCGGGTTCTCAACAACTGTAGAACCCATGACAATAAGAACATGATGCAAAGGAGTCAGTTCTGTAAAAATAGCTGAACTAAGCGGTTAGCTTAACAATTTGTACAGGTGCATTCATCATCACAGGCAAGTGGGTTAACTGATATCAGGACTCTCACCGCTTGATGTTTCCAAACATCTGTGCGTGTCCCAGGAACTTCCCGAAGTCGATGTGGAACATGTGACCACTGGTCTTCAGCATGATGTTGTCATTGTGGCGGTCACAGATTCCCAGGATGTAGGTCGCCACACAGCAGCCAGCACAAGAGTAGATGAAGTTCTCCACCGCCTAAACACAGGTAGGATGATGTCATTACTCAAACAACTGGATGACAGCAATGAATACCTATACACGTGTACATGTGTTTGTACCTTGTCGTACTGCTCATCAGTAGGGTTATGTTTCTGCAGCCAGTCTGCCAGCGGTCGATCTTTAAAGGAACCAGTGACACCATGTTCCACCTGGATCTTCCTCAGAGTTTCAGCGTGCGGAATCATCTCCACCATACCTGAGAACAGGAAACGACAAACCTGAGAACAGTTAACAACACACCTGTCGTCTTGTAGTATAGACCTGGTGTGTCCCAACCTCGTCCTCTGCCGGTGGAGAAACAATTGAAGATGACCATTCTCATGTCCAGGCCCTCCTGGATCCAGATCTTGTTCATGATCCGAATCACCTGCAGAGTCAGCATGTCTTGCCGCAGGTCATCTCCTGACTGGACAGAGACATCAGCAGGGGTCAGAGGTCACTGAGGTTGACCTGAGTTAGACTGAACTCAGCATCAGATGTGAAAACAACAGGTGGAACAAGTTGAACCTTTACCTTGAAGATGACGCTGACGTTGTCTCCCAGAGGGTTGAGGTTCTGGAAGGACAGTTTGAGAGGAACGGCATTGGAGTTGAAGAAAGAACACAACTATAAAGACAGAGAAGAAGAGGGACAACAGAATGAAAAGATTAAACACATTTTGATATGATTCATTGTGACTTCACGTCCTGATGCTGATGTCAATGAACATCCTTTAATCTACTTAGAAATCAGAGAAAACAAATAAAAATTAGTGACATACAGTGATGTGCATTCATACTGCTAACAGGAGCTACACACAGGGTGGCTGTGGCTCAGTGGTAGAGCGGTCGTCCACTTATCAGAAGGTCGGTGGCTCAATCCCCAGCCCCTGCAGTCTACATGTCGAAGTGTCCTTGGGCAAGATACTGAACCCCAAATTGCTGTTCCATTGGTGTGTGAGTGTTTGTGTGAATGGTTACTGCTCCTAATGAGCAAGTGACGCCTTGCATGGTACGAATGCCACCACTGTATGAATGTTGGTGTGAATGGGTGAATGCTGGCTTGTGTTGTAAAGCACTTTGAGTGGTCATTCAGACTAGAAAGGCGCTATATGAGTACAGTCCACTTACCATTTACTAACAGGAGCTATGTTACCTGGATGTTGACTCCTCTGATGATGAGGGCGGGGTTCAGTGGGAGTCGACAGCTGCTATTCACTGAGAAGAACTGATGGAGAGACTCCAGAGACGATCTGAGGACAGTCTGCTCTTTGTAAAAGGAAAAAATAGAATACAGGTGAAAGAATTGATTATTTGATCATCACAAAACGAATCAGAAGATACTTTGATGACAGTAACATTTTTCATTATTTGATCATCAACTGATCAATAAAACAACTGTTGAACAGTTTCTCAGTTAATCTTCCAGAGCAGGTAATTATGACTGTTACTGGAGACGACCGCAGAGGGTCTGTCCTCCCACCTGTCTTCCTGACGGCGGCGCATCCCGGACTTTGTGAGAAACCTTGGTGAGGGCGGAGATGAGCCAACACTGACGGTCGAACTCTTCACGAAGACCTCGACCGACGCAGCATAGCAGAGCCGCCAGAAGGTGTTGATAGCGAGCGCAGAACTGAGTGTCCTGAAGGTTGTCCTTCAGCAGCCTGAGCCAATCACAGCAGTGAAAAAGAGACACAATCAATGCATCGATCTATTTGATCAGAGATGACGATCTTACTCTGATGAACAAGTGTACGTCATGTATGTAGCTACGGGGCGGCTGTAGCTCAGTGGTCCACTTATCAGAAGGTCGTGGTTCGATCCCCAGCCCCTGCGGCCTACATGTCGAAGTGTAAGGCAAAGAAGGCAAGATACTGAACCCCAAATTGCTGTTCCATTGGTGTGTGCGTGTTTGCGTGAATGGTTACCGCTCCCAATGAGCAGGTGGCGCCTTGCATGGTACGAATGCCACCACTGTATGAATGTTGGTGTGAATGGGTGAATGCTGGCTTGTGTTGTAAAGTGCTTTGAGTGGTCCGTCAGACTAGAAAGGCGCTATATAAGTACAGTCCATATTGTGACGGCAATGATCAGTTGAGGTGTGTCAAGGGGGTCAGCTGACCAGAAGAGGTAGTGAGCGATGCAAATGTCCCCCATGGCTCTCCGTAGGAGGAAACGAACCAGAGAGCTGTCAAGGTAACACTCGTACTTCAGGGCCTGAGACACACATAGATCAGCAGGTAACACGATCAATAATCAATAACACACACATAGGTGTGTATTAATACTGTAATAACGTACTGTAACTATGACATCATCAACTATCAATAACGCACACATAGGTGTGTGTTAATACTGTAATAATGTAGTGTAACTATGACATCAATAAACAATGAAAAGTTATCTCTCAAAACTTACAAAATAAAACCCTGGCTCTCTCTGATCTCTACAAAATAAAATCCTTTAGTGTTACCTGGACGAGCTGTGGCAGGAAGTCCAGCAGCTCTGGGTCTGACATGGAGTCCATCCATTGGACAGCTGTCCTCCTCAGCTCCTGGTCCGGGAACCTGTAACACAAGTGATGATGTCATCAGGCTACGGAGATGATGTCACTCAGAGCTTCAGATGGACATGTGAGCATGGACATACGAGGTGTGGAGGAGTCCCAGGGCATCCAGGTGTCCAGGACAGGCCCACTGTCTCAGCAGGGCGTAGATCTCAGAAAGACACGTCCACTGCCAGCAGGGGGCGCTGGCCAAGACCAGAGGAAGAGCTGAACTCTCTGACTGACAGAAGGACTTCTTCTCCCAAAGAAGACGCTTGTCCTCCATCGTCAACCTGAGAGAGAGAGAGAGAGAGACAGGGAGAGAGACACACAGAGAGACAGAGACAGAGAGAGTCATAGAGACAGAAACCATGATGACCACAGGTGAACTTGGACTTAAATTAATGTCATTTCATTAGGATTACGTGTTTAAGTGAAATGTGGTAAAATGAATCATTTTTATAATAGTCTATTAAAACTTGTGTCCACAAACTGAAAGGCAGAACAGCAAGTACATAAATCACTAATAAATTAGTAATAAATCAGTGATAAATCAGTAACTCAGTAATAAATCAATACAAATTATTTACTTCCCACTCTGTGTGTTTGTGTGTCTCTTACCAGAAGACGGCCTTCTTGTGGAGGACGTCCTGCAGCTGGATCTGACTGATGGTGTCCAGTCTGGAGAAGTCGTACTGAGGACAGAAGTCTGCTGGAGGAGGAGTGGTGAACCGAACCTCGAACGACGATGTGGGAAAGTCCACCTGAGACAGACACACAGGTGAGACAGACATTAAACGTCTGCTGCTATTGGTTCTTAAACTGAGTCCTCTCTCTGAGGGTGTTTCTTCTTTTTCCATCAGTTTTAAGTGTTAATTTTATTAGATTGTTTGTTTTCCTGGTTCAGTTTAGTGAGTTTAAAAATAAACACTTTACCAAAATCTCTCTTTATTTTCATCCATACAAAGAGCTAAAATATTATACAAACTGTTTTTTTCTAAACAACAATCCAAATATTCTGATCATTGATGGCGTCTGCTGCAGTTTGGTTTCCTGTGCTGCTCCGGCTGAGGTGGGATCCCGCCCCCTCAGGGTAGGGTTCAATACCGGCCCGACTCAATGCTCCGTCAGGGAGGTGGAGCCTGAGCGCTTCCGATAGGACCTAAAGATGTTGAACTATACAGTATGTCTGGTCAGGGTGGAGCCAAAGGAAACTCTGGTGGAGGCCCTCAGCGGTACTGATGTACAGATCAGTGGTCCGACCTGGGTCTAGGGGCTGAAGACATTTAGTAGCTGGTTCCCTCTGAAGGTTCCCTCAGGATAGCTGGAGCTCAGAGTCTCAGTTTTATCTGGTAAACCAATGATTAGAGGTCTTGGGGCTGAAACCATCTCAACCTATTGTCAAACTTTAAATGGATAAAAAGCCCGGCTCGCTGGCTTGGAGCCGGGCGTGGTTCAAAATAAATCAGCCAATCAGAACATGTTCCATGTCTGGATGTATTCCTTCAAGTGACATCATCAGACCAGACACTTTCTGCAAAGCTGCATTCTGAATCATTCAACCTGTTTTTATCAGATAATGATCAGATAAATCTCATGTGGAATCAGTGAAACCAGAGGAAAATGACCATTTATATTGGTTTGGTCTCCACTAGATTGACTGAAATGTTAATAATAACCTGATGTCTTAGAAAAAACTCAAATGTCAACACTTTTCATTAAACTAGACTAAAATACTGACAGTTTTCTTTGATACAATCAGACTAAAATGTCCAGACTTTTAAAACTGGACTAAAAACAGCATCATGTGACTAAATACGATAAAACTAATGAGGTCATGTGACTCTAGATTAGAAAATAATTGATTAAATTAACACAAGTTGTTGAGCAGCAATGTGAGCGGCCACTATCATTTTTACCCTCTTAATAAAATCAAGAGATCTCTGCTGGAAACAAAAGGACAAAGGGTTTGTCCAGACTGTTCTGTTCCAGGTGAATAAAAAGAGTTTTAAATATGGAAGAAGTGATGTGAAAGTAGCATCTCTTTTCAAATGAAGAGAATTAAAAAAATTACTGATGTCATCTTTTTAAAAGAAACTGGAGCTGTAAATGTGACACATAGGATCGACAGATAGTATTGACAAATAGAAATATTAATTCATTTCCAGTCAAAAGTACTATATTTATACTGAACAAAAATATAAACGCAACACTTTTGTTTTAGCTCCAATTTTTCATGTGTTGAAAGCAAAGATGTAAAACTTTTTCTATGTACACAAAAGGCCTATTTCTCTCAAATTTTGTTCACAAACTTGTTTAAATCTGTGTTAGTGAGCACTTCTCCTTTGCCAAGATAATCCATCCACCTGACAGGTGTGGCATATCAAGATGCTGATTAGACAGCATGATTATTGCACAGGTGTGCCTTAGGTTGGTCACAATATAAGGCCACTCTAAAATGTGCAGTTTTATCTTGAAAAGAGACATTTATAGGCACTGAAGTGTCAGTATCTGGTGTGACCACCATTTGCCTCACGCAGTGCAACACATCTCCTTCGCATGGAGTTGATCAGGTTGTTGATTGTGGCCTGTGGAATGTTGGTCCACTCCTCTTCAATGGCTGTGCGAAGTTGCTGGATATTGGCAGGAACTGGAACACGCTGTCGTATACGCCGATCCAGAGCATCCCAAACATGCTCAATGGGTGACATGTCCGGGGAGTATGGAGGCCATGCAAGGACTGGGATGTTTTCAGCTTCCAGGAATTGTGTACAGATCCTTGCAACATGAGGCCGTGCATTATCATGCTGCAACATGAGGTGATGGTGGTGGATGAATGACACAACAATGGGCCTCAGGATCTCGTCACGGTATCTCTGTGCATTCACAATGCCATCAATAAAATGCAACTGTGTTGGTTGTCCGTAGCATATGCCTGCCCATACCATAACCCCACCACCACGGGCCACTCTATTCACAACTTTGACATCAGCAAACCGCTCACCCACATGACGCCATACACGCTGTCTGCCATCTGCCCGGTACAGTGAAAACCGGGATTCATCTGTGAAGAGAACACTTCTCCAAAGTGACAGACACCATCGAAGGTGAGCATTTGCCCACTCAAGCCGGTTACGACGACGAACTGCAGTCAGGTCAAGACCCCGGTGAGGACGACGAGCATGCAGATGAGCTTCCCTGAGACGGTTTCTGACAGGTTGTACAGAAATTCTTTGGTTATGCAAACCAATTGTTGCATCAGCTGTCCAGGTGGCTGGTCTCAGACGATCTTGCAGGGGAAGATGCCGGATGTGGAGGTCCTGGGCTGGCGTGGTTACACGTGGTCTGCGGTTGTGAGGCCGGTTGGATGTACTGCCAAATTCTCGGAAACGACTTTGGAGACGGCTTATGGGAGAAAAATGAACATTCAATTCACGGGCAACAGCTCTGGTGGACATTCCTGCAGTCAGCATGCCAATTGCACGCTCCCTCACAACTTGCGACATCTGTGGCATTGTGCTGTGTGATGAAACTGCACATTTTAGAGTGGCCTTTTATTGTGACCAACCTAAGGCACACCTGTGCAATAACCATGCTGTCTAATCAGCATCTTGATATGCCACACCTGTCAGGTGGATGGATTATCTCGGCAAAGGAGAAGTGCTCACTAACACAGATTTAAACAAGTTTGTGAACAAAATTTGAGAGAAATGGGCCTTTTGTGTACATAGAAAAAGTTTTACATCTTTGCTTTCAACACATGAAAAATTGGAGCTAAAACAAAAGTGTTGCGTTTATATTTTTGTTCAGTATAATTAAATTATTGTCATCATGATACTCAGGTGTCAGCACATTTAATGTCTAATTGGTTTCAGATGTATAATAATTCTATAAAAAAAACTGCAGTTAGTAAGATATGTAAAGAGGAATGCAGATCGTTGACTGAGAAGAGGTTAATTGCTTGTGGATATGTTGGTAGTGCCTTAGGGCTCAGGTAGGGAAATCACGCTTTTCTTCCTCACTCAATAGAGATGAGTGAAGGAAAGAGCTGCGTGTTGTCATCTCTTCATCTTCTCCCACTACTATTCCCTGTTTAAGGTAATTAATTACTGTCCACGAAGCACTATAAAATGATAATCACGTCAGTAATTGTTCACTTCATGTTGTTGTTGTTTTTGTGTGAAAGTAAGACATGTATTTTGTGTTTCAAAGTTTCTGGCTAACTCCGTGAGTGTTTAAGCTAGCTGCCTGATACCGTATCACTCCGCTATAGCGTTGACTGGTCGCCTTTGATATTGATTTAAAGATGTGTGCTGATTAAATGTTTATGTTATCTCTGTAAAAGCCTAGTTCATGTGGTAGTTTAAAAAGATGAGTTAAAAACATGGTTAAAAGAACATTTTCATATTTCATTTTGTAAACTGGATAAAAAAAGAAGTTAAATAATTACTATGATTTATCATTAAAATATTAAATAATTTAGGAAATGTTAAAAAGATAGATCTCTGCGGCGATGGTACAAACACCAACGACCACCAGCTGTGTACAAGTTAAATCCAGACTTGTCACTAAATGTGATCTCCGTCCACTTTGCAATCAGCCATAACATCTGTAACATCTGTGCTGCAGGTGTCTGCAGAGTTCAGACCATAGCATCCCAACTGCCCGTTCACGCAAGTTTTTTCGGGGATCTTCGCATCATCAGTTGTTTCTCTAGGACATTAATTAGACCCGGTAAATTATCGCCTTGGCAGGTCTTTTCAGTCATGCAGAAAAAAATCTCACCAACATCATCATTTACTCTGAAATGCACAAATGACTGTTAATTCTATGTTATGACTAAATGATGGTTATTCATGATTTAACATGTTTTGGTTGTGGGTACTTAAAAAAGTCTATTCAGTGAATCACATGATTGTTTGTTTCAGTAGATTAGGGCTAGTGAATAGAAATTAAAATTATGCATTTCCACTGTTGGTCAGTATATGTTTAGTGAGGTTTAACAGGACAGACAGGCAGAACTGTTTTTAAACAGGTCAGGTTGTTTCTGTTGGTTTTTGTTACAAAGTGCTTCTTTGTAACGTTTTAGCTGCTTTTATATGATACATTTTTTAGAGGCGTTTTAATTTTTATTGGTTTTAAATATAGTTTGTCTATTCCTAGTCCTATTCTTCAGTGCAGCAGTGGTGGGATGTTGGCAGCCGTATACATGAAATGTGGCCAAGCACAGGACGGTCTCCTCAGGACCTGAAGGTTGAGGTAGTACAATTAACGTCTGGTGGATCCTGCAGGGAATCAGAGGCAGACTGAAGAGGCTGCCTCAGCCCACCTGTTGAACGGTACAGCACAGGAGGCTCTGGTTCACCTTCATGAATGCATCTCAGAGAGAAGAGCCTTCAGTTTTACTTTTGTTTGGAAACACACTATCTAATGATATAACCACATGGATGGCTTTAACTTGGCCTCCAACTCCACCGTGAGGAATCTGGTAGTTATGTTTGATCAGGACATGTCCTTAAACTCACATATAAAACACATTTCTAGGACTTCTTTCACTTATGTAATATATCAAAAATCATTCAAAATTAATCCATGCATTTATTACTTCCAGGCTGGACTATTGTAATTCCCTATTATCAGGCTGTCCCAACAAGTCTCTAAAGACTGCTGATCCAGAATGCTGCTGCACGTGTACTGACCAGAACTAGTATCAGAGATCATATCTCTACTGTATTGGCCTCTCTGCATTGGCTCCCTGTAAAATCCAGAATAGAATTTAAAATCCTTCTCTGCCTCTTTCTCTGTTTTTTTAAGGTATTTTATGCCTTTATTGAGAGGACAGCCGAAGAGGTGACAGGAAATGTGGGAGAGTCAGGGGAAGACATGCGGCAAATGACCACGGGTCGGAATTTAACCCGTGTCGACCGCTAGAGGACTATAGCCTCGGTGCATGAGGCGCACGCTCTAACCACTGCGCTCTCTGCACCCCGATTTCTTCGTTTTTACGTACCACATAAGGATGACCATTACTTACCATTAAAGGAAATCTGAATATGTCTCTCATCTCTCCACCATTTCCTTTGTGTGTGTCAGTGATTCCCATTGCGCTGTCTGACAGGTGTAATTTTTTTATAAAACCAGTTATAAGCACGTTCATGGTAAGATGAGCATAAAAACTGTGTTCACCATGATGGTTAAATGTTCCAATAAGAGTAAAGTACATCATCAGACTGACACATGTTGGCGAGATCATCTGCAGTTGGGAGACGTCAGCCCTCATTAGAAGAGTTTATAGAAGCCTCGTCCAATGAAAGGTGTGTTTTTATGGCAGTAGGAAGAAGTGATGGATGAATAAAAGCCAGAATAACGATGGATTTGAATGAGTACAAACGCATGAAGGATGTAGATCAGTTCAGAATGATCATGGTGGTGTGTCGGTCTCTGGATGAGAAAACCAAATGATTGTTTCTGTGGAGTTGATGTGACTTATATATTTTTATATATATATTTATTATATCTATATATTTTATATTTGTATTGAAAATGGTTGTATTTTTGTATACAGGTTGTTGAAAAAATGTTAAAATAGTTACTTTTAAAGAATCAAATTACTCTCACCTGTAGGATGATGCTGTCTGGTTGGTTGAAGTTGGGTGAACTGGTCCGGATGTTTCCAGTCCTTCCTGGGGCCGAGGGCCACAAACCCAGTAACTTCCTGCCACACGTCAGGACGCTGCAGTCAGACACACATACCAACGTTAATAAAACACACAGCTGGACACACACACTGAGGATTACATCAGTACATTGATCAGTAGCACACAGTGTCCCTGTTACATGAATCTCCTCCACCGTTCAGAGGCTAAGGAGCTCCTGGACCTCCTGCTATATCCACCATCTGCAGACATCTTCTTCTCTGAGTTTGCTGCTAACTGCTACTAGTATGGATATATACAGTATATATGTGTATATATATATCTATATATATATCTATATATATATATCTATATATATATATATCTATATATATATCTATATATATATCTATATATATATATCTATATATATATATATCTATATGCACACATATACATATATACGCACATATATACGCACATATATACATATATACGCACATATATACATATATACGCACATACGCACATATATACATATATATGCACATATATACATATATATGCATATATATATATATGCACATATATACATATATATGCATATATATATATGCACATATATACATATATATGCATATATATATATATGCACATATATACATATATATGCATATATATATATATATGCATATATTTATATATGTGAGCTGAGGTGGAAACATCTAGACTCCCGAAATCTCTGCAGTAAGGCCTGTTGAAAGAACACCTGTGTTCCCACCAGAATGGAATGAAACTCTGTCCACCCTACAAGAATCCACCTGATACCATCATAGAAGGTTATTGGTAGACAGAATTGTTGAGGAGGATCCATCCAGTTGTATTAGATGTGTTTTTGTTCCTGCTCGTTGGTTGATCTGCAGACCAAATGGCTTTGTTACCTTTGTTAATAAAGTCTCCCTTTTCATTTACTGAGCACAAGCATCACTATGATTTTATCTTTATGAGGAATAACAAAACCACCACACTGGTAGCTAACTGCTTCAAGCTGCTTTTTAATCCTTTAAGGTTGAATCTGAACCAGCCGGACCTCTGTTTAGACGTTTCATCCAAGGGGCGCCTTCAGTTCTAAAGGACTGGTGGGAAGTTTAAGAAATTTAGACCCTGTTTACTCAACAACGTTTTAGCTGTAAACGGAGACGTTTTTTCTTTGCGTTCTTAAAACCCTCCGCATTCACATGGCATCATTTCTGAAATGATCCCTGTACAGATGGATCCACAAACACGATTGAAAACGCTGTAGTCTGTATGCCAAGGCAGTAGTTGGTGGGGTAACTTTTCAAATCAACACCACAGAATAAGATCACAGTGGTGGTTCAGGAAATCTACATTGGAGCGTTAATAAACTCAACAGTCTGCAGCTCAAACAGAATCAGACAGTCTCATGTTGTTCTGGCCATAGTAGCTGTCTACTGTCTGTGTACATGAATAAGGTTGGCAGGAACTGTAATAGGCATTCATGAAGTAGGGCTGTGTCATCATCGTTTTCAGCCAGTGTTGTGTCGTGCCCATTTTACACAACACCGATATGGTGGGGTTTTGAAAAGTTTCTACTCTGGAGCCGTTTTTTAAAAGTTTGCAGTTTCAGTCCCCGAAAACACCATTGTCATATAAACGGATGGCCAAAACCCAACAAAAGGTTTCTGTTTTTGGGTGAAACGGTCATCATGTAAACTGCCCTCTTCTGAGGTCGCTAACACATTAACAGTCGTTAAGGTCACATGTTTACAGTTGACTCAAAAGCTCTGTTATGGGTCACCCAGGACACCAGTGGTTTGTTTCCTAATTGGGCATCATGTGAGTCGTTAGCATAATCAGTTTCACCGGACTCAAAGAGTGAATGGTGGTGAAACTTTCAGGGGGGAGATGCTAGGACTGAAACTCCCCGGCAGTCAGTCAGAACTGAAGAACCTCCTGGATGAAACATCTTCAGAGCCTAAACAGAAGTCCAGCTGCTTCAGATTCAACCTTCAAGGATCACCTGGACCTGATGAATGAGGATCTACACCAACAACAGTCTGCTCTTTAAATCTCAGAGAGGTGGATCACATTTATAACATTTTGTGAAAACGTCACATCCATCCTGTCCTACTGGTTCACTCCTTTATACAGACATTAATCCATCACCGTTACTGCAACAACAGTCATGTCTGGTGTTACACCTGTAGCAACACCCAGCAGTGATGTCACAGTATCCTGCAGTACACCTGTACATCAGTGCAGCCAGACGGTGTCAAAACAAAAACACTGTTGTCAATAATCTGAAAGAAGTTTAAATGAAAATACTAAACACGTTCATCCTTTCACTGATGACTCTTCCTCTCTGAGGGTCGCATGTTCACACTAATTCCAATACAGTTCCATAATCAACCTGTTGCATCTGGTTTGTTTTGAGGCCATGTGACTCACTGTCTGAAGTTGAAGAGTGGCATGGTGACCCAGCCCAGAGCCTTGATGCTGCGGCGCTGCTTGCCCTTCTCCTCAGCTCCTCCAGGGGGCGGCAGAGAGCTGGCGTACAAAGTGACAGTCAGCTGGGACTCTCTGGGTAACTGGTTAATCTGGACCGGAAAAAACACCCTACACACACACAGCAGTGAGATTAGTGGGCTGTCTCCACAGGAATTTGGGGTTGAGGCTGTGAGGTGATCACAGATGAGGGTGCGTACCTCTGATCCCACACCACCAGGTGGAACAGGTATTTGCTGACTGACTGTTTGCTGGTGTGCTGCGGTGCACAAAGCTCCACCCCTCCATGAGTCAGAGAGCAGGAAAGGAAGAACCCCTCGTAACTGACCAATTACAGAGCAGGACAGAGACATGAAGTCAGGAACTGACCAATCAAACAGCAGGACAGAGACAATGTCAGAAATGGACCAATCAGAGTGAAGCGACAGATCAGCTCTCATATTGTTTAAAACAATAATCAATCAATAAAAAGAAAGAATAACTTCAGATCCAGATGGTATTGACGACCACATGTAGCTGTAATCAATACTAGGCAGGTGTGTTGAGGCTCACAGGTGGGGGTCAGGTGTCTTGTAGAGTCTGATGGCTACTGGTACCAAAGACTGGTCTTGGTGGTGCACTGAGGATTGAGTCTGTGGCTGAAGGTACTCCTCAACATCACCAGCCAAGCATCGAGAGGATGGGAGGAGTTTCTCCTCATCCTCTTCTCAACCACCACCTCCAGATCATCCAGTTAAACCACAGAGCTAGCTTTCTTCTCAAACTTGTTAGCCTGCTAGCATCCCTGGTGCTGATGTTTCCTCCCCAGCAGATGGTAAATCCAGGAGCTGGTAGAACATCATCAGCCTGATGCTCACATTTAACGGCCTGAGCCTCCTCAGGAGCAACAGATTCATTCAGCTGCATTAATTCAACCATTACCTCCCCTCGGCTGGTGAGGGTCGGCTGTCAGGAGGAGGAGTAACCTGCTGTGGTTCATCAGGAGGAGGAGTAACCTATTGGTGTCCATCAGGAGGAGGAGTAACCTGATGGTGTCCGTCAGGAGGAGTAGTAACCTGCTGGTGTCTGTCAGGAGGAGGAGGAGTAACCTTCTGGTGTCTGTCAGGAGGAAGAGGAGTAACCGGCTGTATTTCATCAGGAGGAGGAGTAACCTGATGGTGTCCGTCAGGAGGAGAAGTAACCTGCTGGTGTCCGTCAGGAGGAGTAGTAACCTGCTGGTGTCCGTCAGGAGGAGTAGTAACCTGCTGGTGTCTGTCAGGAGGAGGAGTAACCTTCTGGTGTCTGTCAGGAGGAGGAGGAGTAACCTTCTGGTGTCTGTCAGGAGGAGGAGGAGTAACCGGCTGTATTTCATCAGGAGGAGGAGTAACCTGCTGGTGTCCGTCAGGAGGAGGAGGAGTAACCTGATGGTGTCCGTCAGGAGGAGGAGGAGTAACCTGATGGTGTCTGTCAGAGTCCGTCAGGAGGAGGAGGAGTAACCTGATAACCTGATGGGTGTCCGTCAGGAGGAGGAGTAACCTGCTGGTGTCCATCAGGAGGAGGAGTAACCTGCTGGTGTCCGTCAGGAGGAGGAGTAACCTGCTGGTGTCTGTCAGGAGGAGGAGTAACCTTCTGGTGTCTGTCAGGAGGAGGAGGAGTAACCTGATGGTGTCTGTCAGAGTCCGTCAAGAGGAGGAGGAGTAACCTGATGGTGTCCGTCAGGAGGAGGAGTAACCTGCTGGTGTCTGTCAGGAGGAGGAGGAGTAACCTGATGGTGTCCGTCAGGAGGAGGAGGAGTAACCTGATGGTGTCTGTCAGAGTCCGTCAAGAGGAGGAGGAGTAACCTGATGGTGTCTGTCAGGAGGAGGAGTAACCTGCTGGGTGTCCGTCAGGAGGAGGAGTAACCTGCTGGTGTCCATCAGGAGGAGAAGTAACCTGCTGGTGTCCGTCAGGAGGAGGAGTAACCTGCTGGTGTCCATCAGGAGGAGGAGTAACCTGCTGGTGTCCGTCAGGAGGAGGAGTAACCTGCTGGTGTCTGTCAGGAGGAGGAGGAGTAACCGGCTGTATTTCATCAGGAGGAGGAGTAACCTGCTGGTGTCCGTCAGGAGGAGGAGTAACCTGATGGGTGTCCGTCAGGAGGAGTAACCTGCTGGTGTCCATCAGGAGGAGGAGTAACCTGCTGGTGTCCGTCAGGAGGAGGAGTAACCTGATGGGTGTCCGTCAGGAGGAGTAACCTGCTGGTGTCCATCAGGAGGAGGAGTAACCTGCTGGTGTCCGTCAGGAGGAGGAGTAACCTGCTGGTGTCCGTCAGGAGGAGGAGTAACCTGCTGGTGTCTGTCAGGAGGAGGAGGAGCAACCTGCTGGAGGAGGAGTGTGTTTGTGTGCGTACCTGGTGGCCCAGGTGATGGGGATGCGGTGGGCTGCGTACACATTGAAGGACAGAACATTAGTGATGAGGCCCGCCTCCTGGACCGGCACCGTGCTGCTCTGACTCGGCGGCGTCGGGTGGAAGTTGGCGTTGAACGTGCTGCAGTAGAGCTCCACCAGATCCAAGATGGCTGCCGTCAATTTCTCCACCACCCTCTCTGTGGACGAGATGACAGCGGCATGTAACAGTAATGATGACATCATCAAAGGGTTAAATCACCATCATCAGCTGATGTATGGACATCAGGATGAGGCTCTGACACTATGACATCATCATGTAGCTGCTGTTGTGCATACCTCTGTTCTCTCTGACAGCCAGCACTGAAGCATCCTGGGAAGACAGACAGTGACATGAGGGACATGATGAGGACAGACTGACGTCTCTACCTGTCAGGTGATGTCGCAACTCGACACCGTCTCCATTTCTCACCTTCAGGACTTTAGGCTGCAGTCGACAGGGGCATGCTGGGAGCTGGCTGAGGGCAGAGGTCACATCAGGGGTCTCCACGGCAGCCAACGAGCTGCAGAGAGCCTTCACTGATTGGACGAGACGCTCCACATGGTGGGGTAGCTCCACCTAAAAAGACAAACAGCAGAGAAGAAGAAGGAGGAGAGGAGGAAGAAGGAGGAAGAGGAGGAGAAGGAGAAAAGGAAGAAAGAAGAGAAGAGGAAGGAGGAGGAGGAGGAGAAGGAGGAGGCGGAGCCTGTGGTGTGCGTTACCTGTGACAGCAGGAAGGACTCCGCTTCAATATGGAAGGTGTCCAACAGCAGAGTCAGAGCCTCTCTGATCAAACATAGATCATTCATGTTGGAGTCTGCTCATTGGTGGAAACTCGTCAACATCAGGTCCCATCATTATAAAAAAAGAAACCCTTCTTATTAAGCCCTGCCCCCTCACCTGGTGACAGTCTGTTTGATTGGACGCTCCTGAAGTAGGATGTTGTGGTTCATGGTGGATGGCTTCTTGTCGTCTTCCTCCTGTTATTAAAGGTTAAAGGTTAAAGCTGTCCACTGCACCAGTTCAGAAAAAGATGAAACCAGTCTACTGAACTGAATCGCAATGCGGTTGGTGAAAACCAGCCTGATGAACTGGTACTACTGACAGGTCTGTAGTTGCCCTCTGACAAACCCCTTTCCAAAAATGTTGAGACGTTGTGTAAAATATAAATAAAAACAGCAACAATGATCTGCAAATCAGTGAAACCCCATTTTTAACTGAAAATAGCACAAAGAAAACATTTCAAACATAGAAACAAACATTTGTTTTTGAAAATTATATCATTTAATAATAATAGTTATACATTTTATTTATGGGCACCTTTCGAGACACTCAAGGACAAATTAACAAAAACTTAGAATAAAATCAAACATTCTGTACAGAAATAAATAAATAACTAATATCGAATAAAAGTAATAAGTCAAGTCAATTTATTTATATAGCACATTTGAAAATACAACACAGCGTTGCCCAAAGCGCTGAACAAATTTGGCAAAGTGGAACGTGAGGATGCAACAGGTCAGAGAGGTAAGACAGGGGCAAGACCATTCAAGCATTTAAAAACGATCAATAACATTTTGTAGTTGATCCTAAACTTAACTAGTAGGCAATGTAGGGATTCCAGAATGGGTGAGATATGCTCACTTTTACACGTGCCTGTGAGTAGTCTAGCAGCAGCATTCTGAACCAACTGTAACCTGGATATGAGAGCCTGGCTCAGACCAACATAGAGTGAGTTTCAGTAGTCGAATCTGGAAGTGATGAAAGCATGAGTTACCATCTCAAGGTCTTTACAAGTGAGAAAGGGTTTGACTTTGGCTAACAGTCTAAGTTGAAAGAAGCCAGCTTTAACAACAGACTTTATTTGGACATCAAGTGTCAAAGATGAATCGAAAATAAATCCAAGATAATTCACATGAGATTTACAGCACATAAAAGTGAAAGAGTGTCACTGTGAAATATAGGTGGAGAGTCAAAATAAGCAGTAGTAAAATGATCAGCAGTGTTAGAAGTGATTAGGAGAGAGCTTCGGCAGGGACACCAGTACTGATCATTAAACTAAGAATGTGGGCTTCGAAGATAATGGGCAGGTGGTCAGAAAATGTTGCATTACAGATTTCACATAAATGAACAGATATGCCACAAGAAAGCACAAGATCAAGAGTATGACCCAGCTCATGAGTAGGGCCTGTACCCAGCTTGTCAAGATTAAAAGAGTCAATGAGGTTTACAAAATCATATACCATTGGTTTAGAAGGACAACAGACATGAATATTAAGATCTCCAAGTATTAAAATACTGTCAAAAAAAATTCAGAAAACTCCTAGATAAAATTACTGTTGGTTCTTGGTGGGCGATAAACTAGTGTACAGAGTATTCTGTTAGATAGATCAAGTTCAAAAAGTTGTAGCTCAAAGCTAGAAAATGAGTCGTTTTTCAGCTGACGGCAGCAGAAGTATTTCTTAAAGAAAGAGGCCAGTCCTCCTCCTCCCCCAGTTAACCTGGGGGAGCTGAAGTATCCACAATGAGAAGGAACTAGTTCAGAAAAGGCGCTTGACTCAGTTGATATCCAAGTCTCGGTCCTGAGAACAGAAGAAGTCATTTAATATGAAAGTCTTATTGGTGAGTGATCTAGCATTTACTAGGGCGATCCTGATTGGATTTGATTTCTCGACTAGTTTTGTAGCATGGATCAGCAGCCGGAGGTTACGGAAATCCACTCCATGTACCATGTTGTTAGGATTGAATGAGGTGTCATAGTGCCTGGAATAATGGTCTCTATGGGGAACTGGGTCACTGGAGGTAATGATGAGCGGTGACTGTGGGGGGGAGCTAGTGATCTGGGTGTTTGTCGGGGGAGCAAGCATAGAGGAAGAGGGTGAGGCACACGTGTGAGATGTAAACAGTCAGTCCTGCTGTGGGGACTGAACTGTTTACTAGAGATTGTTGGACAGTATAATAGTACACTAGTTTATTAAGATGTCGCCCGTCACCTTTGTAAAGGCTCAAGCAGTTCCAAAAGAGGTTGAAATTATCAATAAAACCAAGACTGAGGATCCTGCTGAATCGACCGACTCCGCGGCCAAGAGAGGGAATGGTACCTGATAAAAACACAGATTTACCACAGGATTTAAGATGAGTTGGTTAAAATCAGATTTAGTCAGTTCAGACTGTTGCAGGGCAGTGTCGTTGGTGCCTACATGAAAGATAACTCTGTAAATTGAGGTGGTAAGTGTTGGAAGAAGTGCTTTGAGTTTAACCAGAATGTCAGGAGCGGTAGCTCCAGGAAAACAGTGAGTGGTGGCAGGCAGCCCGGTCACCACACAACACATTGGCACCCAGAGAGGCCAAGGCCGGATGGAGATGTGGGTCGGGTGGAGGCGTGGGACACACATCACTAGCTGTTGGAGGGGAGGAAGCAGTGGTGCCAGCAGGCACCGTTATCGGAGAAGGGACTGAGTCCAGACGAGTTGTAACAACTGGCGGAGTATCCGCTGGATGCACTGGAGGGATGTTTGAAAGGGCTGCATAGCGGTTAGTCAGACCCAGCCAAGGAGGCGAGGCTGCCCCGTCTGAATCCCTCTTGCGACCGCGAACAACCACTTCGGCCCAGGATGACTGCTTCTTAGGTGTAGAGCAGGAAGAAAGTCTAGGAAAAGCAGGGGGGTCCCACTGCACTGTGTCCTGAAGGGACGTATTGACAGAAGTTATCCATTTGGCCTGTTTATGGGCCAACATCTATGAAGCCAGTTAGGAGTTTATCCTTCTGCTTCAGTTAATCGGAAAGCCACCGAACATCCTCCTTAAGGTTGGGTTAGGTTTTATTTGCTTTATTAAGTAGCAAACAGTCCTCAAACGGTGTGTTTGATGGTGTGATTGACGACATGTCGGGCTCTTACGCCTGGTTCTACTTCCTACTCAGAGTGTACATGTAGGCCTCCTAGTCAAGATGATAGGATAAAAATAGTATAGATAAAGTTACAGGGTCAGGATCAGTTTGGATTGGCCAGTTTGAAGAGGTGTGTTTTAAGATGTGATTTAAATGAATGAAGAGAGTAAATATTGCTGATGCCTTGTGGGAGGGAGTTCCAGAGGCGAGGGGCTGCATGGCTGAAGGCTCTAAACCCCATGGTGGTTGTTTGGCAGGGGGCACTGACAGACTGATAGAGGAGGAGGATCAGAGGGGGCGAGAGGGTGAGCAGATGTTAAGAAGATCTAAGAGACATGGAGGAACAAAATCTTAAAGTGAATGCCGAATTTAACAGGAAACCAATGAAGCTGCTTAAGAACAGGTAAAATATGTACTATGGAAGGGGTTCTGGTAATGATACAGGCAGCTGAATTCTGGACGAGCTGTTATTTATGGAGGACCTTGTGAGGAAGACCAGAGAGAATGGGGTTACAATAATCAATAAGAGACATGATGACAGCATAGACGAGAATAGCAGTGCTGTTGGGGGAAGGAACAGGCGAAGGCGACTGATATTACGTGGCTGGAAATAGGCAGATCGAGTGATGTTGTTGATGTGTGCTTTGAAATGTAGGGTATTATCGAGGATGACACCCAGACTCTTAACCTGAGGGGACGGGAGAACTGTGGAGCTGCCGATATTCAGAGAAAAGTTGTGCAGTTTGTTTAAATTTGCTTTGGTGCTTTTGGAGGCAGTTGGAGGAGAGCCAAGATTGAATTTCTAGGATAGAGTCAGAGAGGCAAAATGTTGACCTCAGTCCATCTTAAATGAGCTCAGGCCCAGTGACGGCGAGGCATTTCTGGATCTGGTTTATATATGGTTTCCTCTTTGCATGGTAGAGTTTCAGCTGTTATTTGTGGATGCAGTGACTGTGTTCACTGACAATGGCTTTTGGAAGTGTTCCTGAGTCCATGTAGTGATGTGCACTACAGAATCCTGTCTGTTTTTAATGCAGTGCCTGAAGATCACGACCATCCAATATTGGTTTTCAGCCTTGTCCCTTGGTTCAGAGATTTCTTCAGATTCTCTGAATCTTTGAATGATATTGTTACTGTAGACGATGAAATCCATAAATTCTTTGTAATTTTACATTGACAAACATTCTTCTTAAATTGTTGCACTATTTTCCAGTGCAGTCTTTCACAGAGCAGTCAACCACTCCCCATCTTTACAACAGAAAGACTGGTGTCAAATTCAGAATGGGCATATAACTTAAAAAAAACAATTAAATTTCTCATTTTCAACATTTGATATCTTGTCTTTATGCTATTTTCAATTAAACATGGGGTTTCAATGTTTTGCAAATCATCACATTCTGTTTCTATTTACATTTTACACAGCGTCCCAACATTTTTGGAAATCGGATTGTAGGTTATGTTAAAGTTTACCTTCAGGTGGTGTTGTGTATGTCCTGTTAGCATTAAGAGCATGTTAGCCAACATGAATCTGAGCTGCATGGTGCTAACTCCATCTGATGATTACCTGTCTGATGATGTAATGTGCAGACCTGGAAATATGTTTTGAGTCGTGCAATAGTGTAATTGTAACCAGTTCACCACCATATCTCCTCATTCAGCGTATAAATGATCTAGAAGACAACAGAACAATCATATATTGTTGAGAACTCTTAATGTAAACACATGCTAACATTTGGGAATACACAGACGTGTGAACAATCTGATGTCAGATCAGTGGAGGCTGAACCCCAATTCAAACTGGGTTCTATAACATCTGCTCTGGGATCTGTTAGAATATACAGTCTAAAGGTTCACTACACCTGCATAAAACTATTATTTCATTCCATATGTGTGTTTATACAAACTGATTATCTTCAGTCAGTCACATTCAATTATTTAATAAAAATGGAAATAATTTATTTTGTATATTGTAACATATCTTAATCCCTTATAGTTAGGGTTAGGTTATAGGTTTACATTACATTTACATTTCCTCCCCCTCCCTTTCCCTCTCTCCCTCTCCCAACGTCTCTCTCTCTCTCCCAACCTTTCTCTCTCTCTATCGCTCTCACCCAACCGGTCAAGGCAGAGGGCCGCCCACCTTGAGTCTTGGATCTGCTCGACGTTTCTGCCTTTTTTAAAAAGGAAGTTTTTCGTCGCCACTGTCGCCAAGTTCTTGCTCATGGTGGATTGTTGGGTCTCTCCATAATGAAGAGTCGGTCTAGACCTGCTCTTTTTGTAAAGTGCCTTGATATGACTTTTGTTGTGATTTGGCACTATATAAATAAATTGAATTGAATTGAATTATAGTTAGAGGTTTGGCTACATTATTACTTGAAGCTAACGGTGGCTAGCGTTTAGTTACATTATTACCTGAGGATAACATTTAGTTACATTATTATCTGAGGTTAACATTTGGTTACATTATTACCTGAGGATAACATTTAGTTAGATTAATACCTGATGCTAACAGTGGCTAACGTCAAAATCGAAATAGTACGCACGCATAATACGTATGTACAAACCCCTTTGATCATCCTGCTACGATCAGCTGCTCTCGTTACGGTTACGGGTTTAGCTGCAATGATTGTTATGAATACTGTACTATGAACAGGGACAACTTAAATATAAACTTGTACCAACCTTACACCTAACCACTTCTCAAGAGATTTCACTGTTGCAGACAAATTTCCAATGTCTTAATAGGATCATAATAGTTTTAGCAGAGCCACGGTGTGCTCCCGTCATCTAGATCGTTAGGTGTAAGGTGGTCATAAAACTCAGTCTGAGCCGTCTTAAGTCGCTCTTTTTCTCGTCTTGACGTAGTGATAAAATCAGACATGTTTAATATTATCCTAAGTCTTTAGGCTTGGCTCATGCAAATAGTGACTTTCGATCACGTGAACATTGTCAATAACCAATAGGTGTGCTCTCTCCAGCACCAACCAGGAAGCAGCAAACCGGGTAGATACGAGGGACTCCAGCGAGACTTAAGAATATGAACAAGCCTCGTTTCTCCTGAACGGTGGAAAAAGAGCAGGAACTGGAGATGTGGAGTGAATATGAACGTTTGTCTGATGTGTCCTCCTCTGGTACCTCCATAGAGAGGAGAAGGAAAAGAAGTGGGCAGATGTCGCTGTCCCCGTTCTCTCAACCAACGTCACACACACGTACGTCCTTTTCTGCTCTTTTATTTACAGTTTTTTTCTTTCTGTACATTTTCCAGCAGCAGCATGATGGGAAATAATCTCAATAGAAATGTACCTGTAGTCTTGTTGTCAACGCACCACGTCAAACTGACTTCATGTTGCTATGGATCTCTTGAAATGATTGACATTACACATTTGTCAATGATCCCAGCTTGAAGCCAGCACATGGTGCATATCAACAGGCTAAACGCTGCTGCCTCGTGTTTAGACATATTAAACATGATGTGCCTGATCCCGCTGCCTCCCCAGAGGAACGATAATGAGCCCCCATTCCCCCATGACGTTTATACAGAAAGGAAAGGAGTGATAAAGGAGACATGTCCCTCCTTCAATGGGAGGTCTAGAAGGAGCTATCAGCTCTCCTCCTCCTCCTCCCACAGAGCTCAACGGCAAATCAACATTTAACGATGAGCTGCTAATCATCTGACCTGGTGACATCACAATGGCTACATTCCCACTGCATGCAAAAATGGCCAAATCAGATTTTTTCGTTAATATGTAAGTCAGATGTTTGTCTTTTTTTCAGGACAGTGTGAACAGCACAAATCACATGGAATCTTGATCTTTTCAATTGTGATCTGGGCCAGGTTCATATGTGGTCCTGGATCAGATAGGCATCTGATGTACCAGCAGTGTGAACCTGCATTCATTTTGATAATGAACAGCCATACCAATGACATTTTCTGCTGTTCAGCAGCATGTTTGTTGTGAATTTGGGGTCATGGTACAGATCTGTTCAGAATGATGTCAGACACGTGTCGCATACAAAGACCAATATGAACAGTCAAGGCATCAAGATCAGATTTGAGAAAAAAAAAACTGAATTGGCTGTCTTTCAACCACAGTGTGAATGTAGCCAGTGACACATGCGGACACTGCTAGCTAACGAGGAGATGACCGTTTTCTCATTGTGATTAACGTAAGTTATTCATCGTCAAACTGTGTTCTGTGACAGGTTAGCATTAGCTTGTAGCTGGTGTGAGTGTATTCTGACCGTGCGAGCCAGCTCTGTGTTGATGTCAGATCTCTTGGTGAGAACCAGTCTGATGTCCCAGTCGAACTTCAGACACTGCTGAACAAATTCCAGACCAGCCAGAGACTGAGAGCTGAGAGAAAGAAATAGAGGTGGTTAGGTGAGAGGTTAAAAATGAGAGCATTCAACTTATATCACATAAAAGGAAGTGACCCTGAGACATAGTAAAGCCCCCGCCAACAGAGAGCCTTTGGAGAAGCCCCTCAACCAGCTGGTGCTCTGCTTAGCAGTACAATCAGACTGAACCAAATAATGAGAACTTATATTGGACAGAATCAACCAAAAACCGGATGACTTAGGATGGTATTTAGCCGTGATTCCACTACATGGAACTAGCTCTACTTGCCTTTTTTGGTTTTCCATCAGGCAAACCTACCTGGTACCTACTTGTTTGGTATCACCTCCGTTGAGGTTACAAAACAGCTGAGCAGGAACTGAAAAAGGTGACACTGAAGACCACTGTTTGGTCAAGGAGACACTGCATCATCAATGTGCGGGATGCATGGAATATCCTGCACAGAACAAAGCCATGGCCGCCATTTTTCAACAGCCAAGCTAGTTAAGGGGCGGTCATTTTTTAAATATTAAATTCTAACTTGACGAGGTGCAGATGTTCCTGTCTTTGATAGTTCATGGGAGTATAACAGAAGGTAGATGAGGTATGTGTTGCGTTGTTCTCCTTATTTATTATTTGTCAGACGTGACTCTGACTGACACCCCCACTTTATTGACTATAGTCAAGCCCGCTACAAGGTTATGCCACAGCAGTTTCGAGCAGCATCACTATATCGACGAGTTGCGACTTGCGGAATATAACCTGTTACCAAAGCTGAGTCAAGTGTTTTTACCTTTAGTGTTTTAGTGTTTGAGAACCTGCAGTCAGTCAGGAGGCTGACTTTAAGTAGTTTGACTTAATTGCATCTTATGTTTGTTATATTCTGGTGGGTCTGGTAGTCCTGTTTTCGTGGCTTCATTTCCAGGTTAGGTAAGAATGTGTTTTCTTGTTTAGGGTAGAGGGCTAGTGCCCAGGTCCGACGGCCCTATGTGCGGGTTGGCCTGGGTGGCTGCCCTGCTTTTGTTTATTTTGGCCGACCGCTCAGTCTAGTCATTTTTGTTCTTGAGATGCTTTGTTTAGATTATTTAGATTGATTGATTATTTCATGTAACTACAGTATGTTAAAATACATTTAAGTTATCTCCTTTTTGGCTAAACCCTGACTCTATTATGTTGGTCTTCCTTTTGAGTAAAGGTTGAGCTTTACTGGGGGTCGTAACAGTGCTGTTGTGACCTCAGAAGATCATCAAATGGAATTCCACCACCAAGACTGTGAATCACTGGTGTGAGCTGATCACTGACAAACCCACACTGTACATATACAACAATGTATCTACTGTACATACAGTGTTGTGTATGGAAAGTAGATACAGTATTGTGTATCTACTTTACATACACAATATTATAGCTACTGTACACCCAACACAGTATCTACTGTACACCCAAGACAGTATCTACTGTACACCCAACACTGTATCTACTGTACACCCAACACTGTATCTACTGTACACCCAACACTGTATCTACTGTGCATACAACACTATCTGCTGTACATACACCACAGTATCTACTGTACACACAACACTATCTACTGTGCATACAACACTGTATCTACTGTGCATACAACACTGTATCTACTGTACACACAACACTGTATCTACTGTACACACAACACTGTATCTACTGTACACACAATACTGTATCTACTGTGCACACAACTGTATCTACTGTACACACAACACTATCTACTGTACACACAACACTGTATCTACTGTACACACAACACTGTATCTACTGTACACACAACACTGTATCTACTGTACACACAACACTATCTACTGTACACACAACACTGTATCTACTGTACACACAACACTATCTACTGTACACACAACACTATCTACTGTACACACAACACTGTATCTACTGTACACACAACACTGTATGTACTGTACACACAACACTGTATCTACTGTACACAGAACACTGTATCTACTGTACACACAACACTATCTACTGTGTATACAATACTGTATCTACTGTACACAGAACACTGTATCTACTGTACACACAACACTATCTACTGTGTATACAATACTGTATCTACTGTGCATACAACACTGTATCTACTGTACACACAACACTGTATCTACTGTACACACAACACTGTATCTACTGTACACACAACACTGTATCTACTGTACACACAACTGTATCTACTGTACACACAACACTATCTACTGTACACACAACACTGTATCTACTGTACACACAACACTATCTACTGTACACACAACACTGTATCTACTGTACACACAACACTATCTACTGTACACACAACACTATCTACTGTACACACAACACTATCTACTGTACACACAACACTGTATCTACTGTACACACAACACTGTATCTACTGTACACACAACACTGTATCTACTGTACACACAACACTATCTACTGTACACACAACACTGTATCTACTGTACACACAACACTATATGTACTGTACACACAACACTGTATCTACTGTACATACACTATCTACTGTACACACAACACTATCTACTGTACACACAACACTGTATCTACTGTACACACAACACTGTATGTACTGTACACACAACACTGTATCTACTGTACACAGAACACTGTATCTACTGTACACACAACACTATCTACTGTGTATACAATACTGTATCTACTGTACACAGAACACTGTATCTACTGTACACACAACACTATCTACTGTGTATACAATACTGTATCTACTGTGCATACAACACTGTATCTACTGTACACACAACACTGTATCTACTGTACACACAACACTGTATCTACTGTACACACAACACTGTATCTACTGTACACACAACACTGTATCTACTGTGCATACAACTGTATCTACTGTACACACAACACTATCTACTGTACACACAACACTGTATCTACTGTACACACAACACTATCTACTGTACACACAACACTGTATCTACTGTACACACAACACTATCTACTGTACACACAACACTATCTACTGTACACACAACACTGTATCTACTGTACACACAACACTATCTACTGTACACACAACACTGTATCTACTGTACACACACTATATGTACTGTACACACAACACTGTATCTACTGTACACACAACACTGTATGTACTCTACACACAACACTGTGTGTACTCTACACACAACACTGTATCTACTGTACACACAACACTGTATGTACTGTAAACACAACACTGTATCTACTGTACACACAATACTGTATCTACTGTGCATACAATACTGTATCTACTGTACATACAATACTGTATCTACTGTACATACAATACTGTATCTACTGTACATACACCACAGTATCTCCCATGTCAATAAAGCTTTGTGAATTGAACTGAAATAGAAGATAGACAGAGAGAGGCAGAGAGATGACCATTATGATGGAGTAGATGATGATGAAGAGTCCTAGCGGAGGTTCTTACTTGTTCAGGAACTCTTCGAGTCCGAAGACCTTCAACAGGTATTGATCCACATCCAGGTGATCCAGGTCATCATGAGCATAGCAAAGAGTCTGATAGATGAGGAGGTCCATCGTTGACGAGCCTGAACCCACACACACCCACCCACACACCCACCCCCACACACACACACACACACACACACACACACACACACACACACACACACACAGGAATGGTGACATATTTTAACATTTCCCATGAGACCAGTGTCTGTGCTCCAAGAACCTGATGAGGACTTTTATTTTGAAGTACTGTGTTGGGCTCCAGTCACATGTTAGCATCCTACCATCACAGGTGAAGGTGAGATCACATGTTAGCATCCTACCATCACAGGTGAAGGTGAGATCACATGTTAGCGTCCTACCATCACAGGTGAAGGTGAGATCACATGTTAGCATCCTACCATCACAGGTGAAGGTGAGATCACATGTTAGCGTCTTACCATCACAGGTGAAGGTGAGCGGCTCTCTGAAGTATTCGCTGATGACGGTCACCTTCACGCTGACACCCAGACCCTGATGAAGATCCTCCTGACTAACCGATGGTGACCAAACAAAGCCAGTATTCTTCAAGCGGTCACTGTAGGGGTATGCTGAACGTAGCCTGAAGGAAAACATGGAGAGTTTCCGTCAGCTGTAAGTTCTACCGTCAGTACTATAGACAGTACTACATGTATGTCAGGTACTCACACATCCAGCATGTGACAGAAAGCTGCCACCTCCTCGTCTCTCTCCTCAGACACCTGGAAGAGTTCATATCCAAACCCATTCATCCTGGACACCACAGACACCTGTCAATCACACACAGACAACCAATCAGAGGAGAGGAAGACAGGATGGACATTGTGTACAGTAGACATTGGACAAATTATTGATTAAGTGACGAATAAAAAACTTTTTTATTGTCCATTGGCCAACAAGTCAGGAACATAAGCTCTGATTGGTTGGTTAGTATTCTGCTATGTTTAGTCTCCATATACCCCCAGAGATATGACATCATCATTTAGGGTTTTATGCACCAGTAGAAACACTGGATGGACTGGACCTGTCCATGAAAACTACCCTGTAGAATGGTCAGACTATGTTCTTCATTCACTGATAGTATATATAGTATATATATTTAGTGTACATATGTTTCCAAATATTATAACATGATAATGTCTGTGCTGGCATCAATCAGTCTGTAGTTCCCCATCCTCAATCCAAAGCTCAGAGTTTGTTTTTTTTAAGTTTCAGACTTTTATTTTTTATTTATGTATGTATATATATATAGGTTTATGTGTATGTTTCCCAGTATGGAATCCTGTGATAACATCATCTGTTCATGTTACTTATAGGCCATGCAGATATTGATTAATGGATTTAAAATACGATAATTAATTGCTGTAGGATACAGTGGTTACTCTGAGACAAAGGAGGACAGGATGTGACAGACTGCCATCTCCTTTCCTGTCAGTCCAGAAGTATAAATAAGACTACACTCCTGTCTTTGTCTCACTCTGTTTTAGCTGCTGTGATCCTCTCTTGCTACGTCTCGTCACCATCTACTTTTCATCACCCCTTGTTTTCTCTTTGTCCAGTCCTGATCTAAGTTTCTCAACTGTTTCTGATGCATGATACTTTTATAGTGTTTATCTTTTGTAACAAGTCAAACTACTGTAAGCTGAACAAATAAACTTTTCATTTTTAATAAATCACGTAGCTAATTTTTGGAAATCATGGTCTGACCATATATTTTGACCACCAGTATTTTCTGTGTTTTATGAGTCTGATAATCAGTCTCCAGTTAAAATAACTTAAACCGACATCAACCATAAAAACATGATGTCTGCTGATCCCAGCTGAGACACACAGACCATCAGCTGGAAGTCTCCACAAACACCATTACCTGTTGACGAGCTTAACCCCAGGGACAGACCATCCCAGAGCCTCATCAGGCCTGACAAATGACTCGTGGTCCTGATCGGAGAACGCCGTCTGACCTCTAAGCGGACTAACTCCATCGTCCTCTGCTCATGTCAAGGGTTGATGTCTTAGGAACCAATACGTCTATACCTCTGGTCCAAAGGCCTTTACTTTGAGCAGTCATTGATCAGTTAAAGAAACATTTCACTTCTGTGTTTCATTCTCACAATTGTGAATTGTTCTGAATTGTTCTGAATTGTTTCATTTAGAACTCTCATCTTGTCTGATCCTTGTTTTATGAGAAAATGTGTGAACTTGAATGAACTCTTTCAGTTTCCAGGTAGAAGACTGTTTAATGTGATTAATAGTAATAAGATTGATTAATCAATTAATATTATCCATCTTTTGACTGGGTGGTGCTAAATTAACTGATAAGCGTCTCAGTCCGCTACATGTGAACACTTCAGTTTTAAGTAAATAAATTATACATATTTCCCTTAAACATGTTTCCATCACTAGTACAACAAAAGAATATTATAAACACATTTTGAAGGATGCTAAATATAGTCTAATTATTCTTATTCACAAAATCTCTGAAAACATTGAGATGTAATTTTTTTCCAATATGAAACACTCCTATAAAGCACACAGGGAACCGGTGGTGAAGCTGACCAGATAAACACACTGGTTCTTACCGGGTCTGCAGACACCCTCCGCTGGTTCTTGTTGCTCTTGGGAACAGGTACATACGTCCTGGGTGGGACCTGAGGGGGAAGGGTCTTACTCCGAGATACATGCTTCCCTGATTGGTTTCCGTTGGCGTTGTGACCTTGAGGCCTCTGTTGGCTCCCGTTGAGTCGTAACAGCGAGTCATTGATGTTGTCATAGTTCAGCTCCTCTGAGGTCACTTTGGGTTGGTCCATGTCAGGTGTAAATAGGTTCACGTTGCGGGGCATGGTGGACCCTCGTGGGGGAAGGAAGGGGTACTCTGACCCTGATGACAGGGGGACAGGGTGTCTTGGGGGTATGGTGGGGGGAATGTCATCAGGAAGAGGGGGGAAGTCTTTAGGAAGAAGCCCTGACCCTGATCCGTGTGAGTCCCTGAGGCTGGAGCCTGAGCAGTCCTTGAACATGTTGGGACTGTCCAGGATGTACTGGTACTCTTTGATGAAGCCCCCTTGAGGAGAGGGCACCCTGGCTCCTATGGAGGGTGGAGACTGAGACCTTCCAGGCTCATTCAGGGAGGGTTCGGACCCAGAGAGGCCTCCCAGCAGGCCTCCTCCTGTACTGGGTTGGCTGGGAGTGCACTCGATGGTGGGATTTGGGGTCTTAAAGTAGGTTTGTCGTCTGGGATTTCTGGAGCCAGGGGTCTGACTGGAAACTGTGCTGGTCTTGTCATGTCTGAGTCCGGAGAGGGCGTCGTACTCCATCTGCAGGGCCTCGGCCAGGACCAGCTCCTTCTGACTGAGACCCAGAGCCTCCAGACAAGGCCAGCCCGCCTCGCTGCCCTCCTTCTGGGTCTGAGCTGCCGACATGATGTCTCCTCAGCAGAGCTGGAGGAACCAGTGGGGAGACATAGAGTTGCTGAGGACAGAGAGGACAGACCATCTTCAGACTGTTTCATTTCTCCTGTTATTATATTGAGGTGTATGAAGTAGAAGACATTTTCTGATTGGTTGAATGAATGTGACCCATGAATAGTCACAGTTCATTCATATGGTGTCATTATCAATAATCAGAAAAATTAGTTCCTGAATGGGAACATTTAGAAGGAACCCTGCCTCAAGTCAGAACAGTCCTGTCTGTTTTTAATGCAGTGCCGTCTGAGGGCCTGAAGATCACGGCCATCCAGGTTTTCAGCCTTGTCTCTTGGTACATAGGTTTTTTTTAGATTCTCTGAATCTTTTAATGATATTGATACTGTAGATGATGAAATCCACAAATTATTTGTAATTTTACATTGACAAACATTCTTCTTAAATTGTTGCACTATTTTCCAGTGCAGTCTTTCACAGAGTGGTGAACCCCTCCCCATCTTTACTTCAGTAAGACTCAGCCTCTCTGATGCTCTTTTTATTCCCAATCATGTTACTAGCCTGTTGCCGTTTTTAGGAGTTTAAATAATTAGGAGTTAAATAAACATGTTTTTGGTCCAACAGAAGAATCACAAGACCAGACAGTTTTCTTAGTTTTTGGAAGATAACAGGAAAATGGATGTTATGAATATTGTTCAGGAATAAGAAATGAACATTTACACGTTTGAGAAGTGCATTGACTCCGTTCCTCCAGAGGTTCAGGAAATGCTAAGGGCCATTCCCACTGAACTTTGGAAGGACAGATTGTGAATGATGTCTTTTTAAGATAAGAAGTTTGTGCTTCTTTCTTGAAGTGACTAACCCTAACCCTTTAGTTCAGCCTAAAAAGACTTTATTTAGTTTATTTAGTGGTTTGTTATGTTTTTATGGACTGAAAAGAATATATTTACAATGCAGATGTAGGGATGAGGAGTTTATTAATATATGCTTTCAATCCTTGAAGGTTGAATCAGAAGCAACTGGATTTCTTTTCTTAGCTTGAAGACGTTTCACCTCTCATCCGAGAGGCTTGCTCAGTTCTGAACCGTTGGTACAGGGTCAGAATAACTGTTGGTATGGGGCCTTCTGGATCAACCTTCAAGGATTACCATGACCTGGATGACTGAGAATCTACACAAACATATGCTTCCAATATTTTGCCTGTCTGAGTTTATTAATAATTCCATACCTTTCCTGTTCAACACCAGATAAATATTGATAATAACATGTTCCTGTGAATCAGGTCATGGTGGACTCTAACCCAGAAACTCACAGCTACCACAGACCCGCATGGCTTTCACTGAAGTTAGTTTAGACCGATTCATTAGCTCATATCAGCTAATGGTAGCTAGCTAACATTAGCTAACGGTAGCTAATGGTAGCTAGCCTTGGACCTCACCTGACTCTCGGTCTCCGGTCGCCGGGGGCAGCCGCGTCCTCTCAGAAATCACATCGACCCCTTCAGCTGCTGGATCCTGGTCGGTGTTTCAGGCAGATTAACGGGTCCAGCCGCCGGTAGCGCCGCTGTTCCTCACAGTCAGACTTTTTGGGTCACTGCCTCCGGTAAACAATGCCGTTCCCGACCGGAATCTAGACGATGGCGTCAGTCCCCGGTTTGCCGGACCCGCGTCATGTTTGACTCTAGACACGACAGCTTCCTGTCAGCTTTCCAAAATAAAACGGAAATAAAGTCTGCTCCCGGTGACGTCACGGTGTTCAGATGGGAAAGGGTTGAAGATTAACTATAAATTTGTCTTTAAAATGTAAAAAAAACAAATTACACAAAAACAAAATAACATATCAGGTGACACGTCAGTATATGACGTTTCCTCCAGAGGAGGACAGATCAATAAGAGCATAAAATTGACATCAGTGACCACATTTGAACAGATGAAATAATCTGAAATCAAAATTTTTTTTGAGATACTTTCTTAAACCTACAGGGGGAAATCCTTTCTCTTCATTTGACCCATCCCTGCCATTACGTTACAGCGCCCAGGGAGCAAATTGGGTTCCAGTATCTTGCTCGATGATACTTCGACTTCAACTGTAATCCCCCCATCAACACTGATTACAGCAGTAATCCTTTCTCATGGACTGGTACAATCTCCACATGATGTCATCCTGTAGCATGATGTCATCCAGAGGGATGATGTCATCCTGTGGGATGGCAGCACACTCTTTAGTCAGAGCTGCCAGGAGTTGCTGCTGAGTCTGTGGAGGATATTCACATTATCAATCCACCAGCCTCACAGGTTTTTGATGTTGCTCCAGCTGCGGCATTCTTTCAGATGCTCAACGGTGTTCTTGGCTGACATTTTTAGTCATCTCAACAAACTGAACACTAAACTGCAAAGAAAAAAATCTTCTCACCTCATTTGACACTCTGGTGGCTTCAGATTTAACATCATACTCTGGTGCTCCTCTATGGACCAGGACAGACTTGACATGTTTCCCTTATACAGTGAACATTCAACCTGCAGCACACGTTTGTTCTAACAAATTTTAGTCTTTTGTGCAGTTTGACTGGTCTGTGACCCTTGGAGTTCATGTGTACTGGAAAGCTCTAAGGACTTTACACTGGTGACACTGGATCAACTGGTAGAGAACAGAAAGATCTGACATTGAAATAAAATGTAAGGCATGTCTTTGGACAGGTTTAGATATCATTGGAGGAGGCATACCCACTAGTTTAAGGTGGCTCCAATGTGATTTTGCTTCCATTCTGGATGACGTATTTATGTGAACCGAGCTTTAGGAACCAAACTAACATCAAGAACAAGTCCAGGAGAGACTGAAGGCTGTGGACCAGGAGCTACGAGTCTGCCTCTCATCCATCCCTGACAGGATAGAGGTTGGTCCTCCCAGGATCAGGTTTACACTGATAGCAAGTCACACTTACCCCCAATAACCACTGATAGTAAGTCACATTTACCCCAATAACTGCTGATAGTAAGTCACATTTACCCCAATAACTGCTGATAGTAAGTCACACTTACCCCCAATAACCACTGATAGTAAGTCACATTTACCCCAATAACTGCTGATAGTAAGTCACATTTACCCCCAATAACCACTGATAGTAAGTCACATTTACCCCAATAACCACTGATAGAAAGTCACATTTACCCCCAATAACTACTGATAGTAAGTCACATTTACCCCCAATAACCACTGATAGTAAGTCACATTTACCCCAATAACTGCTGATAGTAAGTCACATTTACCCCCAATAACCACTGATAGTAAGTCACATTTACCCCCAATAACCACTGATAGTAAGTCACATTTACCCCAATAACCACTGATAGAAAGTCACATTTACCCCCAATAACTACTGATAGTAAGTCACATTTACCCCCAATAACCACTAATAAGTCACATTTACCCTCCCCCCATAACCACTGATAGTAAATCACATTTACCCCCAATAACCACTAGTAAGTCACATTTACCCTCCCCCAATAACCGCTGATAGTAAGTCACATTTACCCTCCCCCAATAACCGCTGATAGTAAGTCACATTTACCCCCAATAACCACTGATAGTAAGTCACGTTTACCCCCAAAAACCACTGATAGTAAGTCACATTTACCCCAATAACTGCTGATAGTAAGTCACATTTACCCCAATAACCACAGCCATTTTGTATAGTGTTTAATGTTTACCATTTACGAGTGTCGTACTCTAACAGTCTCCTCCTACAGAATTAATCAGATTGAGAGAGATGTGGGAACGGCGGTGTAGCGACCATTTCACGATGACACAGGAAGTTGTTATATCTTATATGTTATGTTATATCTTCACCAACTGTTTTCTAGTGCCACATAGTGGACACAGGAAGTGACATCATAATCCTTCAGGCAGAGTGAGTAGCACATGATAACTGTGAGCTGTGACGACCAGCTGGAGTGATGAGCTGTCCAGCACTGCTGTCATGTGATTTTACATTAGATTAAATGTGAACTGCCTCCATCATGTTGTATCAGTCAGCAGTGATGATCAACCAACAGGATCTTGATCACATCAGTGAACTGGTTTCTCAACACATTCATCAGAGGAATCACAAAAACACAAAGTAAGCCTTTTACTTTCTGACTGTCATTCACACTTCAAAGGTTTGTGGCGTCAGTGGCTCAGTGGGGCACGGGTTGGACACTTATTGTGGTGGCTCTGGTCTCTGGTCCTGCAGTCTACATGTCGAAGTGTCCTTGAACAAGATATTTAGCCCAAAGTTGCTCCCCGGGCACCATGCAGGCTGCCCACTGCTCCTCAGGGATTGGTCAAATGAGAAGAATTTTGCTAGATCTTACAGAGAATGGTTATATGGGGCAAAGCTTTTAATGTCTGAAGATCATCATACAATGATCATATGATTGATTATCAATGAATCAATAAAACCTGATCAATGTAAAGCTCCAGTTACACTTTAATATGATTTAAGAGACAAGGTCAGAAATGGAAAATTACATCACATCTCACTTTTACACACTAACGACTTTTTAATAGCTCAGAATTATGACTTAAAAACAATAATTCTAAGATGTTTTCATGTAACGTACAATCACTAGAACATATTTTGATCAAGGAACATCTTGTTCTTGCTCTTTTTTTTCAAGCCTTCCGTTATTGTTAAGTAACATTTTGTAACTATGATAACATCATATGTACAACTCTTGTAATAAATATCTTTGTTTTTGACTTATTTTATTGAATATTTAACTTTAGCAACTGAATGTCACGAAAGGAAAACAAATGAAAAGTAGCTATTTGAATTATAAATCAAATCTTTTAGAAATGTGAACGTCATTATTGTCTCATATTATTAAAGTCATCTCATTTACATTTTTTGATAAACTTCTTTTTCCCTTTGTTGTAACTGATGATAAATTAGATCTTTCTGGTCTGTCAGAGAAGCATTGTCCCAGCTCTCAGCATCATGAGCCCTCACAGTGTTAGTGTCCTCAGACCGTCTATAAACATGAGGCCAGTCTATAAACATGAGGCCGTCTATAAACATGAGGCCAGTCTATGATCATGAGACCGTCTATAAACATGAGGCCAGTCTATGATCATGAGACCGTCTATAAACATGAGCCTGTCTATAAACATAAGACCAGTCTATAAACATGAGACTGTCTATAAACGTGAGGCCAGTCTATAAACATGAGCCCATCTATAAACATGAGACCGTCTATAAACATGAGCCTGTCTATAAACATGAGGCCAGTCTATAAACAGGAGACCAGTCAATAAACATGAGGCCAGTCTGCATCTCCTGTCAGCTCCTGTTGTCTCCTGCTGTCCCGGTCTCTACACCTCCTTCTCATCTTTAATTGTCACAGACGTCTGTCTCAGGTTTTCCTTCACTTTGATGAACTCCGGAGCTTTCAGGTTCTCTTCCTGCTCCTTCTGCTGCTGTCTCTCCAACTGGAAGATAAGAGCGACAACATTCAGCACAACAGGAAGATGACATACAGAAAACATCCACCAAGATGGTGGACTGTATCATGACATCAGTAACACTCATAGACATAATGAAATAAATAAATTTGGTTAATGTTGTGCTAAAAGGAGGAACAACTGGGTGACATGAGCTGTTACTGTAATGAAAGTATGCAAATGGGGCGTACCACAAACTAGACTAGGGTGCTGTGATAGTTTATTTGAGGATTTCCATTCAGGCTTCAGGGCGCATCATAGCACAGAGACAGCATTGGTCAAAGTTACTAATGACCATCTAATTGCATCAGATGAGGGATTTGTCTCTGTGGTCATCTTATTAGATCTTACCATTTGACACCATTGATCAGCAGATACTACTACAAAGACTCCAATATTTAATTGGCATTAAAGGAACTACATTAATTCAATTTAATTCAATTTATTTGTATAGCGCCAAATCCCAACAAAAGTTATATCAAGGCACTTTACAAAAAGAACAGGTTTAGACTGACGCAACAATCCCCCATGGGCAAGCACTTGGCGACAGTGGCGAGGAAAAACTGCCTTTTACCAGGCAGAAACCTCGAGCAGATCCAAGACTCAAGGTGGGCGACCCTCTGCTTTGACCGGTTGGGGTGAGAGAGATAGAGAGGGAAAAAGGTTGAGAGATAAATGGAGAGAAAGAGAGACGGGGAGATAGATTGGGAGAGAGAGATAAGGAGGATTGAGGGATAGGGACTCAGACATGTTAACGCACACATGTGAGTACACAGACCATTAAGATGGTTTAAATCCTATTTATTAGATTGATCTCAGTTTGTACATGTTAATGACGAATCCTCCATGCACAACAAAGTTAATCATGGAGTCCCTCAGGGTTCTGTGCTTGGACCACTATTGTTCACCCCATACATGCTCCCTCTAGGTAATATTATCAGGAAACACTATCAGTTTCCATTGTTATGCAGATTACACATAATTGTACTTATCAATGAAACCAGGTGAAACGAATCAACTAATTAAACTTCAGGCATGTCTTATGGATATAAAAAACTGGATGACGTCCAATTTTCTGCTACTCGATTCCAAGTAATATATCAAAAATCGTTCTGTCTTAAAAAGATGCAGAAAATGTATCCATGTATTTACTTCCAGGCTAGACTATTATAATTCCCTATTATCAGGCTGTCCCAACAAGTCTCTAAAGACTCTTCAGCTGATCCAGAATGTTGCTGCACGTGTAATGACCAGAACTTTTATATCCATTCATTTTCTTCCTTTTATCCGGGGTCGGGTCACGGTGGCAACAGACAAAGAAGGGTATTCCAAACGTCCCTCTCACCGGCAACATTTTCCAGGTCTTCCTGGGGAATCCCTAGGCATTGCCCGGCCAGATGAGATATGTAATCCCTCCAGTGAGTTCTAGGTCTACCCTGGGGTCTCCTCCCACTCGGACGACCATAGGTGAGGGTTGGATCGTGAATCCACAGGTAGATCCAGAGCTCATGACCATAGGTGAGGGTTGGAATGTGGTTCACTGGTAGATCCAGAGCTCATGACCATAGGTAAGGGTTGAACGTAGATCCACTGGTAGATCCAAAGTTCATGACCATAGGTTAGGGTTGGAACGTGGATCCACTGGTAGATCCAGAGCTTTGCGTTCCGGCTCAGCTCAGTTCCCACAATCCTGCTGACGCTACACCAAATCACCTGTTCCTCTCAAGGTCAGTTTTCCCATCACTCGTGATCAAGACCCCAAAATACTTAAACTACCGATACCAATATTGAGTACTGGTCCGATACTCTGCTCATGTACTCATACTCATACTCATAAAATAACTCAGATACCAGCAGACCCGATACCATACGGCTGTGGCTCAGGAGGTAGAGCGGTCGTTCACGAAACGAAAGGTTGTTCGATCCCCAGCCCCTGCAAGTCTACAAGTTGAAGTACCCTTGAGCAAGATACTGAACCCCCAATTTGCTCCCCAGGCACCGCAATGTAGTGGCAGCCCACTGCTCCTCAGGGATGGGTCAAATGCAGAGAAAGAATTTCCCCCTGTGGAATGAATATAGCATCTAAAATAAAATAAAAAATAAATAAAATAAAATAAGTAGCAACGTAACATTAACTTCTGTTAGTTGAGCAGGTAAGAGGAGGCGAGTAATCAGAGTACTAGAGCTCAAACCTTTGATTACTACTAAAGCTGCACTGAAAAAGCACATCATCATCTGTACTGTCTGTAGCGCTATGTACTACTATCTGTAGTACTGGTAGTAATACGTAGTGCTGTCTGTAGTATTGTGTACTACTGTGTAGTACTGTGTGTGTCACCTCATCCAGCCTCTGGTGTCTTTTGATAAGCTCCGCCTCCAGTGGTGAGACCTTCCTGTGGGTGTCGTCTTCGTGTTTCCTCTGTTTGATCAGCTGATCTCTCTTTCTTGTCTCCAGAACTTTCTGCAGCTCCGCCTTTGTTTGCACGCCCCCCCCGCCCCTGAACAACAGACACACATACACAACATATATAGGCACACAGTGCGGTGTCATGTCACTGGCTGTCGGTGCCCTCTGGTGGTCTCCACCGTAAACAACCTAACATTGTCCTCCATTGACAGGATAGGATCAGACATCTTACCGTATGCAGCTGCTCATCAGCTCTCTGTGAAGCTCTTGGTGACTTTTTGAAGCTTTGACTGGATTCACTAGTTTTTTGGGTTTGATTAGGTCATCGTCATCATCTCCCTCTACGTAATCCGGTGGGGGGATGTATGTGGACACAGGGGACGGCTTCCTGTGCATGCTGTCAGACTGCTGCAGGTTTGCTGAGGCTGCAGACGTGAGAAAGAATCATGAGATTAGACAGATTAAAGATTTCATGTCATATGAACAGTGTTTGTTCAGCCTCAGGGGGGTGCTAGTAGGCACTGGTTACATTCAGCTTTCTGTGAGCATCTGTCATGAATCTCACAGAAGAAGGGATAGACACCTGATCCTGGTCCTCAGGTATTCTGAAGACACAGATCACATGTCACACAATTCAGCGCAGACAATGACCTCTGTCTCCACTGCATCCAGGGACAAGTGTCCAGTGCCCAGAGACCAGAGTCCAGACAACAGTGTCCAGTGCCCAGAGACCAGAGTCCATATAACACAGTATAGAGACCAGACACCAGTGTCCAGAGAAACAACAGCCAGCCAGAGACCAGTGTCCACAGGCCAGACACCAGAGACCACTATCCAGAGACCAGTGTCCACAGGCCAGACACCAGAGACCACTATCCAGAGACCAGTGCCCAGAGACTAGTGTGCAGAGACTTGTGTCCAGAGACCAGCATCCAGAGACCAGCTGCAAGAGACCAACAGCCAGAGACTAGTGCCCAGAGACTAGTATGCAGAGACAACAGCCAGCCAGAGACCAGCGTCCATAGACCAGACACCAGAGACCACTATCCAGAGACCAGTGCCCAGAGACTAATATGCAGAGACTTGTGTCCAGAGACCAGTGTCCAGAGACCAGAGACCAACAGCCTGTCAGAGGCCAGAGACCAGTGACCAGATACCAGCTTCCAGAGACCAGAGACCAGTGTACAGATACTAGCTTCCAGAGACCAGTGTCCGGATACCAGCTTCCAGAGACCAGTGTCCAGATACCAGCTTCCAGAGACCAGCGTCCAGTGACTGGGCAATAGTTCTGCGGCACAAACAGCTGAAGTGAATGGACAAAAGTATGTGGACAGACACCAGGCTCCACTGGTCTGGATTTTCCACCAAGAATGTATCAATTAACTGATTAATCAATCAATAAAACGTTTACTGACAGCTGATCTGATCATCCTACGTTTACATTATCAATGAATGATCAATAAATTGACAGTCAGACTAATTAATCTGTTAGCTCATAGTATTGGCTGATATTGACCCAGATCAATCAGTATTGGGGTTTATCTGATAGATGCTGATGTCATAACGTTGTGTTTTGTATTGCCTTATCTGAAATAATAAATTGAACCCCCCCCCAAAAAACAAACATCCTGCTCACACACACACACACACACACACACACACACAAACACACACACACACACACACACACACACACACACACACACACACACACACACACACACACACACACACACACACATAGTTTATAGTTATTATTATCATTGACTATGGAGTCAAACTGGTTTTACTGGTGTCAGAAGAAATCTGTCAGGTAGTCATGTGGTGATGATGGGAGGCTGTGACGTACGTCTGTCATAAGATAAAATAGAACTTTATTAATCCTGAAGGAAATTCTTGTGCCAGAGATTGCTCCAAACTATAGTTATAATTAAACAATGCAGGATTTAAATGAGGTTGTAAGATTTAATATTCATGAAAAACATGAACAATCTTCTATTAAAATTCATAAACATGACGTCAACTGATGTGAAGGCTAGCACTGTATTGATGTCATTATTTGATTGGTTGGTTCTTGCTTACATAAGTTTTTCATTCTGGGGCACAGATAGCGCAGTGGTTAGAGCATGCGCCCCATGTACCAAGGCTATAGTCCTCTAGCGGTTGGTGCAGGTTCAATTCTGACCCGTGGCCATTTTCCACATGTCTTCCCCCCACTCTCTCTCTCACATTTCCTGTCACCTCTTAGGCTGTCCTGTAAAATAAAAGCAAAATGCCCAGAAAAAATTACTTTAAAAAAGAGAAAGAATTTCATTCTACTGGAATAAAACATGATCATCCATCATTCATTTTCTGTAAACGCTTATCCTTTGTAGGGTCTCTGGGGGTGGAGCCAATCCCAGCTGACATTGGGCGGAGGCGGGGTTCATCCTGGACAAGTCACCAGTTGATCACATAGAAAGACAAACAACCATTCACACCTACGGTCAGTTTAGAGTCACCAGTTCACCTCTACTGATGTTTTCAGTGGGAGGAACCAGGAGAACCTGGAGGAATAGTGTCGATAACATGGTGCATGAGTGCAGATGTGATCATTTATTGGTCAGGTTAAAGTTTAAACATAAAAAATATTCATGTTGTTATTTATCTTTTATGTCTGAAAGAAGGAAGCTGTGACTGATTTTAACAGGTTGTCTCATATTGATGAATCAAAATTTGATCTAAATGATATCTTTGTCATATCAGCTAATACCGTATCATTATCCCAATAATCAATATTATATTGTATTGTGATTATTCATGAATCAATCATGGATCAATCAGATCGATCAGATCCAGTCCTGCTGATCCTCCTGTGCTTCAGTCTGTGTGAACCTTCAGCAGAGGTCCTCCACTGAACCATGACCAGAGTAAAATAGTGGTCACATGATCCTCCCAGTATCCCTTCTCTGGTCCAGGATTCCCCTGCTTCTCCCCCTGCTTCTCCCCCTGCTTCTCCCCCTGCTCCTCCCCCTGCTCCTCCCCCTGCTCCTCTTTGTGAACCTATCGGACCTCCTTTCAGTGTTTTCCCAGTTCTGACGATGGAGCGATGATGAAAAGTGTTCAAACCAACAGGATCATCTTCTTCAGAGTGTCAATAAAGTTAATCTCTTTTTATTGTCATCTTTGTAAACATGTACACTACATCCTGAATCAATCAATCAATCAGGTTGATCATGTGACTGGCTGTCAGACTGACAGTTGACACTCATACTGAAACCTGCTAGTGTGGAGGATGAAGTACTCCATCACGGCAGATACATCACAACATTTTTATTTCACTGAAACAAAAGATTTTCCTCTCCTTAAACAGACAACCAGGTGACCAGTTTAACCAGTCAGGAAACAGCTGCAGGTTCAGAGCTCCAACAACATTCAAAGCTCAGAGTGCCACTCACACCATTCGGTCGGACGGTAACCAGAGAGGGACAAACTGACCTTTGTTGTTTGAGGGCTTTCCATTCTTCACGTGTTGCTGCTTCTGAGGAGGCTCGTGGTCGATGTTGTATGCCTTCTGGAAATCAGAAAAGAAAATAAAGATTTCAGTTAACATCTAGAGACACGACCCACCATGTGTGATGACATCATCAGCTCCTACAAAACAGGTCAGGTAGTAGATAAGATGCTGCTGAATTTTTTTCTTTCTTTTTTCTTTCTTTTTTGTTTCTTTCTTCTCTAAATCTGTCTGCATAAATATTTATGGTTTATGTCAGAATTGGTAAATACCATTATTTTAAAAATATATGCAGTTTGATCTTGCAGCAGATGCTGCTGATGATGTCCAATCACGATGAACCATTCTAGAGGAGAAGAGCAGAGGAGGACTGAGGGCTGATAGAATTACCCACAATTCAATGCAATTCAGACATGATGTAGTTTTTCAATCACAGACTAGCCCTCACTAGAGAGAGGGTGCCTCGCCTGCCAACCAGTGAATGTGGTTCTGGTCTTCGACACCATGTGAAGGACTTAAATGTCACTTCCTGTATTCACTATTTGGCACTGGAGAACATAATTGTGCATTCTGTTCCAGTGTATGCTGCTCCACACCATGAAATTTAAATCAAATGATGTATGGAACAGAAGGCCAACAGGTGGCGCTGTCACTTTGATAATTTCAGGTCTATCAGATTATTTCTCTCGGTAGTCTCAAGTATTGCTCGTGAAATTGATTTTAAAAATGAACACTACATTAAAAATGGCCATCTTTCTGATGGGTTTAGGTCTTGGCACCAAGACGCTTTTTTAAAGACCTAGGTCTGATGCACATTTGAACCAAATGTCAAATCAATTTCAATATATTTATTTATACAGCGCCAAATCACAACAAAATTTATATTAAGTCACTTTACAAAAAGAGCAGGTCTAGACCGACTCTCCATTATGGAGAGACCCAACAATCCACCATGAGCAAGCACTTGGCGACAGTGGCGACGAAAAACTGCCTTTTTAAAAAAGGCAGAAACGATAAGCAGATCCGAGACTCAAGGTGGGCGGCCCTCTGCCTTGACCGGTTGGGGTGAGAGAGATAGAGGCAGAGAAAGGTTGGGAGAGAGAGAGAGAGAGAGAGGCATTTGGAGAGGGAGAGAGGGAAAGGGAGGGGGAGGGATGGAGTCGGGGACAGGGACACAGACATATTCAACCACAATAATAATAGCAGCTATAATAATAGAGGGATTATAGTAGTATTTATAATAACTACTACAATAACAACACTGATAATATTGATACTGATGTTGATAGTTATAGTAAGACTAATAATAATACTAATAATAATCATGATAATGATGATGATGTCAGGGAGTGTCAACCATGGTCCCAGCAGTAGATTGGTCCACGGTGACCTGCGGGATGAGGGAGCACAAAGACTCCGGAGAAGAAGTCAGGTTAGTAACATGAATTAATGAGACATGAGTGTGAAAGGGGGGGGGGGGGGGGGGGGGGGGGGGGGGGGGGAAGAGAGAAGCTCAGTGCATCACAGGAAGTCCCCCAGCAGTCTAGGCCTATAGCAGTGTAGCTAAAGGCTAGCCTAAGCCAGCCTTAATTATAAGCTTTGTCATCATCCCAGGTGAAATGTACAGCAGACGATGCTTGTTTGAAGTTTTCCAGGGGGTGCTGTGGAGCCATTTTGCCCCACCCAATCCTGAAACACAATTAGATTGCAGTTTACCACAACTGACGAATGTGACAGTTCCTCTGGTATCCCTCAGAAATATGTGTTAACACAGTAGAACAATAACAATCTATAAATAACCATTCGGTTCCCTTATCAGAACATTAGTGGACCAAAGGAGACCAACATTTTCATCTCAGCTTCAGACCAGTAGGATGCCATCCTCTCTGAATGGATGTTGTGTTGGTTGCTAGGAAACCATCATCAGGTTTCAATACGGTGACAAGGCTGTATTGTCTCTGACTGCAGCTGATCTGAGAGCAGATTCCTCTCTGTGTCTCATAGTGCATCTTTACTGCAGCTGATCTGTAGTAAACTGGTCCCAGAATGTTGAACTGGTACCAGCAGATTAAGAGAACAGTTCAACATTCAGTCAAACTCATGTCTTCCTCTGTCTCAATCAGCAGCTGTTAGATTAGCTTAGCAAGAAGACTGGAATCAGATGGAAACACTTATTCCCAATGCCTCAAGTGTCATACTGGCAATGATGTGGCTGTCAACTTCTATAATGAGTTGATATAAATGTTATGACTTAGGGGTCATTGTAGTGTTAATTTTCATCATTGATCATTGTTATGTATGACAGCTCTCTCTTTTCTTCCTTCCTCTGTGGTATCCTCCTCAGTGGGCAGGTGACACCTATCCGAGCAGCTGATTGGAGGATCAAGGATTCAGACTCCAGCTGATGCCGGCCGCTGTCCCACTCTCAGTCTTACTAACCTCTAATCAGTGAACTCTGATCACTGACCTCTAATCACTAACCACTGACCTCTGAACAGATTTGAACTCATGACTATTAAACAGACTGAATTGATACAAGACAGAGGTGAGATGTATGGAGCCCCACGAGGGTCATAAGATACTAAATGAACATCTGTGGCTAGCCTTCAAAATAAACTAAACAATTGTTAGCATGTTAAAGTACAAGTTATGTTTCGCAACACATCAAATAATGATGCAATAGTAATCACACAGTATCAGTTTAAAATAAGATATTTTACATTAACTCATGCAGTGACTTCAGAATGGGCCGTGTGTTTGGCCTGTGGTATGGCAGGCTGCAGCTTTCTTTTGCTAATGTTAATTATGTTATTTCCAGCATCCAGCAGCAATAGTGACCTGCAGGCAATGTCCAGGGCCCTATCACCCAGATTATGCTCCGTTTCACCAGAGCAAAGGCGGCTGACACACCTTAAAGGAACTTTAGACCATGAGCTGAGGATGTTTTCAACAGAACCACCGTGCGAATGAAGCTCATCTGTAAGTTAAAATTCTGATGCTGAGGAATACCTCAGAAGAGATAGACTGATCATTCTGATACCTTTGGACACACTCACCACCCCGATGCCAGCTGTTAGTCCCCATGACAACAAACAAACCCCGCTCTGACAGGTGTGTCACGGCCCAGAGCTCAAATATTGAACATTCTTTGTTCATGAGTGTGTTTGACATTCCACTGAGATTAACAGAAACCTACCCTGGAATGTAACTGAGTAGATTTACTGTACTTCAGGACAAGTCTTAAGTACCATTACTTTATTTTCTATTCTACATGGCATGAACATGATGCTGATTTTAGCATGCTAACAAAGTAAAATAAGGTGAGGAACATGTTAAACATTATACCTGCTAAAAATCAGCCTGTTGGCATGTTAGCATAGATGACAATCATACTGTAGTCAAACGACAGTTCCACTACAGTAGATACTACTGTTATACTACAGTTATACTACAGTACATACTATAGTTATACTACAGTACATACTACAGTTATACTACAGTACATATTACAGTTATACTACAGCTATACAACAGTACAGACTACAGTTATACTACAGTACATACTCCAGAATACTAGTTATACTACAGTACATACTACAGTTATACTACAGTACATACCTCAGTTATATTACAGTACATACTACGGTTATACTACAGTATATACTACAGTAATACTAAAGCTATACTACAGTATATACTACAGTAATACTACAGCTATACTACAGAACATACTACAGTTATACTACAGTACATACTCCAGAGTGCTAGTTATAATACAGTACATACTGCAGTTATACTACAGTAGATACTACAGTTATACTACAGAACATACGGCAGTTATACTACAGTACATACTACAGTTATACTACAGCTATACTACAGTACGTACTACAGTTATACTACAGTACATACTACAGAATATTAGTTATACAACAGTAATACTACAGTTATACTACAGTAATACTACAGTACATACTACAGTTATACTACAGTTATACTACAGTACATAATACAGAAACCTAGTTATACAACAGTAGATACAACAGTTATACTACAGTACATACCACAGTTATACTACAGTAGATATTACAGTTATACTACACTACAGTAGATATTACAGTTATACTACACTACAGTAGATACTACAGTTATACTACAGTAGATATTGCAGTTATACTACAGTAGATACTACAGTTATACTACAGTTATACTACAGTAGATACTACAGTTATACTAAAGTTATACTACAGTTATACTACAGTAGATATTACAGTTATACTACAGTTATACTACACTAGATACTATGGTTATACTACAGTAGATATTTCAATACTACATCTGATCAATGACTCATCTGATTAATGACTGATAGATTGATGAGGACAGGGTCTTTTCTGACTAACTTTAGACAAACACTATCATAACCAGTTTGGCTCACCTTCTTTCCATTAGTAGCTCCCATTCTTCCCAGTCCTTGTTTGGTTTGTGGCAGTCTTCCTCCCAGCAGCAGCCTCGGGGTCTCCTCCTCCTCCTCGTCCTGTACCTGGCAGCCTGACAACTTGGGCTGTGGGGTGCGTTAACCTGTCAGACTCTGCTTCATAACAACTAGAGAGCTGAATGAGGAGCAGGAGGAGGAGGAGGTGTCACTGCCACCTGTTACTGCATGACTCTCTGCTGTGTGAGGAGTTAAGATGCTCTGACTGGATTAATGTAATGAGAGCTGACAGGGAGAAGATTGTAACACAAACTCCAGGAAATAGTCAGTGTCGGCCCTCTGCTTTCACAGGAACTCACAGCTTCAATTAGCTTGTTAGCTTAGCTGATAGCTGGTCAAGCAGCCTTACTAATATTCCAGCTAACATGTTTCACAATTGGTGTTCCAGTTGGTTCATAGTAATTGAATGAATGTCATAATTATTTATGTTCCTCATTAAAGTGACAGTTGTTCATGTCATGTGACATAATAACAATAGACTGGTGATCCATGTGACTCTGCATATTCCATGTAAAATATTTAAAAAAAATTAAAATAAAGAATAATCTTACCATCCTGGATAGAAAAGGCTTAAGGCTTGCATGGTCCTTCCCATAGGAAGCTCCATCTTGCCATGCAGTGTCCCGTCCCCTAGGGCGGTAGTCTGGGTTGGCGCGTGTACGGGGACGACCGCATCTCCCGTACTGCACCACTTAGCATCCATCCTCATGATGGTAGCTCATGATGGAAAGGTTAGAGCCATTTTAAACACTTTAGTTTCAAGATGTGTTAATTAATCAACACCTATGATGTCACAAGTAGAATCAACACAAAATTAACCCCTTATCAGATGCAGCTTTCTGTGTAGTGCTAATTATATATGCTAACATGCTAAAACATATTCATGAATGTACCATGTTATTGAAAGCTTTCTTTAATCATCGTAAATATTTGTTATTCCAGTTTTTCTCCTCAATTGATGCCAAAAATCCACTCACTTTCAGATTTTTAGCAGCAGCCAGTCGTTTTATTTATGACTCTGTTTTTATTTGTGTAGATGTGGATAGAAATGTGATTATTTTGGCTAACACACTACGTGACAGCTTCGACATGAGGTGTGTAAAGTCAATGTGAAATCTTCTCAAGGCTTCGACCGATGAGCCGCTACAGTGCCAAAAAGATGATGGTGATGATGATGCCTAGTAAATAATGCTATGATGACATCATACTCTATGTTGGAAATGTACTCAATGTTTGAGTTTAATTTTTTGTTCTCGCCTAAATTTTTCATGTTTTCTTTGCTATGATTACTCATTGTAATTGTTCTACAATGTGATCCCCCCACCTGTTATGTGTGGTTCAAAAATAGGACCCAAAAGCAGACAACAGGAACAAGACAAAAACTGAAGTGAATGAAAATACTTTTAATTTACTAAATCCGGGTGAGCAGAGGAAGGCATGAAGCGAAACAAAAATGTAAATAAAGTCCATGACGAAAACTGATATAGTCCAATTAAGAAATCCAAATAAATAATTCACAACACAAAATCCAAAAACCAAGCAAAGTTCATAAAATACAAAACTCACAACAAAATAACTTACTGGGAAATCACGGGGCAAACAGGAACAAAAACAGGGTGAAGCAGAGCTAGGACGGAATCACGGGGCTAGGAGGGAATAACGGACGAACTGACACAGAGGACAGAACCAAACAGACTTAAATACACAGAGTGACGAGACAATGACACACAGGCGGCACAGGGAGGAGGAGAGAATCAGAGACAGGTGGAAACACTCAGACAATCATAGAGGAGGGAAAATGGAGAAGGGAAAACCTTAAAGGGGAAAACATGAGGATAAACTAATCATAAGATAGAGCAAACAAACACAGGGAAAGGGAGTAAACTGGAACTAAAAACATGGAAAACTGAAACAGAGACAGGAGAACAAATGGTTTAAAGATCACAACCAACAACAGGAAATGTAAAGCACAAAAAAGAACAAAACTTCAGTGACCTGACAGAGTCTGGTGGCCGGGCCAGAGGCTGTCAGCAAACACAGGCCCATTCTGGGGCTCGGCCAGGGTGCCGGCAGTGAAAACGGGCCCTTTCAGGAGGCCGGCCAGGGGGCCAGCAGCGAAGACTGACCCATTCAGGGGGTCTGCCAGGGGGCTGGCAGCGAAGACGGGCCATCTCAGGAGGCCGGCCAGGGTGCCGACAGTGAAGACGAGCCTTTCACAGGGGGCCCGCAGTATATATCTGTACACTACCTCCACACAACTGATGGTCTCAAACACATGAAGAAGACAACAATCCACTAATTAACTTTTGACACACCTGTTGTTGAAAAGCATACCAGGTGACGACCTCCTGAAGCTGGCTAAGATAATGGAAAAGTATGAAAAGCTGTCATCAAGGTAAACGGTGGTAACTCTGAATAATCTAAAATATGAAACATTTTGTTTGAACACTTTTTTGTTTACTACATAATTCCATATGTGTTAATAGTTTTGATGTTTTCAGAAGTTTTACAATGTAAAAAATAGTGAAAATAAAGCGCATGAATTAGCAGGTATGTCCAAACCTTTGACGGGTACTGTATGTTCTACTGCAGTAAAGACTATGTATATGAAAGTAGAAGCAAATTTATCAGTTCTTATAGTGGGATGCATTTGATGGATGTTAGAAACTATATTCTAGACATTTTTTTCTACAGGAAGATGTTCTTGTTCACTACCTCTAGTGATCAGCTTAGTGGAATGAAGAAAATTATTCTGGATTTTGTTAGCAGCACACTACTTTGCAGGAATTATGACCACAGCTTCCAGTTCTTCCTTTCACTGAATCTGTCCTTGTGAACGTTCTGCAGGGTTCTCTGGGATTTGAGTCTCGAAGTAAAGGTTACACATCTCTTGTTGAGGAAATAAACATTGTAGATTTATGGTAACCGCTGCTTCACCTTATTCGAGGCCACTTCGTAATGTCAAACACTAGTAGGAGTTTTGAACACTTGACATTGGTCATATACTTCCATGACATCAGTGTGAAACTGTAGGACACCTTTAACAGAGCACTAACAACATATCATAGGACTAGGAATGAGTTTTAGATGTGACTTGTGTTCCAAACTGGTATGTTTACTCATAGCTAGGTTTCAGAGATCTGTGCTGGTTGTCTTGTACTGTGTGCTTGTGTGTTTGTTCTTTTCAGCGTGAGTTTTCTATTTTCAATGCATGCTCATTGAATTTTCTTCTCAGTTTCACTGTGGTTATTTTATAGCTTCAACCTGAAATTAATTTTATTTTGTATTTAATGTCAACTTGTGTCATGACTTTGAAATAAAAACAGTAAAACTTATTCAGGGTTTGTCAGCATTTAATTTTATTCAATCACAAAGTCATCTCTCTTTATTTTTTGAGGTAATATATGCATTAAAATTCCAACATAACTCCAGATAAATAAAACATTCACATGGTGGCACCAGTTGATTTTCACTCCACTTCAGCATATGCATAATTATGACTTCAGTAGGTTCCCCTCTAGAGAAGATTTGTAGGTTTGGTCAATTAACTGATCTCTAAAAGTTGGCTATAATATAAGTGTAATTAGTTGTTGGTGGTGGGGGGGTTACAAACAGCTGCTTAGGAACTCTAGGATGTAATTACTTAATATTCAGTCAACAACAACCTCAGCTACATTGATAACTTGTATGGAAAAAATTCAGACAGGCTCCAAAATCATGCAAAATTTTACCTCAGTGACCACGCCCTTCCCTAACCCCCACAGTCTCTTAATGACAGTCGAATTCACTAGTAGTAGGAAACAAAAAATTAAATCATGTTGCCAAAGGCCAAAGGTAGCATGATTTGATGCCCTCTCCAAACCGAGACCAGACTCACCTCTCGTTTTGGCCTCCAAAGTGTCTATGTTTCCAACATATTTGTTGCTTAAAAATTCCTCATGGCCATATAGGCTTTAGACTTAGGGTTACGGCAAGGGTTGGGATAGGCTAGGCGAGGGTTAAAGGATGAAAACTGATTTCATCAGCCCTACTGAAGAATTTTAAGTGGGAATATCCACTTAATCCACTAGGGAATAAGGTGCTATTGAGTTGAAACCTTGCTCTACCCCCCTTTGGACTCTGAAAGTGGGTGGATGTGTGCAACAGGCACGGATGCGTATGTCCTGCCAATTTCAAGTCTCTAGGTCATTGGGTTAGTGAGTTATAAAATAAAAAAATCGTTTGCAGTACCAGATGCATCCACAGGAGTTGAAAGATTGATCAGTTAATATCTCCTCTTCTGAGCGTCGTAGAGACTTGCAACTAGTTTCCGCTCCCCCGTTAATGAACACCAGCCTTCCAACGGTCCTAAGCATGTCTCTCTACGACAATGGGAAAAGGTCATATCGGCCAGCCAGAATCGTTCTTTCTTGAATAACTTTTGCTGAGGTGGTGGCTGGAGGCTGAAAGTTGGTGTACTATTCCACCAGTGTTGATGCATATGTCCTGTAAAGGACAAATGTCTAGGGCACTGGGTCAGGACGTTATAAGCAAAATATTTTAAATAATATTGTGCAACAGCTATTGATGTGTAGGTCCTGTAAATTTAAAGTCTCTAGGTCATTGGGTTAGTGAGTTATAAACGGTTGGGAGGATGTCTCTCTACGACAATGAGAAGTGGTCAAATCGGCCAGCCAGAAGCATTCTCTCTTGAATAACTTTGGCTGACATGGTGGCTGGATGCTGAGAGCAGGTGAACCATTGCACCAGTGGTGGATACGTAAGTCCTGAAAAGGCCAATGTCTAGGGTGCTGGGTTAGGATGTTATAAGCAAAATATGTTCTGGTGCCGCCAGGAAACTGAAAGTGGCTGGACATGTGCAAACGGCGTTGATGCATATGTCCTGTCAATTTAAAGTCTCTACATCATTGGGTTGGTGAGTTATAAAATAAAATAGGGTTTGGCAGTACCAGAAGCATCCACAGGAGGGCGCGTTGAAAGGGTTAGGGTTAGGGTTAGGGTAGGGTTAGGGTTAGGGTAGGGTTAGGGTTAGGGGGTTAGGGGTTAGGGTTAGGGTAGGTAAGTCGTTTCCCATTAACTTCCCCATCGCTGTCCGACGACACCGTGGTTGTATAGAAGTTAAAGGCAAGGCACGGGCCGGCGCATGTCATTTATAACCCTCAAGGTCGTTGTTTCTGATCCAGTGTGTGATAGAGATTAGCGGTGAGACCCCTGTCTAGGGGGGACAGTGGAGAAAAGCGGTCAGCCCCTCGGACTGGAGGGGTGGATAGGATGGATGAGCGGAGGAAGTCAGAGAGGGCAGAGGTCAGGAACAGTAGCCACGTCTATGGTTAGCTGATCCCGGGCCGGACTAGGCTTTCTCTGCATCCTTGCACCACCTCATCCTTTGAGGAGGTGGGAGGGAGGGGTGTTGTTGGGACAGGGGTGCTCCTATTTATAATTAATTATCCTACTTATAATAATTGGTTTTTGGATTCTTTTAATTGTATTATTTCTCTTTCTGTAATTGCTTTGTTGGGCGTCTGGGGTCGGTTTTTGAGGGGGTTAGGATTAGGTATCAGGGCTGGTTAAGGTTAGGATTAAGGTTAGGGTTAGGCATAGGGGTTTGGAATGGTTAGGGTTAGGCATAGGGGTTTGGAATGGTTAGGGTTAGGGTTAGGATTAGGGTTAGGGTTAGGGGGTTAGGGTTAGGGTTAATATCATAATATAATATCATACCTTCCGTTCTGGAGCTACGTCACTTTTTTTCCCCTTACATAGCTGTATCTCGGGAACGGAAGGTCGTAGAGACTCGGGAAGAAGTCTGGCGTGTTCAGAGTCCCCGAAATATGTCCGATGGATCATGGTCATGTAGTAAGTAAGTAAGGTAATGTCTAGGGCACTGGGTTAGGATGTTATAAGTAAAATATTTTCTGGTGCAGTCAGTTGGCTGAAACTGGACGGATGTGTGCAACAGGTGTTGATGCATATTTCTTGTCAATTTCACGTCTCTAGGTCATTGGGTTATTGAGTTATAAAATAAAATAGATTTTGCATTACCAGATGTGTACACAGGAGGGCGCGTTGAAAGATTGATCGGTTAATATCTCCACTCCTGAACGTCGTAGAGACTTGCAACCAGTTTCTGCCCCACCATTCTTGGAAACCAGCTTTCCAATGGTCCTAAGCATGTCTCTCTACGTCAATGGGAAGTGGTCAAATCAGGCAGGCAGAAGGGTTCTTTCTTGAATAACTTTTGCCAAGGTGGTGCCTGTAGGCTGAAACCCCTTGTACTATTGCAACTGTGCTGGATGCCTTTGTTTTGTGAAGGCCAAATGTCTAGGGCACTGGCTTAAGACGTTATAAGCAAAATATGTTCTGGTGGCGCCAGTTGGCTGAAACTAGAGGAATGTGTGCAACAGATGTTGCTGCATATTTCTTGTCAATTTCACATCTCTAGATCATTCGGTTATTGAGTTATAAAATAAAATAAATTTTGCAGTACCAGATGTGTCCACAGGAGGGCGCGTTGAAAGATTGATCGGTTAATATCTCCACTCCTGAGCGTCGTAGAGACTCGCAACCAGTTTTGGCCCCACCATTTTTGGGCACCAGCTTTCCAATGATCCTAAGCATGTCACTCTACGACAATGGAAAGTGGTCAAATCAGGCAGGCAGAAGCATTCTTTCTGGAATGACTTTTGCTGAGGTGGTGCCTGTAGGTTGAAACCCCTTGTACTATTGCAACAGTGCTGGATGCCTATGTTTTGTGAAGGCCAAATGTCTAGGGCACTGGGTTAAGACGTTATAAGCAAAATATGTTCTGGTGGCGCCTGTTGGCTGAAACTAGAGGAATGTGTGCAACAGGTATTGCTGCATACTTCTTGTCAATTTCACAGCTCTAGGTCATTGGGTTATTGAGTTATAAATTAAAATAAAATTTGCAGTACTAGATGTGTCCACAGGAGGGCGCGTTGAAAGATTGATCGGTTAATATCTCCACTCCTGACCATCGTAGAGACTCGCAATCATTTTCGGCCCCACCTTTGTTGGGTACCAGCTTTCCAATGGTCCTACGCATGACTCTCTATGACAATGGGAAGTGGACCAATCAGGCAGGCAGAAGCATTCTTTCTTGAATAACTTTTGCTGAGGTGGTGCCTTTAGGCTGAAACCCCTTGTGCAATTGCAACAGTGCTGGATGCCTATGTTTTGTGAAGGCCAAATGTCTAGGGCACTTGGTTAAGACGTTATAAGCAAAATATATTCTGGTGGCGCCAGTTGGCTGAAACTAGAGGAATGTGTGCAACAGGTGTTGCTGCATATTTCTTGTCAATTTCACATCTCTAGGTCATTCGGTTATTGAGTTATAAATTAAAATAAATTTTGCAGTACCAGATGTGTCCACAGGAGGGCGCGTTGAAAGATTGATCGGTTAATATCTCCACTCCTGAGCATCGTAGAGACTCGCAACCAGTTCATGCACCACCATTGTTGGGTGCCAGCTTTCCAATGGTCTTAAGCATGACGCTCTATGACAATGGGAAGTGGTCCAATCAGGCAGGCAGAAGCATTCTTTCTTGAATAACTTTTGCTGAGGTGGTGCCTGTAGGCTGAAACCCCTTGTACTATTGCAACAGTGCTGGATGCCTATGTCTATTTGAAGGCCAAATGTCTAGGGCACTGGGTTAAGACGTTATAAGCAAAATATGTTCTGGTGGTGCCAGTTGGCTGAAACTAGAGGAATGTATGCAACAGGTGTTGCTGCATATTTCTTGTCAATTTCACGTCTCTAGGTCATTGGGTTATTGAGTTATAAAATAAAATAGATTTTGCAGTACCAGATGTGTCCACAGGAGGGCGCATTGACAGATTGATCGGTTAATATCTCCGCTCTTCAGCGTTGTACAGACTCGCAAACAGTTTCTGCCCCACCATTGTTGGGCACCAGCTTTCCAATGGTCCTAAGCATGTCTCTCTACGACAATGGGAAGTGGGCAAATCAGGCAGGCAGAAGGGTTCTTTCTTGAATAACTTTTGTTGAGGTGGTGCCCGTAGGCTGAAACCTGGTTTACTATTGCAACAGTGCTGGATGCCTATGTTTTTGAAGGCCAAATGTCTAGGGCACTGGGTTAAGACGTTATAAGCAAAATATGTTCTGGTGGCGCCAGTTGGCTGAAACTAGAGGAATGTGTGCAACAGGTGTTGCTGCATATTTCTTGTCAATTTGACGTCTCTAGGTCATTAGGTTATTGAGTTATAAAATAAAATAAATTTTGCAGTACCAGATGGGTCCACAGGAGGGCGCGTTGAAAGATTGATCGATTAATATCTCCACTCCTGAGCATCGTAGAGACTCGCAACCAGTTCATGCACCACCATTGTTGGGTACCTGCTTTCCAATGTTCCTAAGCATGTCTCTCTATGACAATGGGAAGTGGTCCAATCAGGCAGGCAGAAGCATTCTTTATTGAATAACTTTTGCTGAAGTGGTGCCTGTAGGCTGAAGCCCCTTGTACTATTGCAACAGTGCTGGATGCCTATGTTTTGTGAAGGCCAAATGTCTAGGGCACTGGGTTAAGACGTTATAAGCAAAATATGTTCTGGTGGCGCCAGTGGGCTGAAACTAGAGGAATGTGTGCAAAAGGTGTTGCTACATATTTCTTGTCAATTTCACAGCTCTAGGTCATTGGGTTATTGAGTTATAAATTAAAATAGATTTTGCAGTACCAGATGTGTCCACAGGAGGGCGTGTCGAAAGATTGATCGGTTAATATCTCCACTCCTGAGCGTCGTAGAGACTCGCAACCAGTTTCTGCCCCACCATTGTTGAGTACCTGCTTTCCAATGGTCCTAAGCATGTCTCTCTATGACATTGGGAAGTGGTCCAATCAGGCAGGCAGAAGCATTCTTTCTTGAATAAATTTTGCTGAGGTGGTGCCTGTAGGCTGAAACCCCTTGTGCTATTGCAACAGTGCTGGATGCCTATGTTTTGTGAAGGCCAAATGTCTAGGACACTGGGTTAAGACGTTATAAGCAAAATATGTTCTGGTGGTGCCAGTTGGCTGAAACTAGAGGAATGTGTGCACCAGGTGTTGCTGCATATTTCTTGTCAATTTCACATCTCTAGGTCATTTGGTTATTGAGTTATAAATTAAAATAGATTTTGCAGTACCAGATGTGTCCACAGGAGGGCGCGTTGAAAGATTGATCGGTTAATATCTCCACTCCTGAGCGTCGTAGAGACTCGCAACCAGTTTCTGCCCCACCATTGTTGGATACCTGCTTTCCAATGTTCCTAAGCATGTCTCTCTATGACAATGGGAAGTGGTCCAATCAGGCAGGCAGAAGCATTCTTTATTGAATAACTTTTGCTGAGGTGGTGCCTGTAGGCTGAAGCCCCTTGTACTATTGCAACAGTGCTGGATGCCTATGTTTTGTGAAGGCCAAATGTCTAGGGCACTGGGTTAAGACGTTATAAGCAAAATATGTTCTGGTGGTGCCAGTTGGCTGAAACTAGACGAATGTGTGCAACAGTTGTTGCTGCATATTTCCTGTCAATTTCACAGCTCTAGGTCATTGGGTTATTGAGTTATAAATTAAAATAAATCTTGCAGTACCAGATGTGTCCACAGGAGGGCGCGTTGAAAGATTGATCAGTTAATATCTCCACTCCTGAGCGTCGTAGAGACTAGCAACCAGTTTTGGCCCCACCATTTTTGGGCACCAGCTTTCCAATGATTCAAGCATGTCTCTCTACGACAATGGGAAGTGGTCAAATCAGGCAGGCAGAAGCATTCTTTCTTGAATAACTTTTGCTGAGGTGGTGCCTGTAGGCTGAAACCCCTTATACTATTGCAACAGTGCTGGATGCCTTTGTTTTGTGAAGGCCAAATGTCTAGGGCACTGGGTT